>OY101444.1:50636778-51236778 GCA_956483585.1 Gymnocheta viridis | reverse complement strand
GAAACCTCCGCACCGTTTTTTTATAATTTTTTTTGAAGATATTGGTTTTTTTTAAATTGCCCCAGTAATTGCATTTTTACTCGTTTTATGTTTTTGAAGACAATTATGAATTCTGTTTGCAAATGTCCAAGTCACAGTGGGGAACGAATATGACGACCAACAAGGAATTATAAAAAGTTAATATTTTCTTCGTATATTCAATAAATATTTATTTTATTAAATCAGCCAGTTTTTATGTAACAATTAATTAACACGAAATGCTAGATGGTTTTTTAATAAATTGACACTTCCCTTATACTTTTTTAAGAAACGTTTTTCAAAGGTTTCTATCGTCCTTTTTTTAATCTGCTGTTTACTTTATTTCCCATGGGGTAGTAACTGTGTAAAAAAACTTCTTTCCGTATTTTTTTGGTTGTTTTAAACGTCTTTTAGTTAATTTTAATTTCAGAAAAACTGCACATGCGGTTTCTCACCATTTTTTTCCTTTTCTTCTAGAAGTCCTTTTCTTTTTTCGCTTTAAAATTTTTTTCACGTCTTGTTGCCTTGCTTGCTTCACAGTTTGTGACATTTTTCGTCTTTTCGTTCGTTTTTATCTCTTTTTCAATGTCACTTGGGTCACCTTGTCATAGTCCACTTTCACATATCGGCAACTGAAAGACAGACAGACGAAGTTTGTTGAAGAAGGGGCGAAGATGCAGAGTGTGTAGTACACGGCCCTCTTTACCGGACATTTTTTTGTTTCTCTTTTGATATTTTCGCAATTTTCACCCTGTTGTTTTATATCATATTTCTCAAGCCCGAGTCGTCTTCTTCGAGAGAATCTTCTAATGCCAATTTTGCGCAATAAACTAGTTTTTCCCTTTTTTTAAACCAAATTTCATTTTTATAAAAAATTGTTTTACATGTTTTTGGTAATTTAAGTAAACCAAGGAATAAAATAAATATGTATGTAATAATAAGTAAACAAATTGCAAAAATGGATGAAAAACAAATATGAAAAAATTTCTGTTTGTCTATTACTTTCCATTATGTAAAAGCTTCAGGCAAGAACAAAAGAGAATCAAAAAAATGTCCGGCAAGAAATGTCGTATATGTGAAAGGGGACATATTTAGCACTTGACATAAGGTCGTCCATCATTTATTTGATCTCAACATAAAACAAATATTTAAGCCCATGATCAATGGACCGTTTTCAAGGTGGTGCCAAGCGTACATAGTACCAATTCGCCGTGTTGGTTGTATTTAAAACGAATTTGACTTAACACGACCGTCACACAGGTTTTATCGTAGATTTTATCGTAAAATGTGGTAACAATCGCATCAATATCCGAATTCTTGTTTATAGGGACATTCAAACGTCATTCCAGCAAGTCATTCTTATTAAGTTATTAATTAACTAAAGTCCATTCGTGTTTGGTTGCGTTTTCTGCTCTAGAAAGAATTTGTTTTTTTTTTCCTTTTCTTATTTGCATTTGTAAACAAATGTTCGAGTGTGCTTTTTTAGTAGCGCGGGTGTGTATTGGTAAAACATAAACAAATGTTGACAGATGCGAACACAAAAATAGTTCGTTAACGCTTCGCTACTACCTGTATTATTCTACCATTGAGATGGATTAAAACTTGGCCGTGATGTGAATTGTGGCTGCCGGTTAAACGTTAGATCAGAGTGTGGATTATTTGGTGGTTGCGGTTCGCGGGCTTGTGTGTTAATCGCGGTACTTCTGTTGCAATTTACGTGTTGTTTTGTTACATGTGCATCATTATTACTGTCTTTTTGTGAGTTATTTGTAGGTTTCACTTGCGTTGTTAAATTTTTACTTGTACTTACATGTGTCCATGCCAAGCGTTAGGCACATAGAGAGAATTGAATGATTGAGAAACTACTTCATGCTTTACACTTAGAGAAATTTATTGATCTAGTAACTATCTGTTATCAGTTTTATAAAATTAAATTATGTATTGAATGCATGGGTGAATATATCAATGGGCGAATGAATAAAAGGAAAAAAATTATTTCGTACTATAATTATAATCTGTAACGTGGTTGTTCCCAAATAAAAAAAAATTATATTCATATAATAAAACTAATTATCCAAGATGTACGTATTTATGTAGTATATATGTATAAATATACGAATCCTTAAAAATATGAATGAAAGTCATTTTGTAAAGAAAACTTCTCAGTGTACAAAATCAAATTGCGTATTCTTAAAAAGATAAAAACATCCGCAACACACCTACTCTGTTGAAATTTAGCAAGCTACTAAATGAAATTTATGATTCTCACACATTGGTTATTGTAATTAGGTGTTGCCCTTGTGTTTATTTATGAAAAAAATTTCGGTTTTTTTGGGGCAATTTTTTAACAACGAAATACAAATGTGCTTTCAAGATGTTGTAAATGGCATTATATAAGCAATGTCAGTGAATAAAATACGAATACCATATTAAAGATAACATAAAGTAAATCGTTGATATTTTCACAATAAAATTTAATGTTACAAAAACCGGGGATATGGGAGGTTTTGGTAGATTTTAAGGAATATGTTTGTGGGGAAAAACGTTTCTTTATGGCGCTCCTGGTTGCAATATTCACGATTAGTAAATGTAAACAGCCGAAAAAACTTCGTAACCGTGGTAAACGAGCGCCTACCACTAGTCTATGGAATTTGCTTGAATTTGTTACTAAAGTATTTAGTTGTCATGTGTAGTACGTTGTATCGTTGGAAAATGTTTGATCATTTTGACGAAGAGCAGTAGAGGTCTTGGGATTTGCATAAGCTAACTTAAGCTACTGTCAAAATTTAACGGAAAGTCTGTCAAATGCTTAAGCAAATTCAAACAGACTTTTAGGTAGCCATAATATACTTAAGCGAACTTAAGGAAAATTAACCCATTGTTGCGAATTTAAGCATTATTTGTATTTTTTGTGAGTAAGAGCTCTAATATACAGTTCCACAGAAATAGAAGCGAAATTTGTAAGGAAACTTGCTGCTACACTCACAAAATACCAGAAAAATTCGATCATCTGGTTAAGATGGAAAAATATCGATGATATTTTAATTAATTAAAATTATTTTTCATCCGCAAACAATTTCATAATTTTACAAATAACTTTCTCTCATTTGAAACTTAAAATAAATCATGTAATCAATTCACAGTCATGTAGCCAGTTCAAAGTATTTCGAACGGCCTGTTGTATTGTTATATAAAAACTGCCATATAGGTTAAATCCAAATGACAAAAATAACATAGAAATTACTATTAAATTAAAACAATGTCCACAAAACAGACAAATTTAAAATCAAAAATTATTACTAAGTAAATTTTAAATTCACACACTTACCACATTATTTCCTTCTGTTTCCATTTCAGTCATTGCTTTTATATTTTCATATACAGCAAATTCTTAAATTGTTTTTTCATCAGAATTATACGAATTTTTGAAAGTAAAATGATATTGATAGTAAAATTTTTGCTCGAATTCAGAAGAAAATAAATAATAGTACACTGAAAAAACATAGATAGCAAAATTGTACCATATAATATTTTTATATGAAGATATTATCAACATAACATTTACCCCATTGTACAATTATGACGCAATAGAAAGATTTGTGAATTGGCTAATAGTATTTAAAATTTAATTTAACATTAAATTTTTTTATAGAACATTTTAGCAAAACTTTTTTACTCACATACTCGTATTTTCCATTTTTGGCAACACTGATTATAAGCAATCATTTCCAACTAAAAGATAATAACATTAAATTTTTTTAATTCTGATGATTTTAAATTAAAAATGAAAAAAAATAATTCAACTTTTTTATTATATTCGTATTCTTGGGCGCGCATTCCATTTTTTATAAATGTATAGTTTTTATGTACATGCATACACACACAAATTCTACAAACAGCTGATTTCGTACGGGATATGCGGTCAGTTTCGCATTTTGCTTAATCAAATGACAGTTTGTAAAACTTAACGAAAAGTTTCCTTAAGAACAATATATAGTTTGTCCCATACACTTTATATGTAATCGCATAGTTGCTTAAGCTAGCTTATGCATATTATGGTTGGGCCTTAAATCACGAAAACCACTGATCGTGCAGGTCTCTGGTTAGTACATGCACATAGCCACACAAACTAAAATGGTTAGTTTCCTTTACTATAAATTGATAGAAATGTAATTGTTTGTATTTATTTGTTATATGTAAACATGTCCGTTACAATTTTAAATTTAGACTTACATATGTAGATTATGCTTTCTTTTTGTATTGTTCGGACACTAGCGCTAGGTTGTAAAAAGTATTATCTTACTTTGTACCGATTTTCTTACTTTTATATTGTAGATATGTAGTATTTTGTTTTATTGGTTTCAAAGTAAGGCTAGATATTGTTTTGTATTTTGTTTTTTATAATTTCTGAATACATTTTTATTTGCTTAGGTTGTAAATAATTTTCTTTAATATTAGGACATAATTCAATTGTATATATAGGAGATAAGGTTTTTGGTTAGTTATAGTTATGGCAAATATCTACTTATGTATTTATTCATATAGGGGTATTATAAATTATAGTTGTATAAATATATGTATATAGCCATAAAAAGTGTGCCGACGCACGGTGGCTGAAAATCGTTTTTCATTGGCCAAAAGTCTTTTTTTTTTTTTTTGTCACCGATTTTTAAAATTTTTACGCCCTTTTGCAGCTAATATATCCAGATTAAGGTAGCCAAAAAATTAGGTTAAACTATTGATAATTGTGAGCGTGGCATGCTGTCAAACTCAACGGTTTTTTTTAATTTCATAAAAAGGTGTTTTTCTTTTGTTTTTTATAAAAAATAAATGGTTACTACTCGCAAGCTATCATCGATAATGGCCTGCGGTCTTTTTTATAATGTTGGTAGGATTATAGTCTTTAGTTTTTGTAAGTGGTCAGAGCTCTAGCGTTTAATATTAAGGGCGTTACGGAATATTTATGAAACTACTATATTTTTCTCAAATTTAAAATTTAGTGGAATAGAACTTCTAGGGAACAAAAGGGAACAAGAAATGTATACCACCCGGAGAAAGGTGAAAGTGTCCTCTTTACCGCTATATATACTTTTGCACCCGTGACGAGCCGTGTGTAGAACACTTTTTTCATTTTAATGAAATTACTCCAAAGTACTCGTATACAATGGTGTATATAATTTTCACTTTTTTGCCTAAAAGTTTATGTTTTTTACTTTAGACTACGTAAAACTAAAAAAATTAAATATAATACCTGCGAAAGGGTTTAATGGCTTTGTTTTGATCAGCCAAAAATTGGTAATAAAATTATCACAAATTATCACAAAATTCTACAGTAAACATATGATCTGTTTCTAAATTTACCTGTTATCAAATGTTAGGGTCAACCAAAGTCATAATCAATTTTATAACAATAATCGGGACATTAAACCACTAAAAATAAAAAAACAACCCAACAACAACAACAAATATTGGCGAGATACTAATCAGTTTTACCTGATATTAAGGTCTGGACAACATGTGCAGTTTTGTGCAATTTAAGCACTACCTGCTATGAAATTAAAGATCAATGTGTGAATAACATGTATCTAAAAGTGTATAAAACTACGGATTCGATAAGGGATTACTCAGTAATAAGTTAATCGTCTAAGTGTACGGGTAAAACATAACAGACGCAAATAAAAATATTCACAAAAATATGGAGAACTTGAGTTATAAAGAACTGGCGGAAGAGTATTTTAGAAACAAAAACCAGGAAGATGTCCTTAGTTACGTTAAAATAAAATTAAACTTAAATTCGTGTAGCACCGAAATGCAAGAGCAATTATATAATTTCGTCAAAGCACTAAAAAAACGCTACTAAGAAGTTCGCTACAGTAAACAAAACTTTTATACAAAAAGTGCAAACTGGTTAGAAGGCCAACTTACTGTCGCTGCAGAAACAACAAAGCAAGATAAGGCTGGCAGACCACGCAAATCATTTGACAACTGCAGCGATAGATCTAAGAGGCGGAAACTTACAGATATTAACGATGCAATTGGTTGTACAAATATAAAAGAATCTTTCCTACATCAATTACGATCACAGAACCAATTAACAAAAGTGGATATCATTGAAAAAGTTGATAAAGCTAGTCCAGTGAGAACAAAACGGATTCTTAAAAATATACCAACTCCGAGTGATGCAATACAGTACACAAAAGAGGAGGCATTAGCATTATTTCTGGATTTGAAATTAACAAAACAGCAATATATTAAGCTCAGACTGCGTGCGATTGAAAAAGGTTCAAATATGTATCCAGCATATCATTACATAACCGCTGCTAAAATGGACTGTTATGCCATCAAAGGACACTATTACAATCACACCAATTTCGGCAGCAGAACGCTTGCTACAATCAATAACAGCAAATGAGTTAAAGAAATATGGAAACACAAAGTTAATTCTTTTTTGTAAATGGGTATGTGATAGTTCTTCGGGACAAAAGCAATACGAACAAGTTGTATGTGAAAATATTTCGGACTCAGATATGTTCATGGTATCATTTGTACCATTGCGATTGAAAAAGATTTTGGAAGATTCAGAGCCTTCGACTAGTATAACGCAAACAATGGATATTTGGAAAAATGAGACACCATCTTCTACGAAATACTGCAGGCCAATCAAATTTGAATTCAAAAAAGAAACTCATGATGCCATTAACATAGAAGTTAGTGATATTAAGGCCCAAATTGCAACACTACAGCCATTACAATTACAGTTAGATGGCCAGCAAATTGAAGTAAGCTACCAATTAGTGCTAACAATGATAGATGGAAAAGTAGGTCAGGCTTTGACTAACACGAAGGCTGCATCCAGCTGAATTATATGCCAAGCAACATCAACCCAATTAAACCAAATACCGACAAAATCATTAGATAATACCGATGCATATGAATTTGGATTATCACCACTACATGCAAGAATACGACTTATGGAACACATACTAAAAATCAGTTATGATTTGGATTTCGGGTCTTCAGGATCAATAAGAAACAACGAAACCAACAAAGAGTTAAGAAGTTCAAAAAAGAAACATGTTCAAGATGAATATCGCAAATTTGGATTGATTATAGATCAGCCAAAACAAGGGTCAGGCAATACAAATGATGGCAATACCGCAAGAAGATTCTTTTCAGATCCAGAAACAGCATCTGAAATAACAGGAGTGAATTTAAACCTCATTTTCAGATTTAAAATAATCCTAGAAGTACTTGCGTGCAATGAAGAAATTGACTCTAGAAAATTTGGAGATTATGCAAAGGAAACTGCAAAAATATATACAACTACCCATGGAGAAATATGTCTGCAACAGTTCACAAAATCCTTTATCATGGAGAAGATGTCATTAAATATCATTTGGTGCCACTTGGAGATCTATCAGAGGAGGCTCAGGAAAAAAAGGAACAAGGATTACAGATTTTATAGAGAGCACAATACTAGAAAAATTTCATGAAATTCAACAAATGAAGATCTATTTAATATATTATTGGCAACGTCAGATCCGTTTATCTCCAGTATTCGAAATCAATGGAAAGTGGAACATCGGGATTTAGATGAAGAAGCCAAAAAACTACTAAAGAACAGAAATAGCACAGAACAAAATATGGAATATTTGCAATCAATATTTGAGTCAAATGAATAATAATTATAATTGCCTTTCATTGTTATTTAAGTACGAAAAACATAGTATTAGTAAAAAATAATAATAAACAGAACCTACCATTGTTGCAAATGCTATTAAAATTTATTGCAGTTTTTATTTTTAAAATGTTTTTAAAATTATCAAATTTGACAGTAAAAAACAATAAATTTTTCTGTACTAATAGCAATATTTTTAGATAATATTATTAAAGTTTTTTTTTAAGTGTAACTATTCTTTGAGTGTAAACAAATTTGCAAATTTGTCAGCAAAAAATTTTTAATTTTTCTGTAATAGCAAAATCTCCAGTTGATTTTACTATTTTTTTCAGTGTAAAATTTTTTTTAAGTGTAACATTAAAAAAATCCCATTATTACAAAAATTATTTATAATTATTATTAATTTCCAAATATTCAATTTTTTAATAAATAAAAAATAATCAACCCATATTTCACTCTAAAAGTTAAAAAAAATTCAAAAGTTCAACTTTGACCTAGAATTCCTTAAAAAGTCCTCCATCAATTTTAATGTAATTTAAACTGAGTCAAGCTGAACTAAATATCTATCCAATAAAATAAAAATTACTTCAATATTTTGATCGGCTCAAAAGTTACAGAATTTTGGCCAATGAAAAACGATTTTCAGCCACTGTGCGACGTAGTACTTATCTCGCTTTGGGAGTGTAGCCAAGTGTCAGTTTTCATATGAGGCTGAAGGTTGGAGGAACACCTCGCCCATCGGACAAGGATTGGCGTTTCCTTTTTGGCTCATACGCACACAGAAAACTTTCTTCTGACTCCGGCAAATGAATAAAGATGAAATACCGCCTTTTATAAGATGATATAAGTAATTTAAATTTTCTCTATACTTTCCACTTTGCTTGCGTAGGTGCGTGTTTTGTTTCGAAGTTTAAAATGGGAAAGAAAAGTTTTTCAATTCGTTGTTCTAGAAATATAACGGATTCTTTTTCGGCAACTACTTTTTTTTGGATTTATTCTTTCTTTGTTGTAAGTTATTCACCAGCTTTATATATGTATTAGTTAGAGCTTCTCTTGTTTGAAACTCTTAAAAAAAAAGAAAAGTAATTTCTTTTTTTCTTTTATTTTATTTTTTTATTTTTATTATTTTATTTAAGCTCTTTTCGGAGCTGAGTTATTAACTAATATAATTCTATAACTAACTTGAATGCAAGTTTTAACAATGCTTAAATACCAAACCTTTGGTGGTGGCGTGATACTACAATTCTTCGGAAAATTGACAAAATAAAAATTAACAAAAAAAATAAAATAGTTCAATATTCAATTCTTTGGAAAAGTAAAAATTGACAAAAATAAATTGACATTTAATTCTTTGGAAAAATAAGAATTGATAAATAAAAGAAATTAACTTTAATAAAACTTTATGAAAATAAATTCTTTGGAAATTTGTCTGCAGGTGGCGGAAGTGGCATTTCCTTTGTTGTTGAACTTAATTTGGCATGTGCTCCAATTGTTGTTAATCAAAAGAATGAATGATTACTTAGCAGTTTTGGTCTTGTCGAAAAATTGATTGTTAAAGGGTGAAAACTTTTGTGGTGTTAACTCCTCCCTTCTTAGATCGATTGTCCTCAAGCGTATTATGGGTATGACAGGTTGGAGAAGCTTATGTAAGGTGATTGTTTTTCATCCAAATTGGTTTCGGTAGGTGATGGAATTGTGGGTGACTGTTTCGTAATGATTTCTAATTGGTTTTTCCTCCAAAGCTGGTATAAGATTAAGATGATACAAACTGTGATTGCGATGGCACTAATTGATACCGTTCCAGATGTTATAGTAAGAGTGTTAAGGTCACTGATCTTCTTGGTATTTCTGATGTGTAGTTCCTTTAGTGATTCTAACGATGGTACGTCTATGTGATATCTGTTGAATGGGTTTTGTTGGAGGATAGCTGGCATAGCTGCTAAGGGGATGCCTTCGAAATTACTATAGATTTTCTCATTTACTTTGATTGTCGAATTGTAGAAATTAATAAGATGGGTTCCCGTTATCTTTCGGTTTTCTGAGTTGACCTCAATACTTCCATTGAAATTATTTAGTAGAAGCACGCCTGGTTTTACTTCATCTACTCGGAGTATATGATGTCCGTTTGTGGTAGTGCAGGTGGAGTTTAAGCCGTGTATAATTCTACTTATGCAAGTTTCATTTCTTAAGTCTATGATTTGGTTATTATTACAAATTTTAATTCTATTATAATCTTTACATTGTTTTTCGATTCCATAGATTTTATCCTTAGTTTTTAATATTTCCTCAAAATCTATCTTAATTACAATATTTTCTTTAGTTATAACAGGTTTCAATATTATATTTTGAAATGTTTCTTGAGATGTTAGTGGAATTTTTATCATATAAACAATTGTCATTTCGTTACTTAATACATTTATATCTGATATTTCTAATGCCTCTTCTGCATTATTGAACGGCATTTTTTCTTCACTTAATTTTTGTATGGCTAATTTAATTTCTTCTTCATTTAGTAACACTGAATTTACAATTTTATTTTTTGCCCATTGTATGGCGTATCTAATGTTAATGAGCTGTTCTTTTACTAGTCTAATCTTGCTTTGCATGTCTATAATTATTTCTTGTATACCATTATGCTCTTTACTTATGCTATTTGTGATTTTCTCAGCTAATAGAGTCAAGTTATTTATTCTCTCGTTAAAAAGTTTATTGATCACTACTTGATCATTATTATTATCGTTTAATCTTAATAAATTTCTGTTAATTATTTCCAAATCTTCGTGATCAGGTGACCCCGCGATATACTTCCACAACGTTCCTAAGGCATTGATTGATTTCTTTAGTCGGAGGTGTTTGGAGGGTTTTAGTGTTTGTAGTATGTCCATTGTCTGTTGAGTTTCTTGTTTTAATATAGGGAAAAGAACATTGTTCTTAGGAATCTGTGCTTCTATGTAGTTATAGGCGTTTGTCAAAAAGTTTTCGTATTTATCAAGTTTAATTAAATGAATAAGTCTGAATGTCCCGTCCTGAATCTTTGCTAGTCCGTTGTTGATAGTAACTATTTGTGCTGAACTGTAGTCAAATACCTGTACGTTCGTAGCTTGTCCTGGAGTCATGATAATCAGTAGAATAATTGACATCGTCATTGTTTACCTTAAAAGAAAAAAGATTTTTTAGTTCTAACTTTTTATGTTACTTTTATGAACCACTCTATTTGATTCTGTCACAATTGTTGTTGTGTTATTTTCTTTAACTATTTCTTTTTTGAATCTAGGAGTTAATTTTGTGCCTAGTCGCTGGTCTATTTTTACATATACAACATTTCCTGGAGCATAAGTTCTTGGTTCTTTTCTTTTCCTATTATGGTATCGTAGGTCTCTTTCCTGTATTTCTTTGAGTCTTTCGATATTATCTTTTCTTGCTTCCTCAAATTGTTTGGGGTATGTGCTAACCGTTCTACCAAAGAAAATTTCTAAGGGCCTTTTACCTGTGGTAGAATGTACTGAATAATTATATTCATAGACTGATCGGTCAAGAAGTTCTTCAAATGTGTTATGTATCTGTTCCTTTTTTAAACATCTCATTATTTCTGACAATGTTGAATGGAACCTTTCTACCTGTCCATTTACTGAGCTTTTGTAGGGAGGTGATTTAAAAATCTGTATACCCAATTGGTCCTTTACCATAAATGTGATAGATGCGGCATTGAGCGATTTTTCATTGTCTATAACGATAACTTTGGGTACCCCAAAGGAAAAAAGTATCTTGCGTAGGGGTTCTTTAATATCTTCTATTGATCTGGACTTGACTATGAGTGCTTGAGCATATTGGGAAAATTTATCAATAGCAGTCAAAACTAGCTTATTATCAGTTTTATATAAGTCTATGTGTAACGTGTGTCCAGGGTGTGTTGGAATAGGAGTTTTCATAATCTCCGGTTGATTTGGTCGACGGTCGTATTTACTTTCTCTACAGATTGAACATTGTTTAACGATTTTCTTGATTTTCCTTGCCATGGCGGGGAAGTAAAATCTTTCTAAAATTTGTAATTTATTTTCCCTACAATTCCTATGAGCTCTGTTGTGCGTTCTGACTATTATATCCTCTTGTTCTTGACTATTTATTACATCCTCTACTTGCAATTGAGTGAACCTAGTTTTGTACCTACTGAAATGTAGCGGATATACTTGTTGTATTTGTCCCATTATACTTTCATTTGTTTTTACACAATTTATGACAGATGGGTTAAGATATCGTCGTAGAATTTCTATTAACTTTTCTTCGGAGTAGAATGGCTCGGTAATTATATGCCGATGATATGTGGGAAATACTATTTTAAATTGGTACGTGGAAGTTGTACCAATGTTTAGGAACAATTGATTTTTAAATACATTAATGGGTGTTTCTACACTATGTATCAATCCATTTGAGGAACTTTCATCTGAGTTTGTCGCTACTGACAATGTATGCATGAACGATTTTTGTGGAGGCATTCTAGATAAGGCATCTGCTACCACGTTCATTTTCCCTGGTTTATAGTGTAGCTCGTAATTGTATTCTTCGAGAATTGCTTTCCACCTTTTCATTTTGCTATTAGTATTCTTGTTGCTAAGAGCATAGGTGAGGGGTTGGTGGTCCGTAAAAATTTTTATTCTGGCTGAGCCGTACAAATAATTTCGCAATGAATTTAAGGCCCAAATGATGGCCAGAATTTCCTTTTCATTGGCAGCATAATGCTCCTCTGCCTTGTTAAGTGTTCTAGATATAAAGGATATTGGTCTGTCGCTTTGGGACAGGACTGCCCCAAGCGCAAAGTTGGAAGCGTCTGTTGTCAATTCAAAATCTTTCTGATAATCCGGATAAGCGAGCACAATGTCTTCGGAAATAAGTGAATTCTTAATTTTCCTAAAGGATTCTACGGCTTCTTTGCTTAACACGATTTTTACATTTGAGGATTTGTTTTTTGATATTCTTCCTCCCTCCCCCCTTAAAAGGGATGTCAGGGGTTTCGCGATTTTGGCATAATCCTTTATGAATCGTCGATAATACCCAGACATACCTAAAAAGCTTCGGAGTTCTTTTAGGGATTTTGGCTGCGGGAAGTTCGCAATAGCCTCTACCTTTGCAGGACTGGTTTTTATACCTTTATTAGTTATTACGTGGCCTAAAAATTCAACACTTTCCTCAAAAAATTTACATTTTCCTAGCTGGACCTTCATGTTAGCATCTTCCAAGGTTCTAAATATTTGCTGAATATGCGAGAAATGTTCTACTTCTGTTTTGCTAAAAATAACTATGTCATCTATGTAAACATAACAGCATTTCCCAATATGTTCTCTTAATATATCATCAAGAGCACGTTGGAAAATTGCGGGTGCATTCTTGAGGCCGAATGGTAAACGTGTAAACTCATATTTACCATTATTAACAGAAAAAGCTGTCTTCTCTATATCAGATTCCTTGAGTGGAATCTGGTGGAAGCCACTTTTTAGATCGAGTACAGAAAAATTACTTCGGATATTTCCGGAATGGGATATTTGTCCGCAATTGTTACTGCGTTTAATTTTCTGTAGTCTATCACCATTCGGTATTGTTTCTCTCCCGATGCATCTGCTTTTTTCGGTACAATCCACACGGGTGAATTGTACGGGGATCTAGATGGTCTTATAATGCCATCGTCCATAAGCGTTCCTACTTGTTTCTCTACTTCGGTTTTTAATGATGCAGGGTAGGGGTAGGCTTTAGTATACACAGGAGTGTTCGTTGTGGTTCTAATTTCTCCTACAACTCTAGTGGTATACGTTAACTTTTCATTAGGTTCCATGAATAATTTAGGAAATTTCTTTGCAATAATATTCATACTCTTTTTTTGTTGGGGCGATGTTTTATTTATATTTAAATTATTTACTGTTGCAGATGAAAGCTGCTTAATACCAATTTTTTCCCATTCCCCAATGTCATGTAGTTCTGCCCTGTGTGAATTACGACTCCTAATTCTCTAAGGGTATCGTTTCCGAGGATGCCATCAAAAGTTTTAAGGGACGGCATTAAAAAGAATTTAATTTCTTGATTTATGTTAAAAAGTTTCACCATTGTGTGTTCAGTAATTCTAATGTCACCGACAACTGACTTCGCATAGAATGATGCTTCATTCTTTATTTTTTTCTTTGCCAAGTGTGGCTGGAGATAATTTTTGCTTGATCCTGTATCTATTAAAAACTTGAGAATGCTTCCGCTCTCCGTTTTGACCTCAAAATAAGGTAACGAAGAGCTTATTAAACTAAAAAATGAATGTCCGTTGGCTCAATATATTCTTTTTCATGTATTCCTGACTGCTCTTGCTCTGTATCAATGTGGAATGTTCTCTGTAATTTCTTTTGTTGGGGGTATGAAATTGAACCAGGTCTTTTTCCTTGCAGGTTATCGCGGTGAGGTCTGTTTATGTAATTTATATGCCGGGAATGCATGCTTTGATCCACGTCCATGGGCTCTGGTCGTGCTTGAGGCTTAGGTGGCCTTTGTGGATTGTTTTGATACATCCTTTGTTGTGTAGGTTGCCATGTTGGCTGATTACTTTGTGGTATGTGAGCTAAGTGAGGGTAGAATCTATGTGTATCTCTCCTTTCAAAGTTTTGTTTTGGAAGCAATTGCGGTGGTGCAATTCTTCTTGTATTGTGAGCATGGGTTGCTCGAAAGTTTTGATTCTGAAGTTTTAGACAAAGGTGGAGGGCCTGTGGTAGGTCCACTGGTTCCCTTATTCCTAATAGACGGGGTAAGTCTCCATTTAGACCCCTTATAAATGCATCTAGGGCTTTGTCCCTGTAAGATTTTGTAATTAAATTAAGTGATTCACTACTTGTTTGTAAGCATCCTATCTTATTCAATATTAGTGACAGATGAGTGTATACTCTCTGATAGAAATCTTGTATGCTCTGGTTACCCTGTACCAGAGTTGTCATTTGGTACTCTAGTGTTGACAAGTCTCGCTTGTCGCCATAATGAACAGTTAAACATTCTGAAATGGCTTTCCAATTCAGTGGGGTGTTATAAGACTCTAGTGAAATATCGGCGTTGCCTGTAATTTTATTTCTGATAACGCTGAGAATGCCGTAGTATTTGGGCGTTCCCTTAAGCGGTTCGTAAATTTCTAAAATTCTGTCTACACTTTTCTTCCATGAATTATATTCCCCCGGTTGACCTGTAAACTCTTTTAAGCATTTGACTACGTCCGGAATTTTGTCCATGTCCTGTAAATTATTCCTATGTCTTTCGTCAATCTGTTGGTCGCTAACATTTTGCATATTTGTATCTGGGCTTAGAGCCGCCTTGTTGCCTGAAAATATTTGTGACAACATTTGAAATAAGTGTCGTTAAGTCGTCCATGTTCATTTGAACGTTTTGAGGAGGATTCGTGGGAATAACGGGTGGTCGGATCAGATTATTTGGATTTGACATTATTATTTAATTTTTAGCTTACAGTAAAAAAAAATTTTTCAATGCCCAGAGAGTTTTAAATCATATAGTTTTGTGTATGTTTTAGTTTCTGGATTGTACATTTTTGCTCTTAACATAAATCTTACTCTATACCGGATCTCCGCCTTGAGTTTTTCTATGGCTTCTGGTGTTTCCCGTACTCCTGGTGATTTCGCTTCTTCGTTTATGGGTAATATAGCAAAAGATGATACCCCTTTGAATTTTATCTCTTCAGGTTGTGTGTCGTCAGGCAGCATGTGTTCACTTTTAGTTACCACTTTTTTTCTACTAATGCGGGCAGGTACGTGATACCAATCGTTTTGCCGAGGCTACTAAGGGGCCGTACATTAGATTTTTACAATTTTGTAGCGAAAAATCACGCTTTTCATCAGTTTTTGGAGAAAAAAAATTTTCTTTAGAAATTAGTTTTTTAAAATTTTTTCTTTTTAGGAGTTAGTTTTTAAGGATCAGTTTCAATTTGCAGATCTTTTAATTTTTTCAAGGATCAGTTTAAGGGACACTTAGTTTTTAAGGATCACTTTTTTTTCTTTAAGGATCAGCTTTTAAAGTTTTACTTTTGATTTAAGGATTAGTTTAAGGAATACTTTTTACACTTCACTTTTTAACTTTAACCGGTATCCTTACTTGTTTTTTTCAGGATTTTATCGGAATGTTTATTTTTTATATGCTCGGGCGCCAGTTAGAGCTTCTCTTATTTGAAACTCTTGAAAAAAAGAAAAGTAATTTCTTTTTTTCTTTTATTTTATTTTTTTTATTATTTTATTTAAGCTCTTTTCGGAGCTGAGTTATTAACTAATATAATTCTATAACTAACTTGAATGCAAGTTTTAGCAATGCTTAAATACCAAACCTTTGGTGGTGGCGTGATACTACAATTCTTCGGAAAATTGACAAAATAAAAATTAACAAAAAAATAAAATAGTTCAATATTCAATTCTTTGGAAAAGTAAAAATTGACAAAAATAAATTGACATTTAATTCTTTGGAAAAATAAGAATTGATAAATAAAAGAAATTAACTTTAATAAAACTTTATGAAAATAAATTCTTTGGAAATTTGTCTGCAGGTGGCGGAAGTGCATTTCCTTTGTTGTTGAACTTAATTTGGCATGTGCTCCAATTGTTGTTAATCAAAAGAATGAATGATTACTTAGCAGTTTTGGTCTTGTCGAAAAATTGATTGTTAAAGGGTGAAAACTTTGTGGTGTTAACTTATTTAAAGCGACTCACTATATGAAACCTCCGCACCGTTTTTTTATAATTTTTTTTGAAGATATTGGTTTTTTTAAATTGCCCCAGTAATTGCATTTTTACTCGTTTTATGTTTTTGAAGACAATTATGAATTCTGTTTGCAAATGTCCAAGTCACAGTGGGGAACGAATATGACGACCAACAAGGAATTATAAAAAGTTAATATTTTCTTCGTATATTCAATAAATATTTATTTTATTAAATCAGCCAGTTTTTATGTAACAATTAATTAACACGAAATGCTAGATGGTTTTTTAATAAATTGACACTTCCCTTATACTTTTTTAAGAAACGTTTTTCAAAGGTTTCTATCGTCCTTTTTTTAATCTGCTGTTTACTTTATTTCCCATGGGGTAGTAACTGTGTAAAAAAACTTCTTTCCGTATTTGTTTGGTTGTTTTAAACGTCTTTTAGTTAATTTTAATTTCAGAAAAACTGCACATGCGGTTTCTCACCATTTTTTTCCTTTTCTTCTAGAAGTCCTTTTCTTTTTTCGCTTTAAAATTTTTTTCACGTCTTGTTGCCTTGCTTGCTTCACAGTTTGTGACATTTTTCGTCTTTTCGTTCGTTTTTATCTCTTTTTCAATGTCACTTGGGTCACCTTGTCATAGTTTACTTTCACATATCGGCAACTGAAAGACAGACAGACGAAGTTTGTTGAAGAAGGGGCGAAGATGCAGAGTGTGTAGTACACGGCCCTCTTTACCGGACATTTTTTTGTTTCTCTTTTGATATTTTCGCAATTTTCACCCTGTTGTTTTATATCATATTTCTCAAGCCCGAGTCGTCTTCTTCGAGAGAATCTTCTAATGCCAATTTTGCGCAATAAACTAGTTTTTCCCTTTTTTTAAACCAAATTTCATTTTTATAAAAAATTGTTTTACATGTTTTTGGTAATTTAAGTAAACCAAGGAATAAAATAAATATGTATGTAATAATAAGTAAACAAATTGCAAAAATGGATGAAAAACAAATATGAAAAAATTTCTGTTTGTCTATTACTTTCCATTATGTAAAAGCTTCAGGCAAGAACAAAAGAGAATCAAAAAAATGTCCGGCAAGAAATGTCGTATATGTGAAAGGGGACATATTTAGCACTTGACATAAGGTCGTCCATCATTTATTTGATCTCAACATAAAACAAATATTTAAGCCCATGATCAATGGCCCGTTTTCAAGAATTTGACTTAACACGACCGTCACACAGGTTTTATCGTAGATTTTATCGTAAAATGTGGTAACAATCGCATCAATATCCGAATTCTTGTTTATAGGGACATTCAAACGTCATTCCAGCAAGTCATTCTTATTAAGTTATTAATTAACTAAAGTCCATTCGTTTGAAGCAAAAAAAAAAATTACTAGATTCAGAAGGCTTCAGCTAAATTTCGGATGTAATATGAGAGCTAATTTTAATCTTGGGATGATATCGATCTTCAAACAGTATAATAGATTCCGAAAGAATCATCAACATCATTGACAAACACTAAATCAAGCATTTTCCCAAAATCATTGCAAATGCAATTTACTTGACAAAGATCTAATCCAAAAACATCATTTAAGAACTCATCATGACAGTTTTTATTCTTCACTGGAATGTAATAAGGTATGTATATCAGGTGTATATTTCCACGAAATCGACGCCAGATTGAAATCACCAACAACAAAAATATAGTCAAGTTTCACTAAAGACAATTACATCATAGATAAAATCATAACTATTTAAAAGAAGAATAGACAATTTAGTATTCAAGCCACGAACATTCTGGTACATAACATTTAAGCGATCTTTTTTTTATTTTATTTACTTATTTATTGCGTCCTTGCACAACAAAACTCATTATTCAAACCAATAGGAAAAGAATCGAAGTTTTTTATTTTTGGTGATAAAATCGATCAATTTATCAATGTCAATTTCTTTTTGGTAGCGATTAATTTTTAGCAGTTTATTTCTATATTTGTTTTTAATCTGTGAAATTGTTGAAAATGCAGACTTGCAGATATATGTCGCGACGAACATTGAAAAAACCTTTAATATTAAATCTCTCACTGTCAAGTATTTTTGAAGGCAAATATTTACCCAAAGATTTATACCCATTTTAGTTGAAATGGATAAATCTTCTCGCATTAAGGCCAATTCCTCTTTAACATTATACGGTAAATTCTCTAATGAACATATTAGAGGATTATTAAAAATGTCAATAATTCATCGCAAATTTAAAAATCTTTATATTTTGGCATTTAATTTGATTTTTCAAAACGGTGAGTTTTCTTGAAAACTCTTTAATTGTATGCACAAGCTCTGTTATATCTTTATCTTTTCCTTGTAGCACGAGATTGAGGTTATTATTGTGTTTTAAATGTCAGCAGGAAATCTTAAGTCGTAAAGAATATAAGAAAAAAGAGTGGAAGATTACACTATATGGATCCGAAGTCAAAGCATATTTAGAGAACAATAAGTGGTTTTATATACCTCAAAGAATCGTTAAATACTTAAATAGAAAGGATCCTTACTTAGCCAGTATGAATGAAAAAATTTGGAAAATTATTTGCAGAGGTTCAGCAATATTCGAACTAAACTACACATACATTTTCTAATTAGCATAACAAGTTTTGTGAAGTAGTAAATATGTATATTATAAAACAATTAATGTATGTGTAAAGTGAAATGAATCCCGACTATTCATTTATTTAAGACAAGCGTAGGTTAGCATTTTAAAAATAGGTATAAAACAATTGATATAACCAAAATTAAAACAGTAAGCGCTGAATGTAATATTGACAGCTGATCATATATAAGTAACACTTCTGCACATAGTTTACATCTTCCATCAGTTTTCCCTTAACGTTATCCCCAGATTTAAAATAACAGAGGTTCCGACTAATATAATATATCAACCTTTAAATTCAAGAACAATAAATATTCTTGTTTTTTAAGTTGTTGATCAAGACGGAAAATTGATAAATTTTCGTGGTGAAAAAAAAATTCGATTACATTTTGTTGCGTTGACAACTGAGCACCAAAGGTTTCCTTTGGAGCTCAGAGTGTTTGTATATATATTTTTTGTTTTTGGTTTTAAGTCTTAGTAGAAACACTAAGACTGGTTGATCAATCAAGAAAGTAAGTTTTGTTTGGCTTAAAAATGATTGACGATTTTCTTTATTTTTCATTTCTTATATAGTAAATTGTCTTACAGTAAATTTATTAAAATTGCTTAGTAAGTAAATAGCCAAGTTTTGCATAATTGCTGAACCTTACAAATTACAAATTTAATATTAATTTCTGTTTTGTCACAACAAGTTCATTAACCAGAACTTAATACTGAAATCTAGAATAAAAATGTTTAGTCAACAATAATAAAATGTTTAGGTAATTGAATTTAAAACATAAGTAAAGTAAAATGTTTAGTCGACAACAACGATTATTAATCTTAATAAAATAAAATAAAAAAAATAAAAATTATGTTGATGTAAATATCAACATTCTCCCCCGTGTTGAGCAGTTAGCGAAACATGTAGTGTTAAACTTCAGCAATAGAATGACGTGGTGTTGGCCTTGGCGGAACCGGTGTTAGGTTGATTGAGGCGGTTTTGTTGCATTTGACTCGAAATTGACAGGCAGTAAGTGTTACGATTATGAGTAACGATGGAACCAGCGCAAAGAAGCCTATGTTTGGGTGATGAATAGCTGACTGATGTATTTCATGTGAGGAATTCTTAATGTGCGTTAGTTATTTTTGAATCTCGGTAAGCTGATCCAATTTGGTATCCAAGATGAGGTTTGGCTCTAATATTTTCTTAACTTCAGAGGGTTTTCCTATTGAGGTGATATTACCAAATGTTGCGTATGAGTTGCGCAAAGTAGTGACACTAGTTTCGTGTCCACGAATGGTAAGGAATTTCCCTTTTATTATACAAGCTGAGTTCATGGTCATGATACCAGATGTATTGACCTGTAGATGTATGATATCATTGCCGCAGACTGCAGTTAGCTCTATAGGAATAGTTGTGGCATACAGCCATTGGTTTATGTTGTGCAATGGAATAAAAGAGATATTGTTCTGGATATAGCCAAAATTACAATGAGGGGTTGTTTTGTTGTTGAAGAGAGCAATTTCACAGGAATAACTACCGGAATCTTTGGCCATTTGAATTTGCAATGCTGGGCATATGTATATGTCGATCATGACTACGGTACATTTATTGAATTGACGTAGACTTAGTGTAAGGTATTCATCGCGGTGTTCGTTAACAGCAAGATATTCAACGTTGGTTTTTATGACAATGGTGCTATTGTTTATATGTGTTGGTATGGCAATGATCTTGTAAAGTTCAAATTTTCTTTGGTCCACCAATGGTAATTCAATAACGAAAATTACATTTGTGTTAGTTACTGTTCCTTTAACATTCATAATTTTTTATAGTTCTAGCAAGTCGGTGTCTTCCACTGGTAATGCTCGGCCCATGGGAAGGTGTCCTTTAATTTTAGTAATCTCTAATCTTAACTGTTTTGGTGTGAGGATAAGTGGGCTTATATTACCGGGGTTCGTATGCGTGAGGGCAGCGACTAGCTCTGTTTCAATTCTTTGCAAATCTGAGGCAAGTGTATTTAATTGCATTGCCAGAGACATTAGATTTTGGACTTGTCGTAAATTTGAATTCTCATTTTGAACTTTATTTAGATCTTCATAGATGGTTTTCTTGAGTTCTCAAAAGTGCACTTTAGTATTGTTCTCGCTTTGCTTAAGAATGTTAATTGTAGAGTCTATTACTTCGTTTTGCTTTACGTTAGTTATAGTTTGAGCCATTTGTTCTGCATATTCTGAGTCCAGGACTCCAAATAGAGCATGGGCTATGTTCCCGACAACATCGAGTGCAGCTCTCCGGCTCCTTTTTGGAGTTAAAAGGTCTGATTCTTCAATCAGATTGTCCCAGGTATGTTGAAGTTGTCTGGAAAGCATTTCACATGATTCAAAGGCTACCGATTTCTTGCAGAGCTTTGAAAATGATGTTATACCAACTTCCAGAACCTTATTCCTATCCTAAATTGGTGTTAAATCGTAGTATATAATGAATTTTCAGGTACCTGTCATTAACCTTGTCGAGCCCATGCCTTCGAAATACAATCTTGGATTGGAAGAAAATTCTGTAACATTGATTGGAGAGGCTAATATTATCGGCACCAGAAGGAGTGAAACAAGAAGCATATTGAAGACTCCGAGTGAGGCAAATGACACTACCTTTCGTTTTGGCTATATAACATCACCTTCTGGTGAGCTTTGCCTTTTTTGTGAGTTCGAGTTGTCATATCCGGAATGTTCTGTTAGGGAGTCGTTGAACAAAGGTGCCAGTCTGTGTATTGGCCTCTTAAAACTTCCCTTTGCTGTTTTGACGTCGCAGACCCTGATAAGTCCATCATCTCCCTTGTAAATGCGGTTGATTCTACCCACTGGCCATTGTAGCACTGGAGTATTATCTTCCTTAAGGATAACAAGCATGCCTTCAATGACGTTCGGTGAAGCAGACTTCTATTTCCTTCTTTGCTGAAGCTCATGTAAATAGTTTTGCGTCTATTCCTTCCAGAACTTGCGTTTGATTTCTGAAGTTATTTTCCATCTTGCGTCTAACGATATGCTTGGGGACTGGGCATTTATATCTACTGCAGATGTCAAGGGTTCTCCTACTAGAAAGTGACCTGGGGTAAGAGCTTGAAGATCATCGTAGTTTGATGAGAGAGGGATCAATGGTCGTGAATTCAAGATTGCTTCTATTTCAATCACTACTGTTTCCAATTTTTCATACGTGAGTGATGCAGCTGCCACGCTTCTCAGTAACAGATGTTTGGCGGATTTGACAACCGCTTCCCACGCAACTCTGAATGAAAAAGAAAGCAAAGTTATTAAAGCTCTATAAAATTTTTGAAAATAAAACAATTATTTGGTTTAAAAAATAGATTGAACTATTATAAACCCAAAAAAGTACAAAAAATTTTGAGTGGGATATAAAATTACAATAAAAATATATATATTTTGTTAATTTTATAAAGACACTCAGAATGCCTGAGTGCAACAGGTGTAAACAAGCAATCCGTGGAGAAACAGGGATACAATGCATGGGTGTTTGTAATAAAGTGTTTCATACATCTAATAAATGTTGTGGAATGGACCAATACTCGTCCAGAATACTGGAAGAAAACTGTTTCCTGAGGTTTATTTGTGATGACTGCATGCAGTACATACAAAATGTTGATATGGCGGTAAAAGAAATACAAGATGATGTGCATAAAAATAAACAAAATTTGGTAGAATATAAATATGAATTTGAAGTGTCACTTAAGCAAAACGAAGATGAAATAAAACAATTATTAGAGGCAATTGAAAGACGATATGAAGAAAGAATGAATAAAATGATTAAATATCAAAAATCCTGTGAACAAAATGTTGAAGAGGTTAAAAAGTTATTTAGTAATATAAATGAGTTTGATAATAACAACAAAAAGTTATGCCAATCGATAGAAGAAAAAAATGAAAATATGTGTAAAGAGATAAAGAAAGTAATAAATGAGTCAAACAGTAAAACAACAAAAATGTCATACGCGGAACAAGTTAAAAACAAAGTTTTACCAGATGCAAGCAAACGAGTACCCCTAATTGTGAGGCCAAAAGAAAAACATCCACCGGAGAAAACGAAGGAAGAATTAAATAAAGTTAATCCAGTTAATTTAAAAATAACAAATGTTGAAAGTAGAAGAAATGGAACAATAGTAATACAAAGTGAAAATGGTGAAGAAAGAGAAAAAATAAAGAAGGCTATCCAGGAAAAAATTTCAAATGAATATGAAATTAAGGTGCCCAACCCATTAGAATTGAAAATAAAAATAACTGGTATGACTTTCGACCATGATGAAAAAGATCTAATTGAAAAACTAAAAAAGCAAAATCCAATCCTGTCAAATGCCAACATCAAATTTGTTGAAAAATATGAAGTAAAGAGAAGAAATAGAACAATATATAATGTTAAATTAAAAATTGATAATGAAGCATATCAGAAAATTATGGAAGAGGCAAAAGTAAATATTGGATGGGAAAGATGCAAAGTTTATGATGGTACAGAAATACTTCAATGTATGAAATGTAAAGGATATAACCACTTAGCGAAAGAATGTAAAAACCAGGAGATATGCTTAAAATGCCATGGACAACATAGGATAAAAAATTGCGATAGTAATGAACGAGTAATGAGATGTATTAACTGTATGAAAGTAAACAGCAAACTCAATATGGACTTAGACGAAAATCATCATACAAATGATAGAGAGTGCCCAGTATTTCAAAACAAATTAAACAACAAAAGGAGAAGGTTTCGTCTAACGACCTAACAATTAAAGGAAGTACGTGCTTTATATACGAATGTGCAAGGCCTTATTAACAACTGCAATCAAGTTGAAATTATTGCGTTAAAGGAAAATCCCGATTTTTTTATACTGTCTGAGACACATGCAACAAAAGATATAGATGATTCCGAAGTTCAGTTACAAGGCTACCATCATATTATGTCGTTGTCAACATCCTCGAGAACCGGCGGTGTCGTGATATATTTTAAAAATCAGTGAAATATAACCAAAATAAGTGAAAAGGTCGATGACACAAAGTACTGGATTTTAGTTTGTAGAGCCACATGCGACAACTATAGTATTATAATTTGTGCAATATATAGATCCCCTAGTCATAGTGAATATGAGTTTTGTAACATATTTGAAGAAATGGTGGTAGAAATCTGTGATAATAGCCTAAATAACTGTGATATTTTAATTACCGGAGACTTTAATATAGACTGGTTAAAAAACTCGACATATAAAAATAAAATTAGATGTATACTTAGTGATAATGGTCTTAAACAAATAGTTAATGAGAGCACCCGCGTAACAAAATCCTCTAGTACAATAATAGACTACGTAATAACAAATAATTATAATATATCAGTTAAAAATAGTACAACAAGCAAAATTGCCGATCACGAAATGATAGATATATCGATTGGAAATATAAACAATAGAAATACAAAAGAAAGAAAGATGGTTGAGATCTTTAAATACAATAAATATATGTTTAATACGGAGCTAAACAATAACATGAAATTCGATGACAATAAAAGTATTGGTGAGAACGTAGTATTATTTGACAGTTGTTTAAAAGAAACAATAGAACGGTGTACATTTAAAAAAATGGTTAATGAAGACAATAATGTGAATAAGTGGTTTAATGCTGAATTACAAGTACTGAAAAGAGAAAAAATAATTAAATATTTAAAGGCTAAATCTATTAACACAGATCAAGCGTGGGCAAACTACAAAAGAATAAGAAACCAATATAAAGTAAAAATTGAAAACGAAAAGAACAATTATATAAATAATAAAATTAATAACACAGTTGATCAAAAACAAATGTGGAGACAAATAAAGGACCTAGTATTTAAAAAAAATCAAAATACGATAAAATCTGTGATATTTGAACAAGTTGAATATAATGACAACTATGACGTAGTTAATAAATTTAACACATTTTTTGTAGAAAGCATTAGAGCTATAAGAAACTCAATTGATTAAGTGCAATATATAAACCAAATAACGTTCAATATGACCAATATGTTTAAATTTCGTGCAATAGATATATTAGAACTTAAGAATATAATAAAAGATATGAAAAACAAAGCGGACTATGTTAAAATTTCAAATAAACTTATACTTGATAATTGGAATGTGGTGGGAAATATAATATTAAAAATAATAAATAAGTCGCTATAGACAGGAGTTTTTCCTGAAAATTGGAAAGAAACAATGGTAACACCAATTGAAAAAGTGCCAAAAACCAAAAAGTGTGAAGAGTATAGGCCCATCAACACATTAAAAACTTGTGAGAAAATATTAGAAAAAGTGGTGAAAACCAGCTGGAAAAATATATCGAATTAAATAATATGCTGTACAAATATCAGTCAGGATTCCGTAAAAAATACTCGTGTGCGACAACGGTAAACTATATCATAAGTAAGTGGAAAGGCATGGAAAATACTAAAAAAGTGATGGCAATATTTCTCGATTTTAAGAGAGCGTTCGAAACAATTGACCGGCGAATAATGCTCAGAAAGTTATATATGTACGGGATAAGAGGAAAAGAGTTAGAGTGGTTCCAGTCCTACCTGCAAAATATGAAGCGGACAACAAAAGTAAATAGAGCGCTGTCCATATTAGGTGCCCTACTATTTATAATATACATCAACGACATGCCAAATATTTTGGAGAGATGTGAGATGGCTATGTATGCTGACGATACACTTGTTTTTACTTCTGCCGATAATGATGAAGAATGTCGAGCAAATATGACACATGACATAAATAAAATAAACACCTGGTTAAAAATGAACAAACTAAAACTAAACGAAAATAAAACAAAAATAATAGAAATAAACATAAACACTAACGATTCATTTAAAATTAATGACACAGTAATAGAAAAAGTTGAACATATAAAATATCTCGGATTTATAATAGACAAAAAACTAAAATTTAATGAATATATAGACTATACGTGTAAAAAGATCGGTAAAAAAATCGGTTTCCTTAGAAGAATAAGGTGTAAAATATCAAAACTACCGCGATAAATATATATAACACTATAATTAAGCCCCATTTCGAATTTGGATCAACAATTTTATATACATGCAGCAACACAAATCAACTAGCAAGAATGCAAAAATTACAAAATAAAGCAATGAGAATAATTTTAAAACGTGACCGGTATACTCATATAAATACAATGCTACATAGTCTTAAATAGATGAATATAAAGCAGAGACTTGAATTCAACACCCTAAAAGAAAAATGAAGCGAGGAGATGCCCCGGAATATCTATGTGAATAAATAAAATATGTGGGGGAGAGCCAACCATACGGACTTAGAAATGCCGATGATTTTCGTATCCAGAGGGTTACTACAACGCTAATGCAGAGATCATTATTTTATAAAGGCTTTCAATTATATAATTCTTTGCCAAATAATATGAAAAATGAAAGAAACGATACTGTTTTTTGTATAAAATTTATTAACTTTGTGAGATTTAATGTAAATTCTTAAAAATTAAATTGTTGTATACACCTATGTATGTAGAAATGTTAAAGTATTTAAAATACTAATAAATAATAAATAAAAAAAAGTCCACCAAAGTGGGGAGCTCTTTGTGGAATGAATTTAAAATTGATTGACTGATTGCTGCATACTCGTGTAATTTTCTCTTGCGCTGATTGAGAATATATTGATTCTTTTAATTCAGCAATTTTGTTGTTTGCTCCCACGAAGTTAGTAGCATTGTCCCAATACAAAGTCTGACAGTAGCCTCTTCTGCTGATGAAACGTCGTAGTGCGCCTATGGATGCTTCTGTAGATAGATTTGATAAGACTTCCATGTGAATGGCCTTGGTCGCAAAGCAACAAAATACTGCAATATAGGCCTTGTCTGGCCTTTTGCCCCTGATTTTGTGACGAATCCAAATTGGGCCAAAATAATCAACTCCTGTGGTTATGAAAGGACGTGCTGGGGTTACTCTATCTGCCGGAAGATTTCCCATTAATTGTTTGAAGAGCACCGGCCTAGCCTTGGTGCATCGTATGCATTTGTGGACAGTACTTCGTGCCAATGATTTTCAGTTCGTGATCCAGAACTGTGACCTGGATGCTGCCAACAATGACTGTGGGCCACAATGACGATTCTCTTCGTGTAGCCTTGTCATAAGGTGGTTATGTGTTAAAATCGCAGGATGTTTTGCCTTGAACGATAATGTTGACTGCTCTAGACGACCACCCACGCGCATTATCTGATGCTCATCCATGAATGGGTTTAACGAAGCCAAAGGACTTGATTTATGTACGGGTGTTTGATGTGATAGCCTTTCAAATTCTTCCCCAAACTCTGATGCTTGGATGATCTTGATGATAATGTTCATAGCTTCTTCTAATTCAAATGCATCGAGAGCCCTTTTGGTTGGCCGATAAATATTTGTAGTTTTAGAATTTCTAATAAATCTCAACATATAACCGATCGTATGTTGAAGAGTTTTAAGAGAGTTCCTGTGGTTTATCCGATTTATAACGTCTTCATAATTTTGCTGCGAAGCGGCTATTGTTAGCACATGTTTCGTCCTTTTACGTTCTTCGTTGCAGGGTGTATCAATAACTTGTGAAGTTGAGGTTGTCGATTCATGGTTTTGCCTCGAAAGAAATAGCGGACCATAAAACCACATTGAATGTTGTGATAGGTTTTCTGGTGCCATTCCTCGAGATATTGCGTCGGCTGGATTTTCTTTAGAACTAACGTGATGCCATTGTTGGGAATCGCTTATACTTTGAATTTTTGTTATCCTGTTTGCTACAAAGGTATGACCAAAAAAAGTTTGCCGTATTTTGCAGGCGAAGGTATTCTTTTACTCTATTTGTGAGCTCAACACCTAACACCGCGGCGCATAATTCCAAGCGAGGCAACGTTTGCCTTTTGATGGGTGCTACTCGGGACTTTGAACATATCAGTCTGGTTGAAACAGTTTTGTCCTCATATGTTGAACGAATATAGATTGCTGTTCCATAAGCTCGTTCAGATGCATCGACAAACGTATGAATTTCTGTAGTTACTGGGTTTCCATGTTTTAGTACGAATCTATCTATCTTTATTTTGTTTAGGGTTCCTATATTTGTGCGAAATTTATTCCACTCATTCTGAAGATTCATGGGTAACTCGTCATCCCATGAAATCGGTAACTGCCATAGATCCTGCAAAAATATCTTGGCTCGTACAACTACCGGCCCAAAAAGCCTTAGAGGATCAAAGATCTTGGCTGGTTCGGAACTGATTATTCTTTTTGTTACTCTTGTGGCCGTTGGATTTTGTGACCGTCCACATAATTGATCGGACCTTGGGAGCCATATTAATCCGAGTGTTTTAATTGAGCAGTCTGAGTTTTCGTCTAAGTCCAAGTTGATTTCTTGGTCTTCAGGTGCAATTCCACTTAATAACTGAGGATGGTTTGAACACCACTTCCGCAGCTTAAAACCAGCTTCTCTTAGAATTGAGCTTAGTTGTCGTTGTGACTCTAATGCTGTTCTAATAGAATCAGCTCCGGTGAGGCAATCATCCACATAAAAATCATCACGTAATATTGAAGCACCTTGTGGATATTTTGTAGTGTTTTGAATAGCTAAATGTTGGAGGCATTTAATTGCTAGGTATGGTGCAGAGGAGGTGCCATATGTTACAGTTTTTAGACGATAATATTTTATATCTTGATGCTTGTTGTATCTCCATATGATGAGCTGGAACAACTAGTCGGTGTCATCGATTTGGATTTGCCGGTACATTTTCTCTATATCTGCAGTGAAGACAATTCTGTGCATTCTAAATCGCAACAGAACCGAAAATAGTTCGCTTTGTACGGTTGGTCCGGCATGTATGATGTCATTCAGAGAGGGACCGCTGGATGTTTTGGCTGATGCGTCAAAAACTACTCTTAGTTTTGTGGTTGAGCTGTCAGGGTTCAGTACGCAGTGGTGCGGCATAACGTATTGTGAATCAGGAATGTCTTCTTCTTGGATTTCTTCCATGTGTCCCAAGTCCTCGTATTCCTGCATGAATTTGTTTTATCCTGTTCTAAGCTCACTAATAAGGTTCAATCGTTTTTCCAATGCTAAAAATCGATTGAATGCCATTGTTTTAGAGTTTCCGAGAACGGATGGATTTTCTACGAATGGTAGGCGCACAATGAATCTCCCGTCCTTGTTTCTTTTTACGTTTTGTGCAAAATGATCCTCACATCGTTTCGCAGCCAAAGATAGTGCTCGTTCCGTATTATTAGTGTCTTCAAGCTTCCAGAATTTTTCAATAAGCTGGTTTATTGTTCGCTCTTCTGGGGTAAATACTGCTGAGGTTACCAAGTTGTCGTTTCCTTCTTGTAATTTACCCGTGACGATCCAACCCAATGCTGTGTTTTGTAGAATTGGTAGTTTTTGGTTGATCCTTATTTGTTGTGGGAGTATCAATTGATGGTTAAATTCTGCTCCAAGCAATATGTCAATTTTATCCATTTGATTGAAACCTGGATCAGCTAACTTAATATTTTCAGGCAGATTCCAGTCTGACGTGTCGAAACATTTTGTAGGCTGAGGTGGTACAATGGTCGGAAGCACAAATACTTCGGTTCTGGTGACATAGCTGCCTAAACATGCATGTACTTCTATTCCTTCAATGCGCAACGACGAGTTTGTGGAATTCATTGATAGTTTGTTCAGTACGCGGGTTGTAACCAAATTGACTTGTGATCCCGAATATAATAAGGCTCGGAATGTGCATGTGTGACCATTGGCTCCAACTGCCTTTACTCTTGCAGTGGCTAGTAATACGTAAGTGTTGCCGATGACGTGTTTGTTTGTTGCAGCTACGATTGGCTTATTCTCATTCGATGCAGACGCTAGTTTTTGTGTTCCTTGGCAACCTTCTGCCGAAGTTGCTGAAGTGTTTCCTCTTGCTAGCTCTAAGTGCACCAATGTGTTGTGTCTTTTTGTGCACTTTGAGCAAGATCGTGACATGCATGACTTGGCAGTATGATCTGATTTAAAGCAGTTGACGCAAAGCTTCTTTTTTTTGTATCCATTGTAATCTCCCAGCTGGGGACATTTTTAAGAACTTTTCACAGTAATATATGGGATGTCCTGTCATTCCACATACTTTACAATTTGGGGTTGATGTGGCTGCTGTTATAAGCTTGGCTCTATCCTTCCCCCCACCAGATTCGTGAGTCTTTCAGCGTGTTTCCAACGCTTGGAAACGGTGCTATAAATCTAAGTAGATCTTTTAGACTTACGAGGCCCTTTTTGTTTTCTAGTGATTGCTCAAATAAAGTTTGAGTTGATTGATCGAGTTTCTTCAACAAGATGTGAATAATTATGGCGTCCCAACTGTCCACTGGCAATCCTTGTGCGCTTAAACCATGGATGCATTCTTTAGTGACATCATGTATATTTTTTAGTGCTTGTGCCGTTTCGGTTTTCATTTGGGTATGAGAAAGCAAGTTGTTTAGTAGCGTTGTCACAATGAGCCTTTTGTTATCGTACCTATCAACCAAAATATTCCACGCAATTTCATAATATGCTGTGGTAATTGGCAAATGTTTTACTAGTGCCTTTGGTTCATCTGCTAGATGTGTGGTTAAGTAAAACATTTTCTCAACCTCGCTCATTGACGCGTTGTGGATTAGTTGATATAAAGATCTTTAAAGGCTACCCATTGTAGATAACTGCCGCTGAATTTCGGAATCTGAATTTTTGGTAAATGGGGTTGACAATGCTCAGTGCTACGTTTATTATTTTCGCTGACATTATTCACACACTGCTCTAGCTCGCATTGGATGTTGTGCACCTCAGCTTGCATTTCGTAAAAGTCATCCAAGGTGTATCCATCGATTCCTTCTTCGTTAGTTAATTACCATAACCTATCGTTGTTTGTAGAAAACTCATGCATATATTTATTAATCAGCAATAATTTGCTCTGGTAATATGTTACCTGTTGATCTCCTTCTGCCCTGACTTCGTCAATAGTTCGTTTTAATGCTCTCGTCAATGCCCGCTGATTGCGAAGAACTTTGCTTGTGATATTGTCAGGTTGTGTCTTTTCCTGCATACCTGAGCTTGCGCCTTCTTCTATTTGTCTCATCGCTGGTGTTGGTTTCTTCACTTTTTTACTTTCGGACTCAAACAGCTCTTTGTATTTGAGTGTGGCGTCCGAAATACGCAAGTATTGTTCTATAAAATAATTGTGTTGTAATGGCAGATTTGAGAGGCGCCTTATTTTGTTATCAATGGTCTCAAATTCTAGCCATGCCTTATCAAGCCGCTGTAGACGCTCCAAATAGTACTCTGAAGTTTTTCTTGTGGAAGAGTCTTTTTTGAAATTGCGGATTATAGCCTCTATTTGCTCCGCTATTTTCTGTTGGGCTGCTACCAGGTCTTCAAACGTTTCCATTGCTTATGTACAATATTTTTCACGATTGCTTCTTGTGTTGATGTGATCCTGTTTCTATTTTAAGGATCGTTTGGGTCACTTAATGATCTAGCTGCCAGACCGTCAGACCAAAATGTTTGTGTATTCGGATGATGTAGTCCTGCACCTTGGTACAGGACCGTCGGTTTTGAAATGTATCTTCTGATGATGGAATCCCGCACCTTGTGACAGGACCGTCGAGTTGAAATATATGTTCTGTTGATGGAATCCTGTACCTACAGGACCGTCGAGTTTGAACTATGTGTTCTGTTGATGGAATCCTGTACCTTGCTACAGGACCGTCGAGTTTGAACTATGTGTTCTGTTGATGGAATCCTGTACCTTGCTACAGGACCGTCGAGTTTGAACTATGTGTTCTGTTGATGGAATCCTGTACCTTGCTACAGGACCGTCGAGTTTGAACTATGTGTTCTGTTGATGGAATCCTGTACCTTGCTACAGGACCGTCGAGTTTGAACTATGTGTTCTGTTGATGGAATCCTGTACCACCTTGCTACAGGACCGTCGGGGTCACCAAATGTTGCGTTGACAACTGTCGTAAAATGAGCTCCAAAGGAAACCTTTGAGTGTTTGTATATATATTTTTTGTTTTTGGTTTTAGCCCAGGTAGAAACAACATGTGCTAATATAAACTAAAGTAAGTCTTAGTAGAAACACTAAGACTGGTTGATCAATCAAGAAAGTAAGTTTTGTTTGGCTTAAAAATGATTGACGATTTTCTTTATTTTTTATTTCTTATATACTAAATTGTCTTACAGTAAATTTATTAAAATTGCTTAGTAAGTAAATAGCCAAGTTTTGCATAATTGCTGAACCTTACAAATTTAATATTAGTTTCTGTTTTGTCAACAACAAGTTCATTAACCAGAACTTAATACTAAAATTTAGAATAAAAATGTTTAGTCAACAATAGTAAAGTAAACATAAGTAAAGTAAAATGTTTAGTCGACAACAACGGTTATTAAACTTATTAAAATAAAATAAAAAAAATATAAAAATTGTGTTGATGTAAATATCAACAGATTTAAAGCCTATGATGATTATATTTAATAAAACTGAATTGCAGAAGCATTCGCCATTCATTCTGTCCTTATCAACGGAAGACGAAACCGGAAAGACATCAAATTTTAATAATCAGATAAAAAAGAAAAACAACAAATTAAAGGAATAATAAACAAGTAAGAGAGATATATTTGGCTGTGTCGAATTAAATGTACCCTTCACCATAGTATGGAGTGACGAAAGAAGTCACAATTACGAATATTTACGCCCACGCAATTAAAAAAATTAATAAAAGGAATTTAAATGGAAAAAATTACATTAAAGCACACTCACCGTCTCACGGACGCACCCTCACGTGATGGAAACAAAAAATTAATCACGAGCACACATTATTGGTTCTAATCTCTATTTCATAGTATAGGCTGATTTCATAAACACAGCTTGCAATGCAACACTGGAAGCATGAGTTTACAAGGAATTCTAGTGTTGCTTTGCAAACTGCGTTTATGAAGTCAGCCATAAATTATGAATTTCGTAACAAATTTGTAATACCTGGGGTGCATTATAAAAATATTAACATCCCCTTATTAGCACTTATATAATTTTTCACACATCCAAGAAGTGTTTCAACGTCTTCATCAATAAGAAATTCTCCCAAAGTAGATAAAAAATATCGACACCTATTGCATAAATCTGCTAGTCTAATGATTAAAATGTTCCAATATTATCTTCATATTGAAAATAATTTAAAGCTATCAAAAATTCTTAAAAAACAAACTTTTTCAAATAAAAAGTAAAAGTAATAAAAATAACTAAAATGTATCAAAAATTAAAAAAATAGCAAATTGTCCTGTATAAATTGCAAATAATATCAAAAATAATAAGAAAAAATTTTAAATTATAAAATATAACAACATATTTTAATTCATTATTTTAATTTAATTTTTTTTTTTGAACTCGTATGATGTACGTATGTATGTAAGCTAGTGGTATTCTGATAGTTGTCTTTTTAAAATTTTGGTAACTTTTCCATTTACTTATCTGTACTGTGGTTGGACCAGACGATAAAGGTTTTTGTTCAATATAACCTGTATATTTCTGATATAGAAACACAATGGAATTTCAACCACAATTTATTTAAAAAATACGAATTCGGTAATTCATATTCAGCCTGCTAAGAAAACAGATGGATTGATTTAAAAACATTTTTTTCAAATCTTCTTCTGCATTTACTGTGTGAGGCACAGAAATAAGTATGAAAAATTACGATCAAATCACAAACAGAAAGCTTTTTGTTCACTATGTATTAAAAAACATAGCAATCCTTTTATATTAAAAAATTGCAATGATATATTAAATGGATTTTAAGCATAGCTTTTATCGCGAGCTTTGAGTGCGGCGACCGAATCAAGAAATTCCGTAACGAAAAAAACCTAATGCTAAGCTCGTTTCTTAAGTCTTTTGATTTTTAAGTATTTGAATCGCCTAGCGTATGTTAACCCCTAATGTATGCTATTGATTTCATTAACATACAGTATTGCCAGAACAGATTTTTACATGTAGGAAAACGCAAAAAGCGTTCTTAGGAGCAATCGTGGTTGACAAAAAATGATATACACAAACAAACAGACAATTCGTAGGTTTTTAATCATCGCTGTATTTTTATGTTCCTTAAATTTGAATCTACATTTAAATTTTGTAACACTGACGCCCACTTAAGCCTATTCGTCCCGAACAGGCTCACAATTACATGGCTAGTCGCTCCAGATGAACAACTGTCCTTTTTTGATCTTGGGCTGTTATACTCCTGGCTTTCATTTTATTGCTGACCATTTTAATTCGCTCGCGCACAAAGTTATGCAGCTCATTATGATTTTCTTGCTATTGGGAATAGTTTGTATCTTCTTCAGTTGCAAGTGTAGGCTTAATACCAAATTCCAAGCACCAGACAATTTCAGCTCGGTTCCGCATATAATCTTAGTAGGTGCTCGTGATCTTGAGTGGTGGACAGTTGACCTGTATGCTAGTGCGCGCTCACGACTTTTCGCAGGTATTCTTCTAAAGTACGATTAGATCTTTCTACCATGCAATCTGACTGTGGGTGGAACACCTTTGTTCTGGTTTTATTTATTCCATATATCTCGCACATTTCTTAGAATATTGTAGACTCAAAATATCTACCCTGGTCAGAATGTAATTCTATTGGAACACCATAGCGACAAACTCAGTTGTTCTCGATTGCATCTACTATTGTTCTTGCTTCTTGGTTTGGTATGGCATATACTCGTATGTACATATGTATGTGGTTATTTCCAGTTTTGCACAAAAAACTCTTACACTTTCTCCAAAAAACAGTCATTTGTATCATGAATCGAGAAAATAAGATTTAATTTCTCAATCTTTGTTTTATTTCTCAAGAACTGAATTCGTATTTCTTAAGTCAGTATTTTTAAACTAGACATCGTCAGCATTAATTTTAAACAATAAGACAAAAGAAACAAAATGATTTGATCAATAGGGGTATCCAAATACAAAAAACTTTTTCTGCGTTAACTTACATAAAGAGTAATGTGTTTGTGTTTGTCCACGAAAAAACAAAACCCAATTAAATTTTTTCATCTTTTGTGCGGAATTTCTTCAGTACAGTATTCTCGTTGTGTAGAAAGATCACAAGCAGAATAACGTTCTCTTTTTTACGTATGTGTATTCAATATTCTACCGTACAGCACACTAAAGAACATTATATAACGCTTATTTTCGCAAACTGATTAAAAGGGCATTTAACTTGTTAAGGTACATTAATATACCCTAGGCAGGATAATCGTATATGTACCGATAAAAGGCTGTACTGAATGCTTTATCGGGAGTGTATACAACATCTGAAGTGGTAAAGGAATGCCGGATACACTTAAATGAGATGGCATCACATTCCAACCTGGAGCTAATCTGTGAAACAGGACACGCAGACGTGCCTGGCAGCATAATAGTGGACAAACTTGTCAAGGAAAGCTCCCGTTTGCAAAAACCTAACACCGACCGACTGGTAGGAGTCCTTCTAAAGAGCTGTAAAATCCACATACAGCAGAAACTCATAGGGACAGCGCAATCTATATGGTTCAATGAATCCTCTTACGCATTCTCCAGATCATCCTGGTCCCAATATGACCGAGATAAAAATTCCATCTTACTGGGGATCCCTCCACAGCATCTACGTATAGTCGTGGAAGTCCTAACAGGACACTATTTCATATGTGCCCATGCAAATAGATTGAATCTCCTTTTTGATGACATTTGTTGAAGCTGTCAAAATGGGGAGGAGGAAGAAACCATCAAAGCATCTCCTCTTTCAATGCGCATCACTGTCCTATCGCAGCGTCATTTATCTATGTAACTCGTAGACTTTACGGAATGCAATCTAAAAACAATAAACCAGTTTATTCGAAAAACGGGTTTGTTCAACACCGACCACAACAGAGGATAGCAGGATAATCTCTTCTCTGTCATCTGTCATTTCAGGCATCATAAATTCGCAATAATTGTCAACGAAAAACTGTTGACAATTATTGCCAAGTACGAAAAAGATGTGTCTTCACTGTACATAACATAATTTTGACATTTGCTGGATAAGACATTTGGATGATAAGTCCAAAGAAATTTGGGTAGACAGCGACGAAAAAGCGTTGGCTTCAATAACGCTATGTGTAAAACCGGGTCAGCTGAACATAATAAAAAATTGTTTGACATCACATGACGCCTGGTTACGACTAGAAGAAACATACAAGCCTAGAGGACCCATCCAGAAAGTGTCGTTGTACAAGCGGCTTTTAAATCTTACGATGTCTAAGGGTAAGAACGTAAGTAAACATATAAACGAGTTTACTGAGTTAGCTGAGAAACTATCGGAAACGGGTATTATCATCCAAGATGAATTACTGGTGATCATGTTACTCTCCAGTTTGCCTGGAGAATTCGAACATTTTGTTGTGGCCATTGAAACATGGGATGACCTGCCGGCTTTGTCTACTGTTAAGCAAAAAATTTTAGAAGAAGGTAGCAGACAAAAAAAAAATGATCGCGAAGAAGCATCTATAAATACACATGCACAACAAGCCTTTGCTATGAAACACTCTCGGAAAGAAAAGCTTAGACAACAAAAAGAAGGAAAAAATAGATTTAAAGGAAACTGTTTTAACTGTGGGCAGGCGGGACATTTTGCAAGCAAGTGTGATAAAAACAAAAAATAACCGCAGTTACTGCACGCAAGGCAGATGCCAACAACAAAAACGATGAAACAACGCGACTGGTGTATCGACAGCGGTGCGACTGCGCACATGTGTTGTAGCAGAGAAATGTTTTCAAATTTCGTAGAAGTTGCTGAAAGCATTTTATTGGCTGGCAACAAGGAGATTGTCGCAAAAGGAAAAGGTGATGTAGAAATAATAAATAATGGTTTGAAAATAAAACTTCAGAATGTTCTTTTTTCGCCAGAACTACAGATGAACTTTATTTCTGTAAGCCGTGTTGTTGAAAAAGGGTTGATTGTAAAATTCAATTCCAAATTGGCAATAATACAACGTCCTGATGGTAAAGTAATACTAGAGGCTAAGAAGCAAGATAATTTATTCTTAACTAGAAAGAAAACTGAAACTTTATTTGCTGCCGGTAACATCAATCAGAAATGGCACAATCGGTTCGGTCACGTTAATAATAAATCGTTATGTGACATGTCCAAGAAAACAATGGTGATAGGGATGAATTTGGGAAATACCTCTTATGCCGCCCAATGTAGAACGTGTATGTTAAGCAAAATCCATGTAACTCCTTTTCCTCAAGAGTCCAAGACACGAACAAAAGCCCTATTAGAACTGATTCACAGCGATGTGTGCGGCCCATTTAGAGTTAATTCGCTTGGCGGTTCTAGATATTTCGTCACGTTTATTGGTGATTTTTCGAGGAGAATATTTGTGTATTTCATCAAAAATAAAAGTGAAGTTTTTAAATCATTTAAAATTTTTAAGCAACATGTAGAAAAACAAACCGGAAAAAATATAAAAACAATAAGGAGCGATAATGGACGGGAATTTATCAACAATGAATTTGACACATTTTTACAAAACGAAGGCATTGATAGACAGCTTACTGTCCCTTACAGCCCTCAACAAAATGGGGTAGCGGAGAGGGCGAATCGGACGTTGGTGGAAATGGCACGGTCAATGATGGTTCATAGTAGCGCTCAGCAAAGTTTGTGGACAGAGGCAATTAACACAGCGGCCTATTTACGTAACAGGTGCCCAACTAAAATATTAGGCGATAAAACACCATATGAAATATGGTTTGGTAGCAAACCAAGCGTGCATCATCTGAAAACATTTGGCTCGTATGCAGTGTCCTTAAACAAAGCTGGTACAAACAAATTTGAGGCCAAGGGTAAAGACTTTATCATGGTGGGCTACTCTCAAGTAGCTAAGGCGTATCGATTATTTGATAAAAATAACCGCAACATAGTTGAAAGACGCGATGTGCTGTTTGAGGAAGACGTTTTTAATGAATGTAAAAGCGATGTAGAATCCACAAAAACTTCTGATGATTATTTATCCATCATTATCGATCATAAACAACCGCAGGTGGACGAGAATACACCGTCTGCATCAAAAGAAAATTTTGTTGATTCAGATTTTGTACCTGAAGAACCCTCAGACACAGAAGAAGATGGTAGTGAATTTATTGGTTTTGAGACTGCCAAGGAGGGTGGACCTGAAATTGAAGCGGTAAGCATCGTTGAGAACAAAAATACAATTAAACCACGTGGCAGACCAAAAATACTTAGAACCGGTGAGCGGGGTAGACCGCGAAAGCAATAATCATTGAACAACTTAGTTGAGGAGAATGTACCTACGACGGTAAAGGAAGCAATGAATAGTGTCAACGGTAATGAATGGTACGAAGCAATGTGTTCTGAAATGCAGTCACTCAATCAAAATGGTACCTGGTCACTTGCAGATTTGCCACCTGGGGCTAAAGTTATAGATTCTAAGTGGGTGTACACTATTAAAAGGAACAAACAAGGTGATGTTGAGCGTTTTAAGGCCAGACTAGTAGCGAAAGGATGTAGCCAGAGATTCGGTATAGACTACAATGAGACTTTTTCAATGCACCTGCATCAAATAGATATAAGCTCGGCTTACCTTAACAGTGACATCCATCATGAAATTTATATGAGACAGCCAGAAATGTTAAAAGATCGCAAATATCCGGACAAGGTACTCAAGCTTCATAAATCAATATATGGTCTAAAACAATCCGGCAGGGAGTGGTACGATAAACTCGATTCAGTACTGAAGCAAATTGGGTTTGAGCAAAGTAAACATGAAGCATGCCTTTATATAACTACACTGAATGATCAAATGGTAATAGTAGCGGTGTATGTAGATGATCTTTTAATTGCTTGCAAGGAAGAAGCTCGAGTTCTAGACGTGAAGAATATGTTGGCGAAAAACTTCCCAGTGACCGACAAGGGTGAGTTACACTACTACCTTGGAATCGAGGTAGAACGAGAGGGTAAAACTGGCACAATTTCTATATGTCAGTCCCAGTATATCAACGAATTACTCAAAGAGTATGGGATGGAGAATTGTAAACCAACAGCAACACCACTTGAGGCGAATCACCAAGTAGCATGTAGTTTGGACGAGTGTGAAGTAATAGACCAACATAAATATCAATCAATAATAGGGGCGCTAATGTACTTGTCTATTACGACGAGACCTGATATACTTCACTCCGTATCGAAATTGGCGCAAAGGAATACAAATCCACATGTTGAGCATATGCAAGCAGCTAAACGAATCCTGCGTTATCTTTGTGGAACAATTAAGAAGAAGTTGGTATACCAAGCTAGTGAAAATTCAATGACGGGATACGTTGACGCAGATTGGGCTGGTAATGCTCTCGACCGCAAATCGTTTACTGGCTTTATATATTTTGTTGGGAACTGTCCAGTATCTTGGGAGTCGAGGAAACAATCTTGCGTGGCACTAAGCAGTACAGAAGCGGAGTATATGGCCATGTCTGATGCTGCAAAAGAAGCGATTTTCTTAAGACGACTGTTGATGGAGGTTGGTTATTCATCTGGCGAGTCTTTTGTACTAAATGTTGATAATCAGGGTGCGGAAAAACTTGCAACAAATCCCATATACCACAAGAGAACAAAACATATCGATATAAGATTTCATCACGTTCGCGAAGTCGTAAAGAACAAGGAGATAAGTTTGAAGTACTGCCTAACGGAAAACATGGTCGCAGACATATTAACAAAGAACTTGTCCAAGACAAAGCATTTATACTTTATGAAGTTAATGAGATTTATATGATTATTTTTATTGTAAACGTCATTCACATTGAGAAGGAGTGTTGGTAATTGAATTGGTCTGGCAACCTCAAAGCAATGTGAGAGTCGTTATTCGTCTTCTTTTATTTTATATTCTTATTCATTCCCTTTGAACATTCTGCATCGTTAAGAAGTGTTTTTTACTTGTAACATATTTTATAAACGTTTCTTATCTAAATAAAACAAAAACAAACAATCACACAAGTGATTGTGATTTGGTTTTAACTAAACAAATATTAACACATAATTTTCAAACTAGTTCAGATAAAATGATGTATGTTGCGCTGTGTTTTTAAATAAGAAAGACATTTTTCCAAGAACCGGTGTTTGTCTACATACAACGTTAGTGTTGAAACTTATATGAAAAAATGTAGAAGTTGTAGTGTTGGGTAAAAAAGTGATACAGGTCTATATTTTCCAAAATGTTATTTTACCTTTTAAAAAATAATTTAAAATGCAACAATTTGGTATCATTAATTTGAAATGAGAAAAATTTAACATAGGCTGTTATTCATGAAAAACACAGAATTAAAAGTTATTTCTTCAAATGCACATACAAAACGTCAGTGTGTTAATTATAGAGCATTAATACATATCATTAAAATAATAATAATAAATGTTAACTTTTGTTTGCTAAGGGTGTTTTAGCTAGTCTATATACATGCATTTCATTGGTGCTAATGCCAAATCATCAGTAGACCTTAAACTATATTTTTTAAATGTTCCAAACCTCTTATTATACAAAAACTTAAAAAAAAACCAATGAGAATTTCAAAAATTACAAAAGTATAAATAATCATAGTAGGCTTTGAAACTTATTCAAAAATGCCAACTAACAAATTATTATATTCGATATAATTCTATTTTATTTCCTTTACAACGTATATATAATTAGACGCCCTTTGGGTGACAATAAAAGTATTTAATAAAGCAAAACGAAAAATAAAATATTAAATTATTAAGTATTTTTTAAATTTATTAATCGAGATTGCCTCGATATCTTCTTTCAAAGATTTTCAAAAACTTTAGTTTCTTGAGGGATTTTTAGCTAGTCTATACACACGCATGAAATAAGAAAACTACTATAATAAACTGATAACTTATAGCTTTTAGTTTGTTTAAGGAAAAAATAACAATATTAAATAAAAAAAACGTTTTTCCTCTTTAATTGTGAAGATATAATAAATAAAATAGCTAAGTATATTATTATTTCAAGATACAGATAATTATATTCAATAAATCTCCCTATGAAAGTGAAAAACGGGTCAAAATTAATATAAATAACAAATAAAAAAACATTAAGGTTTATTCACAAATGCTTTGCCAACATATTTAGTCGTTCTCGTTAGTATGGATGATACTAAAAGATATATACAATTTTCTAAAACATTGGTCCCATATTATTTCTGATGAAGATAAATATAAGCTTATCAATATTCAATCACATTTAGAGGGGCCAAGTAACGTGAAAAAAACGAACAATAAATTTGGGGAACATTATGAAGATTGTTCTTGGTCTAACGAAAATAAAACATGTGCACCAGACACTTGCTCATGTTCATATCATAGAAGCCGTAATATGGATATGGAGAAAGAACCAAACACCCTCATGTAATTTTATTATAACATACATATATAATGTCAGAAAATGTAAAAATTGTAATTTCCAAAAAATCTAATAATAAAAAAATAAAATAATTAAAAAATTAATGAGATATATATATAACTATATATATATATATATAAATTAACACAAGTCTAAATTCCCATCAGGGTATTTAGATTATTGTACTTTATCAACACGCTTATGTTGTGCAATCAGCAATATTCCACACATTGTTGAAGTAAACAATAAGGATATAGAACACCAGACGCAAACTCAACAGTATTTGGGTATGAGGTTTGTTAACGCCACAACTGATAATACTGAATTTATTATTGTTAACTACACCCCTTATGCTATATATGTGTGTAAATGTCAAACCTCGCATACATACATAAATACTATTTGAGTGAATTTTGTATGAATAGTTTTGTAATTGTAAAATATATTATCCCGCGTTTTACAAAGTTAAAATTCCATATTATTATACCCTTCACCAAAAAATTTGCAAAGGGTATATATAGATTTGTCATTCCGTATGTAATTTCTTTATTATTCATTTAAGACCCCATAAAGTATATATATTCTGGATCCTTATAGATAGAGAAGAAGAAGGTCTCACACAGCATAGAGACATACATTTTATACCATTCTCTTGGAATTTTTCACAAAATTGTTCAAAATTGTTTGAAAATAACAAAACTAGGCCCAATAATTAATGAGATATAGCCAAAAGACTTTTTTGTTATATTTCCTATTCTGTTGTTTTTTATGGCCCCAACTGTCCTACGGTCAATTGTATGAAGCAGATCTCCTGTATGGAGTTCTACGAAGGTTTAGACTGAAAATAATTAAAGTCGGTCCATTAACGACTAAAATATGGGCAAAAAAATGGTATTCGAAATAATTTTACTTTTAAAATTTTTTTTAAAAAGTTGCGTTGGGATTCGTACCAACAACCTACTGGTTGGTAGTCACAACCTCTTCTTATGCACCACAGAGCAGTGGTATTTCTCATAGTAGTTTACTTGTTTAAGTACATAATATATCTAATTATTATAAAATACTAAAACTTCAAATTCTTGATGGAAATTGGTGTGGTTGTTGTAAATTGGGCCTTTTTTGTCACACATACAACAATCATGGGCACATGTACACATTGTGTATATACATGTGCATAACTAAACAATCGAAAAGCAAAGATTTGTTGTCTTCTTTTTGTTTCTTTAAACTAATTTTTATACGTTTATTAGTATAATATTATGCATGCATATTACAGCATTTTTTTATCGCTTATATTTCTTTTCGTATATAAATAAGCATAATTATTTTTTATATTATTTATATTAAAGAAATGTAATGGATCGTCAAGACACTATGTACGTTGAATTTTAGAATGAAGTTGAATTTTAGTTTTGTTTTAAAAATGTATTAATATTCCATTTTTTACGACTATTTGTGATTTCAAAAGAAAGGCAAAATTGATGCTTATATCCTGTTTTATACTTGTGTAATTTTAATTATTTTCTATATTGAGATGCAGAGCGTACCTGCAGTATATCAGAACCCGGTTATTATTATTGTCTTTGTACAATGTGTTAAAAAATCTTTTGACAATTATAATGTTGTTTGGATACTTAGTAACACAAAACAAAGCAAAAAAATCTCTTTCCGGGTAGATTTTGATAAGAAATGTTTCTTTCATTCTGTAACATCAGTGAATTAACCTTCAAAAGCACTTCAATTAATTGCATTTTCTATAAAATATAAACAAAGTTTCATGTAAGAATTTAATTTGATATCAAACTTCAAAATGTAATTAGCAAAACAACTAAAAAAATTTAAAACGCCGCGAAAATAGTGCATATTCTAAAAATTGCAACTGCAATATTGGAAATTATTCCCAAAATTTATTTTAAAAAAATCATATAATTGGCAATCGGCAGCCAAAACTCTTGGAAAAATTTCTAAAGTGCAAAAAAAACTTAAAAATATGCGAACATCAGGAAAATTGTATGATTCAATATTGATTAAAAAACATCAAAACTATAAAGAAAAAAACTTAAAAACTAATATTTTCATTGGGAAAATTAAACTTTTATTAAAAACTGTTTTGTATTTGGAATAAAAATTTAAAATGCATTTGTATTTTCAATAAAAGTATTGCAAATACCTACTTTCCACAAATTTATATTTAGCTTCTAGATTGCATTATCCAAGTGACTAATTTAATGTGGGCTTAATTAAAATGTATTCTAAGAATAGTTCGCAATTCATCAAATATTTTTCAAACAATCAATTCCTATGAATTTGGACTTTTAGTTTGGAATGTTTGGGGAAGATTTCCAAAACATTTGTAGGGCGTAGCGATATTAGTTCGCGAGCTCTATCGCGTCTAAAAATATTATATGCATACATATTTGTATTTAATTTTTTTTGCATATTTTCGTATTTTCCCCAATTCAACATATACAAAATGATAAGTTAAAATCTTATGAGATAAAAAATTGATTTCTTCATATTCATATAAAATTTACTGGTCTTACATTCATTAAAAACACCTAAGAAATCATAGTTTTGCAGAATATCGAATTGTCGATAGCACGCACTACGGAATTGGACGCGGATTAATGGTAAAATACTACGAAAATAAAACGATTTGAGAGCAAACAGCTTTCTGTTTGCGATTTGAAGATTTAAATAAAAAATGTTTATATTGAAATTAAATTTTTTTTGCTTAAGTTCAAATCTGAGTTTACCCAAAACGCAAAAATTAAAGTAATATATTATAAATGAGATTGTGGCCTGGTTTTTTAAATAAATTGTGGAACAAACTTTTCAAATAAAAAGTAAAAGTAATAAAAACAACTTAAATGTATCGAAAACCAAAAAAATAGCATTTTGATGTGTTCAGGATTCGAAACCGTGCCTCCGGGAAGTGTAGGGTTTCAAATCCTTACCAAACATTTATTATAAGTTTTTTTTTTTATACATTTTAGTTATTTTTATTACTTTTACTTTTTATTTGAAAAAGTTCGTTTTTTTAAAGAATTTTTGATAGCTTTAAATTATTTTCAATATGAATATAATATTGGAACATTTTAAGCATTCGACTAACAGATTTATGTAATAGTTGGCGATTTTTTAAATTAATTTTGGGAGAATTTCATTATTAAATCTTTCTAACGTTTCAAATCATTTCTTTGTTTAGTCGAAGACCACTGGCTTTTTAATAAAGACGTTGAAACACTTCTTGGATGTGTGCAAATTATCTAAGTGCTAATAAGGGTATGTTAATATTTTTATAATGCACCTAGGCAAGAAAGTGTTGCAAATTTGTTACGAAATTCATAATTTATGGCTGACTTCATAACCGCAGTTTGAAAAGCAACACTAGAATGCCTTGTAAACTCATGCTTCCAGTGTTGCTTTGCAAGCTGTGTTTATGAAATCAGCCTATACTATGAAATTGAGATTAAAACCAATACTGCGTGATCATGATTGATTTATTATTTCCATCACGTGAGGGTGCGTCCGTGAAACGGGGAGTGGCAATTTTTTTTGCTTTAATGTAATTTTTTCCATTCAATTTCTTTTTTTTAATTATTTTTTTCGTATTTCGTGGGCTTGAATTTTCGTGATTGTGACTTCTTTCGTCACTCCATACTATGGTGAAGGGTATATAAGATTTGGCACAGCCGAATATAGCTCTCTTTCTTGTTAATTCTTGGTTTCTAGAACAAACCAGAAAGAAAAGACAGCTCTTGGTAAAAAGACAAAAATAATTTTAACAAGAGTTAAAATATTGTAACTTAAATATTAAATAAAAAATAAATATAAAATAAAGGCGAAGGCATGGTCTCACTGGTCACTGAACAGTACCAACTTCAGCTGATACTAATACCAATGTAACATCAGAGCGTCCTCCTCCGTTGGTACTGAGTAGCACAATCAACGGCGAAGTAAAATATTTAATAAAGAAGTGGCTACTAAGCACAGCTTCAAAACTTCGTAATGCTCCTCCTCGACACCAGAGGTGCTGCAGCACTTCTGTACGAATAAAAACGTGGAAAAAAGCAGAGTTGTAAAGAACGAATGAAGCTTCACCTCCTGTCATAGCTATCACTATCCCTTTCCACTAGTTCCAGCACAATGCATTGCATGTGTAGAGGTCATCTTCTGAGTGCTGGTCCAAGATAAAAAAAAACTCTTCGTTTACAATCTATCAACTTAACACCAGGCGCCAGGGGCATATTCTCCGCTAACATACATATTTAAAATTCTTTTTTGGCGTGTGATTTGGTAAACATAAATCTACTCAAGATCAAACAGAAAAGCTAACCACAGAATCAAACGCATGTGAAATCTGCCATAAGTCTGACGTTAATATAATCATATCCTGCAGCTCATGTACACAAGTCAACCCTTCATTTACTATGCGTTAGTGTCGACGATAATCAACCCCATGAAACATGGCTTTGCCAAAACTGCAACAAGTTTACACATCAACGGAAACCACCAGCATCAACTCACTCCGTTCGCAGCAACGTTTCAAACGCATCACATTCAAAAAAACACATACTGGAATTACAACGATTACAAGAGGAAACCACACTAGAAAGAGAATTCATCCGTAAAAAATACCGAATTCTTGAACAGGCAAATGAAGGGGAAAGCGATGCAATTTCAGAAATTACTTCCTTACGTGAGTGGCAGATTAATCAACCAGATGCAGCTGAACAACATGCTATTGCCGAGGAAAAAGTCACCTCTACTGCACCTCGTCAAAATGGTCAAACGTTTTCTAACGATATAACGTACTACACATGTCCACAAAATACTCTAGTAGCCACTTTAGGCACATTTCCATACGCACTTACACTAAGCAAGTGAAAATTTAACAACGCAACTAAACCCTTAAAATAACTCACAAAAACAAAATACAAATTATTCAACGTTTATTAACGATGCGACACAAAATTATGCACATACTTATAACAACACAACACGTAAATAGCAACTTATGTAAATTGTAACAAAAGCATCGCGATTAACACATAAGCCCGCGAGCCGCAACCACCCAAAAATCGATACGCTGATCTAACATTTAACCGGCAGCCACAATTTACATCGCACCCATGTTTTAATCCATCCCATTACACAACACTAAATCAATCCAAACTTTTGGCACCACCGTTAATTTAGCCAATAGTGAACCATCAATAATATCACACATCATCAAATTAACGCCCCACAGTGGCTGAAAATCGTTTTTCATTGGCCAAAAGTCTTTTTTTTGTCACCGATTTTTAAAATTTTTGCAGCTAATATATCCAGATTAAGGTAGCCAAAAATTAGGTTAAACTATTGATAATTGTGAGTGTGGCATGCTGTCAAACTCAACGTTTTTTTTTTAATTTCAGAAAAAGGTGTTTTTCTTTTATTTTTATAAAAAATATATGGTTACTACTCGCAAGCTATCATCGATAATGGCCTGCGGTCTTTTTTATAATGTTGGTAGGATTATAGTCTTTAGTTGTTGTAAGTGGTCAGAGCTCTAGCGTTTAATATTAAGGGCGTTACGGAATATTTATGAAACTACTATATTTTTCTCAAATTTAAACTTTAGTGGAATAGAACTTCTAGGGAACAAAGGGGAACAAGAAATGTATACCACCCGGAGAAAGGTGAAAGTGTCCTCTTTACCGCTATATATACTTTTGCACCCGTGACGAGCCGTGTGTAGAACACTTTTTTCATTTTAATGAAATTACTCCAAAGTACTCGTATACAATGGTATATATAATTTTCACTTTTTTGCCTAAAAGTTTATGTTTTTTACTTTAGACTACGTAAAACTAAAAAAATTAAATATAATACCTGCGAAAGGGTTTAATGGCTTTGGTTTGATCAGCCAAAAATTGGTAATAAAGTTATCACAAAATTCTGCAGTAAACATATGATCTCTTTCTAAATTTACCTGTTATCAAATGTTAGGGTCCACCAAAGTCATAAGCAATTTTATAACAATAATCGGGACATTAAACCACTAAAGATAAAAAAACAACCCAACAACAACAACAAATATTGGCGAGATACTAATCAGTTTTACCTGATATTAAGGTCTGGACAAAATGTGCAGTTTTGTGCAATTTAAGCACTATCTGCTATTAAAGATCAATGTGTGAATAACATGTATCTAAAACTGTATAAAACTACGGATTCGATAAGGGATTACTCAGTAATAAGTTAATCCTCTAAGTGTACGGATAAAATATAACAGACGCAAATAAAAATATTCAGAAAAATATGGAGAGCTTCAGTTATAAAGAACTGGCGGAAGAGTATTTTAGAAACAAAAACCAGGAAGATGTTCTTAGTTACGTTAAAATAAAATTCAACTTAAATTCGTGTAGCACCGAAATGCAAGAGCAATTATATAATTTCGTCAAAGCACTAAAAAAAACGCTACAAAGAAGTTCGTTACAGTAAACAAAACTTTTATATAAAAAGTGCAAACTGGTTAGAAGGCCAACTTACTGTCGCTGCAGAAACAGCAAAACAAAATAAGGCTGGAAGACCACACAAATCATTGAACAACTGCAGCGATAAATCTAAGAGGCGGAAACTTAAAGATATTAACGGTGCAATTGGTTGTACAAATATAAAAGAATCTTTCCTACATCACAGAACCAATTAACAAAAGTGGATATCATTGAAAAAGTTGTTAAAACATATGAATTTGGCTTATTACCACTACATGCAAGAATACGACTTATGGAACACATACTAAAAATCAGTTATGATTTGAATTTCGGGTCTTCAGGATCAATAAGAAACAACGAAACCAACAAAGAGTTAAGAAGTTCAAAAAAGAAACATGTTCAAGATGAATATCGCAAATTTGGATTGATTATAGATCAGCCAAAACAAGGGTCAGGCAATACAAATGATAGCGATACCGCAAGAAGATTCTTTTCAGATCCAGAAACAGCATCTGAAATAAAAGGAGTGGATTTAAACCTTATTTTCAGATTTAAAATAATCCTAGAAGTACTTGCGTGCAATGAAGAAATTGACTCTAGAAAATTTGGAGATTATAATAAGGAAACTGCAAAAATATATACAACCAACTACCCATGGAGAAATATGGCTGCAACAGTTCACAAAACTCTTTATCATGGAGAAGATGTCATTAAATATCATTTGGTGCTACTTGGAGATCTATCAGAGGAGGCTCAGGAAAAAAAGGGACAAGGATTACAGATTTTATAGAGAGCACAATACTAGAATACACGAAATTCAACAAATGAAGATCTATTTAATATATTATTGGCAACGTCAGATTCGTTTATCTCCAGTATTCGAAATCAATGGAAAGTGGAACATCGGGATTTAGATGAAGAAGCCAAAAAACTACTAAAGAACAGAGATAGCACAGAACAAAATATGGAATATTTGCAATCAATATTTGAGTCAAATGAATAATAATTATAATTGCCTTTCATTGTTATTTAAGTACGAAAAACATAGTATTAGTAAAAAATAATAATAAACAGAACCTACCATTGTTGCAAATGCTATTAAAATTTATTGCAGTTTTTATTTTTAAAATGTTTTTAAAATTATCAAATTTGACAGCAAAAAATAATAAATTTTTCTGTAGTAATAGCAATATTTTTAGATAATATTATTAACGTTTTTTTTAAGTGTAACTATTCTTTGAGTGTAAACAAATTTGCAAATTTGTCAGCAAAAAATTTTTAATTTTTCTGTAATAGCAAAATCTCCAGTTGATTTTACTATTTTTTTCAGTGTAAAATTTTTTTTAAGTGTAACATTAAAAAAATTCCATTATTACAAAAATTATTTATAATTATTATTAATTTCCAAATATTCAATTTTTTAATAAACAGAAAAATAATTAACCCATATTTCACTCTAAAAGTTAAAAAAATTCAAAAGTTCAACTTTGACCTAGAATTCCTTAAAAAGTCCTGAATCAATTTTAATGTAATTTAAACTGAGTCAAGCTGAACTAAATATCTATCCAATAAAATAAAAATTACTTCAATATTTTGATCGGTTCAAAAGTTACAGAATTTTGGCCAATGAAAAACGATTTTCAGCGATATCAGACGGGCGCGCCCGTCAAGCTGTGTCCAAAGAACTGCCAATCTTTACCGGTATGCCAGAGGAGTGGCCGCTTTTCAGCTCGACTTATGACTGGTCCACTAAAATATGTGGGTTAACTGATGCAGAAAATCTAGTCCGGTTACAAAAAGCATTACGTGGAGAAGCTTTGCGATGTGTACAGCACATACTAATACATCATTGAAAATGCTTTACGGTTAGCCCGAAAAAATATTAAACGCACTGAAAAATAGAATAAAATTATTATCTTCAATTAACCCCAACAAATTACACACAATTACCTTATTTGCAGTGGAAATAAAAGGCTTAAAAACAACAATCAAAGCTTGTGGATTCGCAGATGAACGTAATAATTCTTCACTAATGCCGGAATTAATTGTCAAACTTCCATCATATTTTCAATTCAATTGGGGCGCTTACAAAACAGAATTAATAAAGAATAACAATAAGGTAAACTTAACAGAATTTGTAAACTGAATATATGACAAAGGTTTATTAACAAGTTGTATAAATGTTGAGAGTAACAGCAGTAAAACAATATCAGCAGTCGTTTACACACAAAACAAGAAATGCTTATTTCAATACACATGAACAACATAATAAAAGAAACTGCCCGATGTGTTATGAACATTGTTACAGGGTTGTTGTAAGCTCTGCCTGCGTCGCCACTACGGTGTATGCAATAGTAACATAATGTGTGAGCATAAAGAAAGTAAAAGTAAACACAACACACTCTTATAATGGGTGTTTTTTATTGAGGTATAGAACTTTAAGTTGGCATCACTTTTTTAACTGGCGGCCATTTTGTCAGCTGTCAAGTGATTAATATTTAGTTTGGTTTGCCATTTCATCATGAACAGGTTGACAAAAGAACAACGCTTGCAAATCGTGCAAATTTATTTCGAAAATAATGGTTCAGTTCGCGAAGTTTACCGCAAGCTCCGTCCATTTTATGGTCGACATAATCGTCCATCAGAGCAATTAATTCGGTTAACCATGGATCTTTTTCGCACTACGTTTACTCTATGTGATAATACGCATCCGCAGAGACGTCGAACAGTGCGCACCGAAGAAACAATTGCCGCTGTAGAGCAAAGTGTTGAAGAGGACCCGAATGAATCGATTCGCCACCGTGCACAGCAATTGGAGCTTTGTCCATCAACTTTATGGAAGATTTTGCGCAAAGATCTTGGCTTGCGACCTTACAAGATCCAGCTTGTGCAAGAATTAAAGCCGCGAGACCATGCAATGCGTCGTGATTTTGGTGTATGGGCCGAAAATGAGATTGATCTCGATGCTGATTTTCATCGCAAAATTTTGTTCAGTGATGAGGCTCATTTTTGGTTGAATGGCTACGTCAACAAGCAAAATTGCCGCATTTGGAGTGAAGAGAATCCACATGAGACCCTTGAGACGCCATTACATCCACAAAAACTGACTGTTTGGTGTGCTCTATGGGCTGGTGGAGTCATTGGGCCATACTTCTTCCGAAATAATACTGGAGAGTCAGTTACCGTTAATGGAGACCGGTATAGAGCCATGATAACCGACTATTTTGTTCCCGAATTGGATGGCATGAATGTGGATGAGTTGTGGTTCCAACAAGACGGCGCTACATGCCACACAGCGCACGTCACAATCGATTTATTGAAGGAAACATTCGATGAGCGCATAATTTCGCGGAATGGACCTGTCAATTGGCCACCAAGATCGCGTGATTTGACACCATTGGATTATTTTCTTTGGGGATATGTGAAGTCGCTCGTCTACGCCAACAAACCAGAAACGTTAGGGGACTTGGAAGCCAACATTCGTGGCGTTATTGCCAACATACGGCCCCATATGCTCGAAAAAGTGGTTGAAAATTGGACCTGTAGAATTGGCTTTATTCGAGCCAGCCGCGGCGGCCACATGCCCGAAATCATATTTAAACATTAATGGCATAAAATTATCCTTCCAATAAAGCCAAATTGATGGACATTAAAACGATTTTCTTGTGTTTTATTTCAATTCGAAGTTCTATACCTCTAAAAAAAACACCCGATATAAGACTGCAGACAATTATAAAGAAATAAACGAAAGGGCAAATGAAAACAAAAATAGTAACGTCAACACACATTCTGGGCACAGTGGTAACGATAGCGACAAAATGCTATTTAAAATAGTACCAATAGTTATTTATGGTGAAAACAATAGTCGTGTAGAGACATTTGCATTTATTGATGAAGGTTCATCAATTAGCATTATAGATGAAAATATATTAAATGATTTACACTTGACAGGCGAACCTGAGCCTTTATGGACCGGCAACATGAGGCGAATTGAAGAGAACTCTAGAAAAATAAATATAAAAATATCTGGTCCAAATAAAACAAAACACCATTTACAATTGAGTACGGTTAAACAGCTCTCTTTGACAAGTCAAAGCATTAACAATAAAATCTTACATATGTGCTCAGTAACCACATTTGAAAGGGTTGCCAATATGTGATTACAAAGATGCAGTTCGAACTGTGCTTCTAGGTATAAATAATATGAAATTTTGCATACCAACACGTATTAAAGATGGTAAAACTAATGAGCCTATAGCTATTCGAACACGTGGTGGCTTTTATGTGGTAATTCAGTTGTAAAACAAACAAACGAATATGAATATAACTTTCATATTTCTGAGTGTGCTCGTTCTAACGATAGCAATCTTAGTGGTTTAATAAAAAAGTTTTACTCGCTCGAGATGGCAGGTATAAACTGTACAAGTCCTTTAGTTGGAAAAGATGATCAGAGAGCAATTGACTATTTAGGAAAATATACTAAGCAAATAGACAAAGGTCATTATGATACAGCCTTGCTATGCCGTTTTGATGACGTTCAATTGCCACAAAGCTTTGATATGGCGATGAAAAGATTAAAATGTCTTGAAAAGTCTGTGAAATCTAATAAACATCTAAGTGAAATTTTTGAAAGAACGATTGATAAATATTTAAGAAAAATTAATAAGAGAGAAAATGATGACAACATGTCTAGCAATATATGGTACCTACCAATTTTCCCCGTTTATAATAGAAATAAACCTAACAAAACAAGGATAGTGTGAGACGCAGCCGCCAAGTCGAAAGGTGTTTCACTAAACTGTATGCTGTTGAAAGCACCGGATATGTTAGCATCACTTCCATCTATCCTTTTCCAATTCCGCAAAAGAAGGATTGCCATATGCGGCGACATAGAGTAGATGTTCCATAAGATTTTCATAAGGGAAGAAGATCGCAACGCACAGCGTTTCTTGTAGCGGGCTGGTGATGAAAATAAAAAACCCGACATCTTCGTTATGTATGTTTTAATTTTTGGGGCAACTTGTTCACATTGTATATCCCAATACGTAAAAAACCTTAACGCTTCTATATATGAAAACGAATATCCTGAAGCAGCGCTGCTATTAAAAATAAGCACTATGTGGACGATCTTCTCTTTTCTACCGACAGTTGGGAAGAAGCTAGCAAATTAGCTCAAGAAGTCAAACACATTCATAGCCAAGCGGGCTTTAATATTAGAAATTGGTGCTCAAATAGTAATGATGTGCTACAAGATCTGAATGCTAATAAATCAAAAAATTTCATGTTCTTAAATATTAGTGAAGGGCCATAGACGGAAAAGGTTCTTGGAGTATTTTGGGTTTCACTAGCAGACAAAATCACTTTTAAAATCTCGTCTTCAATTCTAAATAAGGAAATATTTCTGGGGAAAAAGGAGCCAACAAAGCGTGAAGTTTTAAAGATTTTAATGAGTATTTATGATCTTCTAGCCCTCATTGGAAATTTCCTTATGTATCTACAAATAGTGCTACAGGAGATCTGGAGAAATAGTGTAGACTGGGATGAGCCCGTTTTAGAAGAGCAACAAGCGAAGTGAAAAAACTGGTTGTCTTTTTTACCACATGTGGAAAAAATCAACATACCTCGTTGGTACCTTCAAGTTTTTCCAAATTACAATAATTGTGACGTGCAGTTACATACTTTCGTTGATGCTAGCGAAAATGGTTTCGCGGCCGTATCGTATTTCAGAATTTTGGATGGCAAAAGGATCACCGTTTCGTTAATTGGCTCTAAAACTAGAATGGCGCCACTGAAACTAGCCTCCATTCCAAGATTAGAACTAATGGCAGCACTAATATGTTCACGTTCTGCGAAAACAATTTTACAAACGCACTCTATAATCGTTAATCGTAAAATGTTTTGGTCTGACTCGCAGACAGTTTTGAGCTGGATTCGCTCCGACCACCGTAAATATCATCAGTTTGTCACCGTACGAATAAGCGAGATTTTGGACATATCTGAGATGAATGAATGATTCTGGATAGCTGGAAAAAATAATGTTGCCAATGAAGCAACTAAATGGGCAAGAAAGCCGGATTTATCAGGCTCTAGTCGTTGGATTAATGGATCGGAATTCCTTAAGCTACCCGAGAAAGATTGGCATATCAAAAGCTTAAACTCATCACAAACTGATGTATAAATAACACAACACCATTTAATAATTCAAAACGTTGAATTATTTATAAACACAGAACGTTTTTCACACTGGTGTAGACTTCTGCGAGCAACTGCATATGCCATACGCTTTTGTAAAATTAAAAAAAACAAAACCTTTCTCAAAACGAAGCAGAACTAACAAAAGAAGAAATACTCAAGGCTGAAATAGTTTTATTGAAACAAGCCCAGCAACAAACGTTTTCTCATGAGATCAGTTGTATTAAAAAACGAAACGCAAACATAGCAGATGAGTTTAAACACCTAGCAATTTTGCTTCAATATTGTCGTAAAACTAAACTGTTAATTTTACACTACCACAGTTTATACCACCACATAAACCACGAAACTTTAGTAAATGAAGTTCGGCAAAGATACTACGTTCCAAAACTAAGAGTTGTGTGTAAAATAAAAAACAATATAAATATAAAGCTATGCCAAATGTGTAAGATCACAAAAGTTTTGCCAATATTATCACAGATGGCTAAATTACCTACAGCACGCCTTGCTACGTTTCAGTCACCTTTCACCTTTACGGGCCTTGATTTTTTCGGTCCACTTTAAATCGGCACAGGGAGAAAAGGTATGGTGCGTTGTTTACCTGTCTAAAGGTTAGAGCGGTCCACATCGAAATTGTTAATAGCCTCAACACTAGCTCCTGTATCATGGCGATTCGTGATTTCTCAGCTCGACGGGGACAACTAAGAGGATATTTTATTGACAACGGCACGAACTTTGCGGGTTCTGATCGTGAACTACGTGAAGCTATTAAAGAAGTAGACAAAAATGAATCAATTCGTAATTTTATGAATTCGACTACAAAGTGGAATTTTAATCCACCATCTGCACCCCATATGGGCGGTGGGAAAGCTTGGTGCGATCTGTAAAAACAGTTCCCTATGAAATAAAACACGAAAGATATCCAGATGATGAAACTTTAAAGAGCCTGTTGGCAGAAGTTGAAAACATCATCAACTCTAGGCCGCTTACGTATGTTCCAGTGCTAAGCGAAAATGAAGAAGCAATAACACCAAATCATTTTCTCGTGGGAAGCTCAAACGGCATTAAGCCTCTTGCTTTTTTTAACGATGAGGGCGTTGTGTTGAAAGAATGTTGGTTACATTGTCAGCAATACTGCAGAACGAAGTAGTTCGAGAAAGCTAAGCCTTTAGCAGTTGTCGACATAGTGGTAGTGGTTGACCCTGCAAGCCCGAGGAATGTGTGGCCTACAGGCAAAATTATTGCGGTTCAACAGTCTAAAGATGGCCATGTGCGTAAAGCAAAAGTTATGACGACTTGCGTTACTTTGAAGAGGTCTGCGGCAAAGCTAGCAGTTCGAAGTAGTTTGGAATTGTATGTCTGGCAACCATTAATTCTCTAAAGAAAATAAAATAGATTCATATCGAATATAATAATTTATTTGTTGGGATTTTTGAATAAGTTTCAAGGCATACTATGCTTATACTATTGTAATTTTTATAACTCTTATTGAGTTTTTAAAGGTTTTTGTATAAGTAAAGAGGTTTGAAACATTTAAAAATTAGGTTTAAGGTCTACTGATGATTTGGCTTAAGCACCAATGAAATGCATGTATATAGACTAGCTAAAAACCCTCAACAAACAAAAGTTTTTTAAATCTTTGAAAAAAGATATCGAGGCAATCTCGATTAATATAAATTTCATGTGTGTGTTTAATTTTGGGAAAAGTGCGAATAAAAATTTAAAACACTAAAATTTGAAAGATTCCCATAAAAAAGCACCAGATATTGATTTCAGTTGTTGTGAATTTGTTATGTCTGTCCGTTAGAATTGATTTGAGCAGGTGTGTGGTTTGCTTGTTTGTCTGTCCTATAGAATTGATTTGAGTTGTTGGTGTAGTTTACTTGTTGTGTCTGTCCATGGGGATCTTTTGTCTGTCCGTGAGAATTGATTTCAGCTGGTATGTTGTTTAGTTGTTTGTGTCTGTCCGTGGGAATTTCTGTCTGTCTGCCCGTTGAATTTATGGGTAATTAAAATTTAGAAATTTTGATAATTAACACTATGTTTAATGGGGTAATAAGAAATAATGAGTTTTTTGTCTGTCTATTCCGTCCGTCCTTTTGTGTGGGTGTGTTGATTCCATCCGATCATATGGACATAATTTTGTTGATGGTGGGGAGGAGGATGGTTAAGTTTTTTGTTTGCATTTATTTAGTGTATGTGTGTGTGTGTGTTTTTCTTTATACATACATTTTATTTTTAAGCGTGTTTGTCTTTTCGACCGTCCGTTCTTCCAACTGGTCGTCTTTTTTCAACTGTATGTCTTTTCAAGTGTCCGTCGTTTGGTGGACAGTGTGTAGACATACATACATTCGGTATATGGATATTTGAGTATGCGTAGGGAGATGTAAAATTCTTTTAAATATTTGCGTGCGCAATCGTATTCATATTTGGTTAGCTGTTTTGTTTACATTAGTTTTTTGTCAAGTACAGGATACTAGACAAAAAAATTGTGTGGATATATAATTTTAGAAATTATATACATATTTGTTTTGTGTATGCTTCTGCTTGACATCACAATTTTTTCTTAGTTTTTTTTTAATTTTTTGTCAACTAGAAACTTTGTTTTGTGGCAAATATTCGCATAATCATTTGAATTTCTGGTTGTGTTGCTAAGTACAAAATATGTGGTTTGTATTTGAAATAAAAAACAGTTGTATAATTTTTTATGCTTTTATTTTTACTAAATAAACTTAATTAATTACAAAATTTTTATATATGTATGTGGGTTAGCAGCGGTTTCAACTGCCTTAGCTGCTTCGTCTAAAATGGTATTGTCTGAATTTTCAAACAACGCCAGAAATATGGGAACATCAATTGGTGGAAGGATTTGAACGTCAATTCGAAAAGGCTTGCATATGATGGCTGTTCCGCTCCATCTGTTGTTATTTCTGCACAGCTGTTGGTTGGGAATCTATACTTAGGAACAGCTCCTCATCACCCTCTAGAAGTTGTTCGTATTGCTCCAGTATGTAGGCTTTAGCACACACTTTCCGGTAGTGGCGCATGAATTTTCTATATAATGGTGTTCTTTTCGCAAAACTCATTTTTGAAATAAAAATATTCTGATATGTATTAGAATTTAGGAATTCGATTTTTTGAACATTTCTTTTGCTCCAAAATTTCTGCAACGTAGTGATTTCATTTACCACAAAATCATATACGACATAGAAATTTCTTGGGCAACGTAGAGATTTTTTAAGCATGCATTAGTATGCTTCTACTTGACCTCAATATTTGCTAGCAATTAAATTTTTGTAACGGACAAAATCTTTCGCGGCTAAATTTTTGCAACGTAGGGATTTTTTTATGCATGCTTTAGCATGCTTCTACTTGACCTCAATATTTTCTAGCAATAAAATTTTTGTAACGGACGAATTCTATCGCAACTAAATTTTGCTACGTAGGGATTTTTTATGCATGCTTCTACTTGACCTCAATATTTGTTTGCAATAAAACTTTTGTAACGGACAAATTCTTTCGCGGCTAAATTTTTGCAAAGTAGGGATTTTTTATGCATGCTTTAGCATGCTTCTGCTTTTTGTCGTTGATACACATGCAAAAATTGTTTGTTTACATTAATTTTTTGTAGCTTAGAGATTTGTTTTGCTACAATTTTTTCTATTTTTTCAAGCTATGGTTTTCTATTACCACAAATAGTAGCTTTGGCACTGGAAACTACTCATTGAAGTTATGTATACCACACCATACTAAAAATATTATTATATAAATCATAAACTTTTCTATCTCAAATTAGTACAGTTTTGTATCTAAAAGTAACAAGTTGTTAATTCATATTCAATTAGTTTTGATAAAATATAAAACTATTGAAAACTAAAATATTGTTATAATAGTATTTGTATATATAAAAGTTTATAAAAAAAATGTTTGTTGTATTTTATGTCAATTAAAGTAACTATTTTAAAAATATTAAATAAAATGAGTTCATCCATTTTCTGTTGTGTAGTGTGTGCTAAGGAATACAAATACCAAAAGTCGTATTTGGAGCATTGCAAAAGTCAAGCTCAACTACAACACGTTCAAATGCCAGTGCAAGTGGTATTATAGCTTGGGATTATCTTCCTTGTAATGATTTGTTAATAGTTTTGCGGGCGATTCTAATGGCAGAGTTAATGTCAAGAGGTTTTTCCTTTTTTAATATTTTTGTTGCAGCTCTAATTGATGTACTGAACAGTTTTTTTCCATCTAATTTCGTTTTTTAAACATTTTTCTTCTTCCTCACACCCATACCAAATTTTGTTTTAGCTTTCATTGCGTTAGTAATCATGTATGCAAATGATTTTCCTGCAAGACTGCTATCGTTTGACAAAACTCGTTTCCAAGCTTTATTTTCAAGAATTTTATCAGCTTTATGTCTAATATTTAAATCCTTATTTTTCGAATAAGCTATGTCGTGACTTTTGCATGCAGAGTCCAATAAATTAATTGCTTGATCACCTCGATCTTAACGTTTTTGTAGTTTTGTTCCACGTCCACATTACTGATATCCAGGAAGATGAAAATCAACAGGGAGAGAGTTTATTAAGCTATTCAATAAACCTGCTATTCAATAAACCTGGGATTTTCTTCCTTTTAATGATTTGTTAATAGTTTTGCGGGCGATTCTAATGGCAGAGTTAATGTCAAGAGGTTTTTCCTTTTTTAATATTTTTGTTGCAGCTCTAATTGATGTACTGAACAGTTTTTTTCCATCTAATTTGGTTTTTTAACATTTTTCTTCTTCCTCACACCCATAACTAATTTTGTTTTAGCTTTCATTGCGTTAGTAATCATGTATGCAAATGATTTTTCTGCAAGACTGCTATTGTTTGACAAAACTCGTTTCCAAGCTTTATTTTCAAGAATTTTATCAGCTTAATGTCTAATATTTAAATCCTTATTTTTCGAATAAGCTATGTCGTGACTTTTGCATGCAGAGTCCAATAAATTAATTCCTTGATCACCTCGATCTAAACGTTTTTGTAGTTTTGTTCCAGGTCCACAGTACTGATATCCAGGAAGATGAAGTTCAACAGGTAGAGAGCTTATTAAGCTATTCAATAAACCTGCTCCAACGAAGGTTTTTATATGACTAAAGGGCTTGTTATTATGTACAACCATCTTATTTTTAATTTATTTTCTATAATAAAAGGTAACAACGATGTATTGCATTTAGTTATAAAAATGCAGTTGGTAAAACAACACAAAAATATCTTGATTCGTAATACTGATGATTCTTCGAACATCAGATCAAAAATAAAACATAGTTCCCTCTTACCAAACTCTATTCGTGCTCTAATAGTTGGACCATCGAATTGTGGAAAGACTAATGTTATGAAAAGCTTGCTAGAGAGTCCTAATGGACTCAAGTTTGAAAACATCTATTTATACTCAAAATCCCTATATCAACCGAAATATGAGTACTTGAAGAGATTAATTTAGCCAATTAAAGGAATGGGTTATCATACATTTTCCGATAATGAAGCGGTTATTCCCCCTAAGGAAGCCAAAACTAATTCAACTATGATATTTGACGATGTTGCATGTGAGAAGCAAAATAATATACGGGCTTATTTTTGTATGGGACGACATAGAGATGTTGATTCATTCTACTTGTGTCAAAGTTATACCAGAATTCCCAAACATTTAATAAGAGACAATGCAAATGTAATTATAATGTTTAAACAAGAGGAGACGAAGCACGTTTATAGGGATCATGTTGCCAGCGACATGAATTTTGAAAAGTTTCAGCAAGTTTGTAGAGAGTGTTGGAAAGAAAAATATGGATTTTTGGTGATAAGCAAAGATAATGAATTAAACAATGGTCGCTATAGAAAATTATTTGACTATTTCATAAGGATATAAATTAGTCTACATAAAAGAAAAAACGTTAGTATATAATCTGACTTTAAACATAATACATCTACATATATCTTTAAATATTTAACATACTTAATCTTAACTGATATACCGATCTGAACCTAATAATCTGATCTGATACCTGATAAGCTGATCTGATACCTAATAATCTGATCTGATAACATGATCTGATACCTGATAAGCTGATCTGATAACCTGATCTGATAGCTGGTAAGCTGATCTGATACCTAATAATCTGATATAATCTTATAGCTGCAAAATGGAATAACAAATTTTAAAAGAGTTGGTGGCGACTAGAAATGTCTTGAAGAAAAAGCTACGTAGTATAAAAACCGGCGAAATAAACACACATGAACAACTAAGAGATACATATAAACCTATAACAGACCCTTTAAAATAATGTATATATAAGACTAAGAACACCAATAGAATTATCAAAAAAGAAAAGAATGAGATGAAAACAGAAATTGCACATAATGACAGTTCTCATCTTAAGAAACCATCAATTAAGATGGAGACAAGCACACCAAAGAAACTTGTAGAAGATACAACATTTTACACCAGCAACTTACTTAATGATCCTAATGGTGATAATAATAGTGATAATAATGATGATGATGACAATGTTTACTCCCAAAATTCAAATATTGAAGAGAGTTATACTGACTTATCAGTCTTGGAAGGAAGAAATGAATTAGATACTAACTATGGTCCATATAAAGATATATTTAATGAATGGAAATTCGGTTATAGTAGTATCAAACTAAATGAAAACAAAATATATGTTGGGGGTCAAAAATGGGCTCTAACGCCAGGTCTATTTTCTTAAGAGGAATACCATATATGTTATCTTCTTGGTAATCGGAATTGTCAAATTCTTGTTCTATGTCAGATTTTATGTCAGCATAAAAGTCATCAGTTTGTATTGTATAAATAATATAATTTAAAGATAACTTTGCTTTAAACTTTGGTCGCATGTATCCATAATGGAAATTATACATTTTCCATTTAGAAAGCTCCAGCACGAAAATCCCAAGTATATGGGCTTATTATATGTCTTGAATCTATTCATTTGAATTGCAAGCATATCATCCGAAAATATAGACAAGCTGTGAAAATTTGATTTAGATTCCAGTCTTGAGCTTCGAAATGATTTCGATTAATCGGCAATTAATTTCTTATGGTTTGATTGTAAAACTTTTTTATTTTCAACACAGAAGGGAAGGTCATTGTGTGATTCATGCAGATAAGAAGGATATTCTAAAGAAACTTCATACACATAGCCATCTTGTGAGTTAATATCTATGCTTTTTGGATCCAGATTCAACTCATCACTTGCTAGCCATCTGAATCCTCCATAAGAAGATACTCAGACATCGCCCAACCGTAAAGGTTATTTGCATCTAAATATACTAGAAATTCTAAAGGCTTTTCTTTATCGAAATCATCTAAATATTTGTTATTTGCTCTGGAATATCTTTTACTACACTGTACCATTCCACCACGTATTCCTTTTTTAAAAAAATTATACGTGTCTATGTCTGTCAGCTACTCTAATTCTGCACTTGTATGCTTTAACATGGCACCCCTTAATAGTCCTGGAGCCAGACCTTTGTTGCATGTTCGTAGTCTTCAAGTGAGCACGCCTTGTTATTCAATGTGCTAAAGAAATCTTCCCTTGGCGGAAGCTGACTATCATCCAATTTTTGGAAAGAATCAAGATAGTCATAGGGGAACACATCCTTTCTTCTTACAATGTCAAACTCTGTCTTTGTTTTAAAGTGCGCCCTTACCGTATAGAAGTCATTGTCCGTAAGGTTATTTGCTAAGGATTCTAAGCTATCGGCCATAAAGCGTATAGTGTCTAAGAATCTGAGTTCAAGATTAAAATTGTCAGTCATTTTTGTAAATCTAGATAGAGAAATGTACAGTTCTTTGTTCAGCGGAAGGACTTTTATATTGTCAGACTTTTTACCCAATTCTTTCACAAAAAGGTGTGAGTCATAAGATGAATAATTATGAAAATATATTGGGATGAATTTGGGAATTTGGAACTTTAAATTGCAAACATTGTGAGCTGCGCCTCGATATTTACCACTTAATCGTTCATTACCGAAAAATTTGCCACATATGTGACAATTTATTGCGTCTAGAAAACTATATACTTCCGAAGGGAATAAGCTATCCATTCCTTCCTTACTTGTAAGAAACTCATTGTAAATATCCTCACAATCTTCAATTATGCAATCAACAAATTTCTCTGACGCGTTCTTACCACTATATATCTTAAATTTATCTAACCTATCATCACCTATACATGTAATAACTAAAGGCACAAGGAATGTGCCTCTTAATAATTTTAGTTTTGTGACTAACATTTGTTTGCATATCCTCAAGTATGCATTCGAAGTCAGCATAAGCCAGGAATGGCACATCCATCTGCCGCTGATGATCCTTATATTTCAAGAGACAATTTTCAGCAGAAGGCAACCTTGCAACAATTTTTCCCCATTCTGCTTTGTGTTGCTCCATAGTCCTTTCACTGTGCGTATATTGTAGGCAGCTATTACAAAATAAAAGTTCGATACAGTGCTTCGTTGTCTGTGCTTTCAGAAGTCTGGAAAATTAATAAATTAAAATATATGTAAATATATGGTTATACATATATATTTACTTACCTTGCTATGCTTTCTATAAATATATAATGGTGATTGTCTGCATCTTCCAACAGCAATAAATTAACATGCTTTGTTTTTTCTTTTTGCGTAATATAAAATGGTCCAATTATTTCATCAGTCTCACTATCATACCCAAACACATTCACACTAACATCACCATTCCTGCCCTCAAATTCTTGAATATTTTTAAGACATAGTGGAAATTTTAGATTTATGAAATCTATTTGAACCCCATTTTCTAAGGTTATAACATCGGCACTAATGTCTTCGATGTTATATGAGATACAACGTGTCTTATTTCTTATTATTGAAGTATCCAATGCAGCGACTAAAGCCCATTTAAAGCAATAATCATCACTGTTTTCAATGTTGATGCAGGCCCTCCTTTTAGCTAGTTTGTATAGTGAACTTATCCATTGAGATCCTTTTACAAGTGAACTTTTGTTTATATTCATTTCAACACGAATAATTCTAATTAACGTCCACCCAGAATCCTTTCCTGATACTCTGACATATGATTATGTATGTCTTGTAATTGTTTTGAAATTACCTCATCAATATTATTTCCTAAGCACAATAGAACCATTTTTGCTCTGTGTGAAATCTGACACAATTCCATTTCTTCACCCAGAATTTTTATATACTCTTGGAGAGTTATATTAAATTTTAAAATATTGTGCTTAGCTAAACTATTTTCAAGTAATTCCTTGAAAATTGGTTTCTTTTCCACAATAAATTCTTCAAATAGAAGATCATCTTTTTTGTTGGGAATTCCATAGATAGCAATATTATTTTTGAACGCACTATTTATCACATAATATTTTGGTTCAAAGCCTTCCACATTCAAAGAAGAATCATATTCAACGTTGCACAGTGGCTGAAAATCGTTTTTCATTGGCCAAAACTCTGTAACTTTTGAACCGATCAAAATATTGAAGTAATTTTTTTTTATTGGATAGATATTTAGTTCAGCTTGACTCAGTTTAAATTTTATTAAAATTGATTGAGGACTTTTTAAGGAATTCTAGGTCAAAGTTGAACTTTTGAATTTTTTTTAACTTTTTGAGTGAAATATGGAATTATTATTTTTTTATTTATTAAAAAAATTGAATATTTGCAAATTAATAATAATTATAAATAATTTTTGTAATAATTGAATTTTTTTTATGTTACACTTAAAAAAAATTTTACACTGAAAAAAATAGTAAAATCAACTGGAGATTTTGCTATTACAGAAAAATTAAAAATTTTTTGCTGACAAATTTGCAAATTTGTTTACACTCAAAGAATAGTTACACTTAAAAAAAACGTTAATAATATTATCTAAAAATATTACTATTACTACAGAAAAATTTATTATTTTTTGCTGTCAAATTTGATAATTTTAAAAACATTTTAAAATAAAAACTGCAATAAATTTTAATAGCATTTGTAACAATGGTAGGTTCGTTTATTATTATTTTTTACTAATACTATGTTTTTCGTACTTAAATAACAATGAAAGGCAATTATAATTATTATTCATTTGACTCAAATATTGATTGCAAATATTCCATATTTTGTTCTGTGCTATCTCTGTTCTTTAGTAGTTTTTTGGCTTCTTCATCTAAATCCCGATGTTCCACTTTCCATTGATTTCGAATACTGGAGATAAACGGATCTGACGTTGCCAATAATATATTAAATAGATCTTCATTTGTTGAATTTCTTGAAATTTTTCTAGTATTGTGCTCTCTATAAAATCTGTAATCCTTGTTCCTTTTTTCCTGAGCCTCCTCTGATAGATCTCCAAGTGGCACCAAATGATATTTAATGACATCTTCTCCATGATAAAGGATTTTGTGAACTGTTGCAGACATATTTCTCCATGGGTAGTTGGTTGTATATATTTTTGCAGTTTCCTTTGCATAATCTCCAAATTTTCTAGAGTCAATTTCTTCATTGCACGCAAGTACTTCTAGGATTATTTTAAATCTGAAAATGAGGTTTAAATCCACTCCTGTTATTTCAGATGCTGTTTCTGGATCTGAAAAGAATCTTCTTGCGGTATTGCCATCATTTGTATTGCCTGACCCTTGTTTTGGCTGATCTATAATCAATCCAAATTTGCGATATTCATCTTGAACATGAACTCTTTGTTGGTTTCGTTGTTTCTTATTGATCCTGAAGACCCGAAATCCCAAAGTTTCTATCGCTGCAGTTGCCCATTAATGATTTGCGTGGTCTTCCACCCTTATCTTGCTTTGCTGTTTCTGCAGCGACAGTAAGTTGGCCTTCTAACCAGGTTGCACTTTTTATATAAAACTTTTGTTTACTGTAGCTAACTTCTTTGTAGCGTTTTTTTAGTGCTTTTACGAAATTAAATAATTGCTCTTGCATTTCGGTGCTACACGAATTTAAGTTTAATTTTATTTTAACGTAGCTAAGAACATCTTCCTGGTTTTTGTTTCTAAAATACTCTTCCGCCAGTTCTTTATAACTGAAGCTCTCCATATTTTTCTGAATATTTTTATTTGCGTCTGTTATGTTTTATCCGTACACTTAGAGGATTAACTGAGTAATCCCTTATCGAATCCGTAGTTTTATACATTTTTAGATACATGTTATTCACACATTGATCTTTAATTTCATAGCAGGTAGTGCTTAAATTGCACAAAACTGCACATGTTATCCAGACCTTAATATCAGGTAAAACTGATTAGTATCTCGCCAATATTTGTTGTTGTTGTTGGGTTATTTTTTTTTCTTTAGTGCTTTAATGTCGCGATTATTGTTATAAAATTGTTTATGACTTTGGTTGACCTAACATTTGATAACAGGTAAATTTAGAAACAGATCATATCTTTACTGTAGAATTTTGTGATAATTTGTGATAATTTGTGATAATTTTATTACCAATTTTTGGCTGTTCAAAACAAAACCATTAAACCCTTTCGCAGGTATTATATTTAATTTTTTTAGTTTTACGTAGTCTAAAGTAAAAAACATAAACTTTTAGGCAAAAAAGTGAAAATTATATACACCATTGTATACGAGTACTTTGGAGTAATTTCATTAAAATGAAAAAAGTGTTCTACAGATGGCTCGTCGCGGGTGCAAAAGTATATATAGCGTTAAAGAGGACACTTTCACCTTTCTCCGGGTGGTATACATTTCTTGTTCCCTTTTGTTCCCTAGAAGTTCTATTCCACTAAAGTTTAAATTTGAGAAAAATATAGTAGTTTCATAAATATTCCGTAACGCCCTTAATATTAAACGCTAGATCTCTGACCACTTACAAAAACTAAAGACTATAATCCTACCAATAATATAAAAAAGACCGCAGGCCATTATCGATGATAGCTTGCGAGTAGTAACCATTTATTTTTGATAAAAAACAACAGAAAAACACCTTTTTCTCAAATTAGAAAAAACCGTTGAGTTTGACAGCATGCCACGCTCACAATTATCAATAGTTTAACCTAATTTTTTGGCTACCTTAATCTGGATATATTAGCTGCAAAAGGGCGTAAAAATTTTAAAAATCGGTGACAAAAAAAAATTTGAGTTTTGGCCAATGAAAAACGATTTTCAGCCACAGTGCGTTGGTAGAATTTGAAACATCCATTTATTCTTCATCAAGTATAGTGTTGTTGCTGTCAATAAGCTGCTCATGTTGGGTTATTTGACTTATTTCCATGTCGTCAAGCACAACATTATATAGTTGTTGTTGTTGTTGATGGTGTTGTTAAGGTTGCCTAAAACTCTCCATCGTCAAGGCAAATTGATTATTCCAAACTGTAGGATAATAGTTGGGCATATTATATTGCTGCCATTGCATTGGTGATGTATATTGATAGGGAATAGGAAGATTCTGTGGAATTTGTATGGGTACTGAAAACTGATTGTTCAAAGCTTGCTGCCATTGCATTGGTGATTCATATTGATAGGGAATAGGAAGATTCTGTGGAATTTGTATGGGTACTGAAAACTGATTGTTCAAAGCCGTAGGATAGTACGAAGTCATCGGAAGCTGTTGAATGGATAGCGGATATTGCTGTTGCTGATTGTTCCATAGGGTTATATATAGATATTGGAGGCTGTGGAGCACATTGCACTGACATTTGAACGTGTTGTAGTTGAGCATGACTTTTGCAATGCTCCAAATACGACTTTTGGTATTTGTATCCCTTAGCACACACTACACAACGGAAAATGGATGAACTCATTTTATTTGATATTTTCAAAATAGTTACCTTAATTGAATTAAAACACAACAAACATTTATTTTGTTATAAACTTTTATATACACAAATACTATTATAACAATATTTTAGTTTTCAATAGTTTTATTTTTATCAAAACTAATTTAATAAGAATTAATAACTTGGTACTTTTAAATACAAAACTGCACTAATTTAAGATAGAAAAGTTTATGATTTATATAATAATATTTTCAGTATGGTGTGGTATACATAACTTCAATGAAGTAGAGACCAGTGCCAAAGCTACTATTTGTGGTAATAGAAACCCATAGCTTGAAAAAAAATTAAAAAAAATTGTAGCAAAACAAATCTCTAAGCCACAAAAAATTAATGTAAACAAACATTTTTGCATGTGTATCAACGACAAAAAGCAGAAGCATGCATAAAAAAATCCCTTCGTTGCAAAAATTTAGCCGCGACAGAATTTGTGCGTTACAAAAGTTTTATTGCAAACAAATATTGAGGTCAAGTAGAAGCATGCATAAAAAATCCCTACGTTGCAAAATTTTGTAGCCCAAGAAATTTCTATGTCGTATGTATATGATTTTGTGGTAAATGAAATCCCTACGTTGCAAAAATTTTGAAGCAAAAGAAATGTTCAAAAATCTAATTCCTAAATTCTTATATCAGAATATTTTTATTTCAAAAATGAGTTTCGCGAAGAGAACACCATTATATAGGAGACTCATGCGACACTACTGGAAAGTACGTGCTAAAGCCTACATACTGGAGCAATACGAACAACTTCGAGAGGGTGATGAGGAGCTGTTCCTAGGTATAGATTCCCAACCAACAGCTGTGCAGAAATAACAACAGATGGAGCGGAACAGCCATCATATCCAAGCCTTTTCGAATTGACGTTCAAATCCTTCCACCAATTGATGTTCCCATATTTCTGGCGTTGTTTGAAAACCCAGACGATACCATTTTAGACGAAGCAGCTAAGGCAGTTGAAGCCGCTGCTAACCCACATACATATATAAAAATTTTGTAATTAATTAAGTTTATTTAGTAAAAATAAAAGCATAAAAAATTATACAAGTGTGTTTTATTTCAAATACAAACCACATCTTTTGTACTTAGCAACACAACCAGAAATTCAAACGATCATGCGAATATTTGTCACAAAAAAGTTTCTACTTGACAAAAAATTTATGTAAGTATATCAAGCAAAACTTTGAGAAAAAATTGTTATGTCAAGCAGAAGCATACACAAAACAAATATGTATATAATTTCTAAAATTATATATCCACAAAATTTTTTTGTCTAGTATCCTGTACTTGACAAAAAACTAATGTTAACAAAACAGCTAACAAACTATGAATACGATTGCGCACGCAAATATCTAAAAGAATTTAACATCTCCATACGCATTCTCAAATATCCACATACCGAATGTATGTAAGTATGTATACACACTGTCCACCCACCGACGGACGCTTGAAAATACATACAGTTGAAAAAAGACGACCAGTTGGAAGAACAGACGGTGGAAAAGACAAACATGCTTACAAATAAAATGTATGTATAAAGAACAACACATACACTAAATAAATGCATACAAAAAACTTAACCATCTTCCTCCCCACCATCAACAAAATTATGGTCATATGATCGGATGGAATCAACACACCCATACAAAAGGATGGACGGAATGGACAGACAGACAGAAATTCCCACGGACAGACACAAACAACATACCAGCTGAAATCAATTCTTACGGACAGACAAAAGATCCCACGGACAGACGCAACAAATAAACCACACACCAACTCAAATCAAATCTAACGGACAGACACAACAACTGAAATCAATATCCCTTAAATAAACACACGCAAAATATAAACGAAAAATATCTTGCCAGCACATTCACACACACACAAACATCAATACATGCCGCCAAACCCATTAACACACAATTTGCAATTAAAATTTTAAATTTTTATTGCTGAAATTTGAGAATTTTAATGGTTGCCATGGATCGTTGTCCCTACTACTGATATGGCTCAGTATCAGGAGTATGACTTCAAACAAGTTCTTGCCTTACTGAGGGGGGTGTTACCGCCACAGCTGATAATATTGAATTTATTATTTTTAACTACACGCCTTATGCTGTATATGTATGTAAATGTCAAACTTCGCATACATACATACATATTTTTTGGGTGAATTTTGTATGAATAGTTTTGTAATTGTCAAATATATTATCCCGCGTTTTACAAAGTTAAAACGCCATATTTTTAATTCTTGGTTTCTAGAACAAACCAGAATGAGAAGACAGCTCTTGGTAAAAAGACAAAAAGAATTTTAACAAGAGTTAAAATATTGTAATTTAAAAATTAAATAAAAAATAAAGTTAATTTTGAATTTTGCTTAACAGGGCTGCTTAATAATTTTTGTATTTTAGTTTTTAAGTTTAGTTTATTTTAAGAATAGAATGAATAAAGAACGAAATAAGCTGATAGGTTAATAACAAGCCAATCATCTTTTTATTACTGGCGCCCAACGGGTCTTTCGGACAATAACAACTCTAGACAACAGATTGGTCAGCATATATTGCAAAAGCAATAACTCTGTTCTTCCTTTGGCTGCAGACCGCTAAAAGTCTTTTTTTTACGCCCTTTTGCAGCTAATATATCCAGATTAAGGTAGACAAAAAATTAGCTTAAACTATTGATAATTGTGAGCGTGGCATGCTGTCAAACTCAACGGTTTTTTTTAATTTCAGAAAAAGGTGTTTTTCTTTTGTTTTTTATAAAAAATAAATGGTTACTACTCGCAAGCTATCATCGATAATGGCCTGCGGTCTTTTTTATAATGTTGGTAGGCTTATAGTCTTTAGTTCCTGTAAGTGGTCAGAGCTCTAGCGTTTAATATTAAGGGCGTTACGGAATATTTATGAAACTACTATATTTTTCTCAAATTTAAATTTTAGTGGAATAGAACTTCTAGGGAACAAGAAATGTATACCACCTGGAGAAAGTGTCCTCTTTACCGCTATATATACTTTTGCACCCGTGACGAGCCGTGTGTAGAACACTTTTTTCATTTTAATGAAATTACTCCAAAGTACTCGTATACAATGGTGTATATAATTTTCACTTTTTTGCCTAAAAGTTTATGTTTTTTACTTTAGACTACGTAAAACTAAAAAAATTAAATATAATACCTGCGAAAGGGTTTAATGGCTTTGTTTTGATCAGCCAAAAATTGGTAATAAAATTATCACAAATTATCACAAAATTCTACAGTAAACATATGATCTGTTTCTAAATTTACCTGTTATCAAATGTTAGGGTCAACCAAAGTCATAAGCAATTTTATAACAATAATCGGGACATTAAACCACTAAAAATAAAAAAACTACCTAACAACAACAACAAATATTGGCGAGATACTAATCAGTTTTACCTGATATTAAGGTCTGGATAACATGTGCTGTTTTGTGCAATTTAAGCACTACCTGCTATGAAATTAAAGATCAATGTGTGAATAACATGTATCTAAAAATTTATAAAACTACGGATTCGATAAGTTATAAGTTAATCCTCTAAGTGTACGGATAAAACATAACAGACGCAACTAAAAATATTAACAAAAATATGGAGAGCTTCAGTTATAAAGAACTGGCGGAAGTTGAGTAAGCGAATTTATTAATTAAATAAATAAAAATAAAATTGCAATTAAAGGTTATTGCCAGCTGGCCTATATATTAATATAAAAAAATATAAGCAAATTTATTAAGTAAAGAACATAACAAATATAATAAACAATAACTACATGTCTTAACATTCTCCCGCGCGTTGAATCTTGTTCAAAACATTACAGCAACGTCCTCAGGGTTCTGCAACATCAACCGTGACTCGTGGAGCTGGTTTGGGTGTAGATTGTTTGCCATTATAAAATTTTTGATGAAATTTCCAGGACAGCAGAACGATTGCAAGTATTATGGAAAATATTAGTGCGGTGTAACTCACTGCATGATGATGTTGATTCATTTAGTTGCCTTTGTAGCCTGCTTAGCTGCTCTAGTTGGGTCTTGTACTGGTGATTTGTAGTCTTAACCAATACCTTTTCTATTTCTTGTGGTTCACTAATGGATTCTATGTGTTTTAGTCTTGTGTATGACGTATGCACATAATTTGATATACCGAAGTGTCCTTGTATTGTTATGAAGTTATTTTTGATTACACAATTAGGGGCAATTTTCATCAACCCAGAGTTTTTTAGTATAATAAAGTGGTTTCCGTGCCACACACCAGCGATGTCTCAACGTCTGTGGTAGTAGCAAAAATCCAGTTGTTTTGATCATACATGCTGTCGTTTCTAGGATTATATTCAAGTTGCAATTGGTTGTCGATCGATTGTTGAAAATATTGATCTCGCATGGATTGACATCAGAATTCTTTTTTAATTTCGATTGTTTATTTTTGCAAATGTATTCGTCATTTTGTGTTTTGACACAATTTGCTAATTCATCTGCTGTAAAAAGAATATACTTATCTCTATGCGCATTGGTAGCAAGGTATGATATGTCCAGTTTGATGGCGAGTAATGTATTATTTTTTATTGTTGGGACTGGCACTATGTTAAATATCTCGAAGAATTGTTGATCCACTAGAGGTACCTTCACTTCGAAAATTACTTCATTTTTTGTCACAGCTCCCTTAGCAGTCATAAGTTTACACAGTTCGATTATATTGTTATCTCCTGTTGGAAGTACGTGATATGCTGGAAGGTGAGCCTTGATTAGAGCAATCTCATCCTTTAGTTGGTGAGGTGATAATAGCAGGGGACCAATTTTTCCATTATGGGCGTATTTGATTTTTGTTCAACTCAACCATTCTTAAGATATCGTTTATCCTTTGCTCTGTGTTGATCTCATTTTGTTTAATAATATTGATGGTTGAATCAATTATTGATGTTTGATTTTTTAAAAGCATCACGATATGATTTTTTTCTATTTTTGCATCGTTGATCGTTTTTGACATTTCTTCTGCGTAATCTGCATCAAGAACTCCAAACAGTGATCTGGCAATATTTCCGACTATAGTAAACGGTGATCTTTTAATTCGTTTGTTGGTAAACAATTCCGTTTCTTGCAGCAATTCATTCCTGATTTGGTCTAAGTTGTTCACCAGGATATCGCACATTGGTTCTTTAAGGCATAGTTCCTGTAGAGTTTGCAAGCCTGAAGATAGCGCCTGTATCTCTGACGAGAATGGAGTAAGATCGTAGTAAACCATTATTTTCCATTCTGCAGTGTTTAGCTTTGTCTTCCTTGAGAATAACCATGTCTCCCTTTTTGAGATTGCCAGATTTTTTTTCCATTTGAAACGCTGTTGTAGTTCGGTTAAGTATTCTGTTGACCATCTTTTCCAGAATTGGTGCTTTATGCGAAATCAACTTCCAATGAGACAAACTTGACATATTACGAGTTTCAGCTCGACTGTCTACTTGGGACACAAGCGGCTCACTGATGAGAAAATGACCAGGTGTCAGTGCTTCAAGACTATCTGGATTATTCGAGATTTGTGTTAAGGGGCGCGAATTTAAAATGGCTTCGATTTCCACAATTATTGTTTCCAGTTCTTCGTGCGTTAACGATTCTGTTGATACACTGCGTATCAAAAGATGTTTTGCCGATTTCACCGCAACCTCCCATAAACCTCCAAAATGGGGTGCTCTCGGTGGAATGAAATTGAAGTTTATACCCTTAGTGCTGGAAGCGGAGATTATTGTTTCTTGAGCCTTAGCGGACTGTATGCTTTCAGATAATTCCGCTAATTGATTTTTTGCTCCGATGAAATTGGTAGCGTTGTCGGAGTAGATATTTTGGCAGTGTCCTCGGCGAGCAATGAACCTTTTAAGGGCACCAATGAATGCCTCAGTTGTTAAGTCAGACACCAGTTCTAAATGAACTGCCTTTGTTGTGAAACAGCAGAATACGGCTATGTAAGCCTTGGTTGGCCTTTTCCCCCTGATTTTGTGATGTATCCAGAATGGACCACAGTAGTCTACGCCGGAATTTATGAACGGACGAGCAGGAACCACTCTTGTCTGTGGTAAGTTTCCCATGATTTGTTGATGTAATTGTGGTCGTGCTCTAGTGCATCTTACGCATCTTTGAATCACCTATCGAGCTGTTATTTTTCCCTTTATTGGCCAAAAACGCTGTCTCATTATATATAATAGTGATTGTGACCCGCAATGTTTGTTATCTTCATGTGTCATAGTAAATAATAATTTTACAAGCGGATCATTGTATGGTAGAATTATTGGATGTTTTGCATCTGCTTGTAGGTTGGAATGTTCTAGTCGTCCTCCTACTCTAAGAATACCTCTTTCATCCAAGCATGGCGCTAGGCTACTAATTGGGCTATTTTTACTAACCTTCTTGCCATCTTGAAGTTGTTTTATTTCTGTAGACAAATCTGACAATTGTATTATTCGAATGATAACACCGAGAGAGTCGTCCAGTTCCTTTCGAGTTAGCGAAATGTGCTTTGCTCGCTCATTCATGGACTTCCTTGAGTTATTTACGAACCGAAGTACGTATGCCAAAATTCGCTGCAGGGTTCTAAATGAATTCTTGTGGGGTAGCATGTATATCATGTCGCTGTTAGTCGCTACCACCGTTGCTGTAATCACTCTTTTCCTTTCGATGCTGCTTGTTTCGGAGAGCTTGGGTACAAATTTAAACGGCCATAAGTTTTCTTGTCCATGAAGGAAAATCGGTCCATGAAACCATAATCTACTTGTGGGCAGGTTGCTTGGTTGAAGTCCTCGCGATAAAATATCAGCAGGGTTTTCCGCTGATTTTACATGGCGCCATTGTTCAGCAAGTGTTAATGAGTGGATCGTTGAAACTCTATTAGCCACGAATGTTTTATAAGAGGATGATTGTAAACTTATCCAGGATAATACAATCTCAGAATAGGTCCACAGAAGCATAGGCTGATTCTGCAATTTAAAGTCAACTTTCACTCTTTGAGCAAGTTTAGCTGCTACAACTGCGGCACATAACTCTAATCGAGGAAGTGTTTGTTGTTTTAACGGAGCCACCTTTGATTTTGCACATAGCAACCGCACGATTATTCGTCCATCACGGAGAACTGCACGGATGTACGCGGCCGCACCGAAGGCCCTCTCAGATGCGTCAGCAAATACGTGTAATTGTGTTTCTACAGGAATCTCACCATTGAATATATGTCTTGGTACCTTGAAGTTATTCAAAGTCTAAAAATCCTTTCTGAAGATTTCCCAGACCTTACGAAGATTTTCAGGTAATTGTTCATCCCAATCGAATGGGTGTTGCCACAATTGTTGAATAAATATTTTCGCCTTGACAACAACAGGAGCTAGGAGGCCAAGAGGGTCAAACAATCTTGCCAACTCAGAAGTTGCTGTACGTTTTGAAATTACTTGCTGCTAGTTAGATTTTACTTTGATGCAAAAATGATCGGTTTTGGGCACCCAAGATAAGCCCAAAGTTTTTATTGTTTTGTTCGTACTATCATCGAGATCTAAGTTGACTTCTCTATCACTATGTGGTATATCCTTTAGTAGCCTTGGGTTGTTTGAACACCATTTTCTTAAATTAAATCCGTGTTTCTTTAGAATAATTCTCAGTTCCTTTTGAGTTTCAACCGCGAGATTCAAGCTATCTGAACCCCCAAGCCCATCATCCACATAAAAATTTTCTTTTAGCAGTTGCGCACCCAGTGGATATCGATCTGTATTTTCTTCTGCAATTCGTTGTAGACATTTGGTGGCTAAGTAAGGAGCTGCTCGCGTGCCGTATGTTACCGTATTAAGCCTATAATAAGTAATTGGTAGTGATGGGTTTTCTCTCCAAATGATTAATTGGTGTTGGTGATTGTCTGGGTTGATTAATATCTGCCTGCACATTTTTTCTATGTCTGTTGTAAAGACAAATTTTGGCAGTCGGAAACGAAGTAGAATTGAAAAAAGTTCACTCTGGACAGTTGGTCCAGTATACATGAGGTCATTGAGAGAATGTCCTGTCGATGTTTTCGCAGATGCGTCGAAGACCACTCTAAGTTTTGTACTGTCAGGTTTTATCACGCAGTGATGCGGGAAGAAATATTTTGGACTTGGTAAACTATCAAGCTGTACTCTTTGCATGTGTCCTAATTGTTCATATTCTTTCATGAATTGAATATATTGACTTCGAATGTCTTCGTTCTTTTGAAGTCGTTGCTCTAGACTGATAAATCTATTGTAGGCCATTTGATGTGAGTTACCCAATGCTGCTGGATTATCTCTGAATGGGAGACTGACAACAAAACGCCCATCTTTGTGATTGTGAACGTGCTGATTAAAGTGCGATTCGCATAATTGTTCTGCTGGAGACATGATGTTTTCGTTTGATTCTACATCATCGAGCTTCCACAGTTGTTGCGCATGTCAGTGTTGAAGATGGACGAGAATCAGAGTACTGCTTTATGGAACCGCCGACAATCCAGCCAAGTGCAGTATTTTGAAGTATTGGATGATCTTCAGTTAGTTTTATTGTCCCAGGTTGCATAAGACTGAAGTAAAATTCTGCTCCGAGAAGAATATCTACCCTCTCAGGCATGTTGAATATGGGATCTGCTAAGCGAATGTTGTTTGGAATTTTCCAAGTAGAAATATCAATATTGCGATTTGGCTGCACTGGGATAATAGTTGGTAGAACAAATGCTTCTAAGTTTGTTGAGAAGTCACTATTTATGGATATCATTTCCACATTTACACGATGGGATGCTCTTTTTTGAATCCTTCCAACTCCGTCAATGCACAGATAGGCTTCTGCTGTTGAAAGGGATAACTTCTTGATGAGTCGTTCAGTCACAATGTTGACTTGTGAACCTGAATCTAGTACGGCCCTGAATTCCTCTGACATGCCGTTTGCAGCCTTGACTATGACCTTTGCTGTGGCTAACATGACGTAGTTCTGATCTTTTGTTGAAGCTGAAGAAACTGCCACTGTATTAACGGGGGATGCATCGTGCCTAGTGGTAGTAATGTGGACAGATGGGTTTTGTGCACCTCGCGATACCTTTGGCAAATGCAACAAAGTGTGGTGTTTATTGTTAAATTTCTTGCAGCAGCCACGAGTACAAGTTTTGGCCACATGATTGGCTTTAAGGCAATTCACACATAACTTCTGTTGTTGTATCCATCTTAGTCTTTCGGATTCTGCCATTGCCAAGAACCGATTACATTGATAAATGAGGTGTTAACCATTATTACATACTTTGCAATTGTTATTGCAACTTCCCATTGCTGCTACTGAGGACACAGATATTTGATGGATAGTCGATTTTCCTTTGTACCCAATTGATTCCATTGATTCAAATTGCGCCTCTAAGAATGACAAGAATTCTTTAATTGTTGGGACTTCTTTGGGTTTCGCTAATGATTGTATAAACTGAACGTAAAGGGATCGGTCCAGTTTTTTAATCATTACCTGGATCAGCATAGCGTCCCAGGATGTCGTGTCGACGTGTAGGTTGTTTAGCGCCAGTAAACATTCCTTTGTGGTGTCATGAAGTGCCTTTATTGATGCACTCGACAATGTTCCTGTTGGTTGGTTCAAAATTTTGTCTACTAAAGTTGCTACTATGACTCTTTTGTTATTGAATCGCTCCTGCAACAGTGTCCAGGCCGTTTTGTAATTTTCTTCGGTTAATGATAGATGACTTATGAGTCTTGCTGCTTCTCCTGACACGTTTGATTTAAGGTACCACATTTTTTGTACCTGAGGCAATAGTTGTTTATCTACCATTTCAGTGAATAGTTCGTAGAATTGACACCATTTTAAATAATCCCCATTAAAATTCGGAATTGTCACTTTTGGAAGAGGCAGTGTGCCATATAATGCTGAATTGTTTGGTAAATTCGGTAAATTATCGTTCACGAGTTGATTGGCTTGATCTCCCATTACGGCCAAATCTACTAAGGACTGTTGAACTAAGTCGTCTAGAATATAGTATTCATTTTGATCAAATCCCAATGTTGAGGGAACCTCTACCTTCTGCCATATTTCATCAGATAAATTTTGAATTTGAGACCACAAGTTCTTTATACCTTCGCTTTTGATTTTATAAAATTGTGATGGTTGGTCATTATTTATTGATGATAACCCGTTCACAAAGCGTGTCAACGCCGTCATACGGGCCTTTAGCATCCTAACTAAACCCATGTTGCAATTTGATACATGTTTATCACTTGTAGCATGTTCTATTTGCTTCTCTCTTGTTGTTGGTACCGGCTTCGGGTATCCCTTTATCTAGCGTAGCTTAGATATCTGAGTCTCAATTAGTTCAATTGTTGTGCTATATGTATTTCCAATTGTTTTGTGCAGATTTTTAGTAATATATGGATCATTATCTGCCAATGTGGAATCTCTTCTTATTGTATTTTCCGTTTTATCAAAAGCTATCCATAATTCCCTTAATTCCTCGTGTTTGGTTTCGTAAAATTCTACCGTCCTCCGATCTTGTGGAGCCTTTTTAATATTAGAGACTATTCTTTCAATCTCAATTGCCCTCACCTCCTGTTGAGACACTAGATTTTCCAAGCTTGACATGTTGACTTTTCCTGCGCTGAATAATTTGTTGAGGATGGATGGTAATGTCTTGATAGATCACTGCTTTGCCTTGATGATGAGCAAAATGTCCTTGACGCATTCAAAAATGGTTGCGTATTTTTTAAATTTAGGGGTCACCAAAATGTTTAATGTGAATGAATTAGTGGTTGGTGGTCCAAACACATAAATTTAGGCCTTCACTAATTTAAGTTTTTGTTCCTTGCAAGCACTTGAAAACTTGAGGGACGGTGTTAAACAATAAAACAATAGAATTGCCGTATTATAAAACACTAAAGAAAAACTTTATTTTACTTCTGTTTAAATATAATTAAGACATTAAAGAAAAATGCTTAGTTATACGGAAGTCCAACATTGAATTACAAATCAAGCAAAACTTACATATTGGACTAAAAAATGCTTAACTGATTTTCTAATAATTAATAAAACATTATTTGTTGATATTAATATGAATAGTCAATAGGTTGAGTAAGCAAATAAATAAAACTGTAATTAAAGTTTACTGCCAGCTAACCATCTTTTTATTACTGGCGCCCAACGGGTCTTTCGGACAATAACAACTCTAGACAACAGATTGGTCAGCATATATTGCAGAAGCAATAACTCTGTTCTTCCTTTGGCTGCAGACCGCTAAAAGTCTTTTTTTTACGCCCTTTTGCAGCTAATATATCCAGATTAAGGTAGACAAAAAATTAGCTTAAACTATTGATAATTGTGAGCGTGGCATGCTGTCAAACTCAACGGTTTTTTTTAATTTCAGAAAAAGGTGTTTTTCTTTTGTTTTTTATAAAAAATAAATGGTTACTACTCGCAAGCTATCATCGATAATGGCCTGCGGTCTTTTTTATAATGTTGGTAGGATTATAGTCTTTAGTTCCTGTAAGTGGTCAGAGCTCTAGCGTTTAATATTAAGGGCGTTACGGAATATTTATGAAACTACTATATTTTTCTCAAATTTAAATTTTAGTGGAATAGAACTTCTAGGGAACAAGAAATGTATACCACCTGGAGAAAGTGTCCTCTTTACCGCTATATATACTTTTGCACCCGTGACGAGCCGTGTGTAGAACACTTTTTTCATTTTAATGAAATTACTCCAAAGTACTCGTATACAATGGTGTATATAATTTTCACTTTTTTGCCTAAAAGTTTATCTTTTTTACTTTAGACTACGTAAAACTAAAAAAATTAAATATAATACCTGCGAAAGGGTTTAATGGCTTTGTTTTGATCAGCCAAAAATTGGTAATAAAATTATCACAATTTATCACAAAATTCTACAGTAAACATATGATCTGTTTCTAAATTTACCTGTTATCAAATGTTAGGGTCAACCAAAGTCATAAGCAATTTTATAACAATAAAAATAAAAAAACTACCCAACAACAACAACAAATATTGGCGAGATACTAATCAGTTTTACCTGATATTAAGGTCTGGAGAACATGTGCTGTTTTGTGCAATTTAAGCACTACCTGCTATGAAATTAAAGATCAATGTGTGAATAACATATATCTAAAAATTTATAAAACTACGGATTCGATAAGTTATAAGTTAATCCTCTAAGTGTACGGATAAAACATAACAGACGCAACTAAAAATATTAACAAAAATATGGAGAGCTTCAGTTATAAAGAACTGGCGGAAGTTGAGTAAGCGAATTTATTAATTAAATAAATAAAAATAAAATTGCAATTAAAGGTTATTGCCAGCTGGCCTATATATTAATATAAAAAAATATAAGCAAATTTATTAAGTAAAGAACATAACAAATATAATAAACAATAACTACATGTCTTAACATTCTCCCGCGCGTTGAATCTTGTTCAAAACATTACAGCAACGTCCTCAGGGTTCTGCAACATCAACCGTGACTCGTGGAGCTGGTTTGGGTGTAGATTGTTTGCCATTATAAAATTTTTGATGAAATTTCCAGGACAGCAGAACGATTGCAAGTATTATGGAAAATATTAGTGCGGTGTAACTCACTGCATGATGATGTTGATTCATTTAGTTGCCTTTGTAGCCTGCTTAGCTGCTCTAGTTGGGTCTTGTACTGGTGATTTGTAGTCTTAACAAATACCTTTTCTATTTCTTGTGGTTCACTAATGGATTCTATGTGTTTTAGTCTTGTGTATGACGTATGCACATAATTTGATATACCGAAGTGTCCTTGTATTGTTATGAAGTTATTTTTGATTACACAATTAGGGGCAATTTTCATCAACCCAGAGTTTTTTAGTATAATAAAGTGGTTTCCGTGCCACACACCAGCGATGTCTCAACGTCTGTGGTAGTAGCAAAAATCCAGTTGTTTTGATCATACATGCTGTCGTTTCTAGGATTATATTCAAGTTGCAATTGGTTGTCGATCGATTGTTGGAAATATTGATCTCGCATGGATTGACATCAGAATTCTTTTTTAATTTCGATTGTTTATTTTTGCAAATGTATTCGTCATTTTGTGTTTTGACACAATTTGCTAATTCATCTGCTGTAAAAAGAATATACTTATCTCTATGCGCATTGGTAGCAAGGTATGATATGTCCAGTTTGATGGCGAGTAATGTATTATTTTTTATTGTTGGGACTGGCACTATGTTAAATATCTCGAAGAATTGTTGATCCACTAGAGGTACCTTCACTTCGAAAATTACTTCATTTTTTGTCACAGCTCCCTTAGCAGTCATAAGTTTACACAGTTCGATTATATTGTTATCTCCTGTTGGAAGTACGTGATATGCTGGAAGGTGAGCCTTGATTAGAGCAATCTCATCCTTTAGTTGGTGAGGTGATAATAGCAGGGGACCAATTTTTCCATTATGGGCGTATTTGATTTTTGTTCAACTCAACCATTCTTAAGATATCGTTTATCCTTTGCTCTGTGTTGATCTCATTTTGTTTAATAATATTGATGGTTGAATCAATTATTGATGTTTGATTTTTTAAAAGCATCACGATATGATTTTTTTCTATTTTTGCATCGTTGATCGTTTTTGACATTTCTTCTGCGTAATCTGCATCAAGAACTCCAAACAGTGATCTGGCAATATTTCCGACTATAGTAAACGGTGATCTTTTAATTCGTTTGTTGGTAAACAATTCCGTTTCTTGCAGCAATTCATTCCTGATTTGGTCTAAGTTGTTCACCAGGATATCGCACATTGGTTCTTTAAGGCATAGTTCCTGTAGAGTTTGCAAGCCTGAAGATAGCGCCTGTATCTCTGACGAGAATGGAGTAAGATCGTAGTAAACCATTATTTTCCATTCTGCAGTGTTTAGCTTTGTCTTCCTTGAGAATAACCATGTCTCCCTTTTTGAGATTGCCAGATTTTTTCTCCATTTGAAACGCTGTTGTAGTTCGGTTAAGTATTCTGTTGACCATCTTTTCCAGAATTGGTGCTTTATGCGAAATCAACTTCCAATGAGACAAACTTGACATATTACGAGTTTCGGCTCGACTGTCTACTTGGGACACAAGCGGCTCACTGATGAGAAAATGACCAGGTGTCAGTGCTTCAAGACTATCTGGATCATTCGAGATTTGTGTTAAGGGGCGCGAATTTAAAATGGCTTCGATTTCCACAATTATTGTTTCCAGTTCTTCGTGCGTTAACGATTCTGTTGATACACTGCGTATCAAAAGATGTTTTGCCGATTTCACCGCAGCCTCCCATAAACCTCCAAAATGGGGTGCTTTCGGTGGAATGAAATTGAAGTTTATACCCTTAGTGCTGGAAGCGGAGATTATTGTTTCTTGAGCCTTAGCGGACTGTATGCTTTCAGATAATTCCGCTAATTGATTTTTTGCTCCGATGAAATTGGTAGCGTTGTCGGAGTAGATATTTTGGCAGTGTCCTCGGCGAGCAATGAACCTTTTAAGGGCACCAATGAATGCCTCAGTTGTTAAGTCAGACACCAGTTCTAAATGAACTGCCTTTGTTGTGAAACAGCAGAATACGGCTATGTAAGCCTTGGTTGGCCTTTTCCCCCTGATTGTGTGATGTATCCAGAATGGACCACAGTAGTCTACGCCGGAATTTATGAACGGACGAGCAGGAACCACTCTTGTCTGTGGTAAGTTTCCCATGATTTGTTGATGTTATTGTGGTCGTGCTCTAGTGCATCTTACGCGTCTTTGAATCACCGATTGAGCTGTTATTTTTCCCTTTATTGGCCAAAAACGCTGTCTCATTATATATAATAGTGATTGTGACCCGCAATGTTTGTTATCTTCATGTGTCATAGTAAATAATAATTTTACAAGCGGATCATTGTATGGTAGAATTATTGGATGTTTTGCATCTGCTTGTAGGTTGGACTGTTCTAGTCGTCCTCCTACTCTAAGAATACCTCTTTCATCCAAGCATGGCGCTAGGCTACTAATTGGGCTATTTTTACTAACCTCCTTGCCATCTTGAAGTTGTTTTATTTCTGTAGACAAATCTGACAATTGTATTATTCGAATGATAACACCGAGAGAGTCGTCCAGTTCCTTTGGAGTTAGCGAAATGTGCTTTGCTCGCTCATTCATGGACTTCCTTGAGTTATTTACGAACCGAAGTACGTATGCCAAAATTCGCTGCAGGGTTCTAAATGAATTCTTGTGGGGTAGCATGTATATCATGTCGCTGTTAGTCGCTACCACCGTTGCTGTAATCACTCTTTTCCTTTCGATGCTGCTTGTTTCGGAGAGCTTGGGTACAAATTTAAACGGCCATAAGTTTTCTTGTCCATGAAGGAAAATCGGTCCATGAAACCATAATCTACTTGTGGGCAGGTTGCTTGGTTGAAGTCCTCGCGATAAAATATCAGCAGGGTTGTCCGCTGATTTTACATGGCGCCATTGTTCAGCAAGTGTTAATGAGTGGATCGTTGAAACTCTATTAGCCACGAATGTTTTATAAGAGGATGATTGTAAACTTATCCAGGATAATACAATCTCAGAATAGGTCCACAGAAGCATAGGCTGATTCTGCAATTTAAAGTCAACTTTCACTCTTTGAGCAAGTTTAGCTGCTACAACTGCGGCACATAACTCTAATCGAGGAAGTGTTTGTTGTTTTAACGGAGCCACCTTTGATTTTGCACATAGCAACCGCACGATTATTCGTCCATCACGGAGAACTGCACGGATGTACGCGGCCGCACCGAAGGCCCTCTCAGATGCGTCAGCAAATACGTGTAATTGTGTTTCTACAGGAATCTCACCATTGAATATATGTCTTGGTACCTTGAAGTTATTCAAAGTCTCCAAATCCTTTCTGAAGATTTCCCAGACCTTACGAAGATTTTCAGGTAATTGTTCATCCCAATCGAATAAGTGTTGCCACAATTGTTGAACAAATATTTTCGCCTTGACAACAACAGGAGCTAGGAGGCCAAGAGGATCAAACAATTTTGCCAACTCAGAAGTTGCTGTACGTTTTTAAATTACTTGCTGCTCGTTAGATTTTACTTTGATGCAAAAATGATCGGTTTTGGGCACCCAAGATAAGACCAAAGTTTTTATTGTTTTGTTCGTACTATCATCGAGATCTAAGTTGACTTCTCTATCACTATGTGGTATATCCTTTAGTAGCCTTGGGTTGTTTGAACACCATTTTCTTAAATTAAATCCGTGTTTCTTCAGAATAATTCTCAGTTCCTTTTGAGTTTCAACCGCAAGATTCAAGCTATCTGAACCTCCAAGCCCATCATCCACATAAAAATGTTCTTTTAGCAGTTGCGCACCCAGTGGACATCGATCTGTATTTTCTTCTGCGATTCGTTGTAGACATTTGGTGGCTAAGTAAGGAGCTGCTCGCGTGCCGTATGTTACCGTAGTAAGCCTATAATAAGTAATTGGTAGTGATGGGTTTTCTCTCCAAATGATTAATTGGTGTTGGTGATTGTCTGGGTTGATTAATATCTGCCTGTACATTTTTTCTATGTCTGTTGTAAAGACAAATTTTGGCAGTCGGAAACGAAGTAGAATTGAAAAAAGTTCACTCTAGACAGTTGGTCCAGTATACATGAGGTCATTGAGAGAATGTCCTGTCGATGTTTTCGCAGATGCGTCGAAGACCACTCTAAGTTTTGTACTGTCAGGTTTTATCACGCAGTGATGCGGGATGAAATATTTTGGACTTGGTAAACTATCAAGCTGTACTCTTTGCATGTGTCTTAATTGTTCATATTCTTTTATGAATTGAATATATTGACTTCGAATGTCTTCGTTCTTTTGAAGTCGTTGCTCTAGACTGATAAATCTATTGTAGGCCATTTGATGTGAGTTACCCAATGCTGCTGGATTATCTCTGAATGGGAGACTGACATCAAAACGCCCATCTTTGTGATTGTGAACGTGCTGATTAAAGTGCGATTCGCATAATTGTTCTGCTGGAGACATGATGTTTTCGTTTGATTCTACATCATCGAGCTTCCACAGTTGTTGCGCATGTCAGTGTTGAAGATGGACGAGAATCAGAGTACTGCTTTATGGAACCGCCGACAATCCAGCCAAGTGCAGTATTTTGAAGTATTGGATGATCTTCAGTTAGTTTTATTGTCCCAGGTTGCATAAGACTGAAGTAAAATTCTGCTCCGAGAAGAATATCTACCCTCTCAGGCATGTTGAATATGGGATCTGCTAAGCGAATGTTGTTTGGAATTTTCCAAGTAGAAATATCAATATTGCGATTTGGCTGCACTGGGATAATAGTTGGTAGAACAAATGCTTCTAAGTTTGTTGAGAAGTCACTATTTATGGATATCATTTCCACATTTACACGATGGGATGCTCTTTTTTGAATCCTTCCAACTCCGTCAATGCACAGATAGGCTTCTGCTGTTGAAAGGGATAACTTCTTGATGAGTCGTTCAGTCACAATGTTGACTTGTGAACCTGAATCTAGTACGGCCCTGAATTCCTCTGACATGCCGTTTGCAGCCTTGACTATGACCTTTGCTGTGGCTAACATGACGTAGTTCTGATCTTTTGTTGAAGCTGAAGAAACTGCCACTGTATTAACGGGGGATGCATCGTGCCTAGTGGTAGTAATGTGGACAGATGGGTTTTGTGCACCTCGCGATACCTTTGGCAAATGCAACAAAGTGTGGTGTTTATTGTTAAATTTCTTGCAGCAGCCATGAGTACAAGTTTTGGCCACATGATTGGCTTTAAGGCAATTCACACATAACTTCTGTTGTTGTATCTATCTTAGTCTTTCGGATTCTGCCATTGCCAAGAACCGATTACATTGATAAATGAGGTGTTTACCATTATTACATACTTTGCAATTGTTATTGCAACTTTCCATTGCCGCTACTGAGGACACAGATATTTGATGGATAGTCGATTTTCCTTTGTACCCAATTGATTCCATTGATTCAAATTGCGCCTCTAAGAATGACAAGAATTCTTTAATTGTTGGGACTTCTTTGGGTTTCGCTAATGATTGTATAAACTGAACGTAAAGGGATCGGTCCAGTTTTTTAATCATTACCTGGATCAGCATAGCGTCCCAGGATGTCGTGTCGACGTGTAGGTTGTTTAGCGCCAGTAAACATTCCTTTGTGGTGTCATGAAGTGCCTTTATTGATGCACTCGACAATGTTCCTGTTGGTTGGTTCAAAATTTTGTCTACTAAAGTTGCTACTATGACTCTTTTGTTATTGAATCGCTCCTGCAACAGTGTCCAGGCCGTTTTGTAATTTTCTTCGGTTAATGATAGATGACTTATGAGTCTTGCTGCTTCTCCTGACACGTTTGATTTAAGGTACCACATTTTTTGTACCTGAGGCAATAGTTGTTTATCTACCATTTCAGTGAATAGTTCGTAGAATTGACACCATTTTAAATAATCCCCATTAAAATTCGGAATTGTCACTTTTGGAAGAGGCAGTGTGCCATATAATGCTGAATTGTTTGGTAAATTCGGTAAATTATCGTTCACGAGTTGTTTGGCTTGATCTCCCATTACGGCCAAATCTACTAAGGACTGTTGAACTAAGTCGTCTAGTATTCATTTTGATCAAATCCCAATGTTGAGGGAACCTCTACCTTCTGCCATATTTCATCAGATAAATTTTGAATTTGAGACCACAAGTTCTTTATACCTTCGCTTTTGATTTTATAAAATTGTGATGGTTGGTCATTATTTATTGATGATAACCCGTTCACCAAGCGTGTCAACGCCGTCATACGGGCCTTTAGCATCCTAACTAAACCCATGTTGCAATTTGATACATGTTTATCACTTGTAGCATGTTCTATTTGCTTCTCTCTTGTTGTTGGTACCGGCTTCGGGTATCCCTTTATCTCGCGTAGCTTAGATATCTGAGTCTCAATTAGTTCAATTGTTGTGCTATATGTATTTCCAATTGTTTTGTGCAGATTTTTAGTAATATATAGATCATTATCTGCCAATGTTGAATCTCTTCTTATTGTATTTTCCGTTTTATCAAAAGCTATCCATAATCCCCTAATTCCTCGTGTTTGGTTTCGTAAAATTCTACCGTCCTCCGATCTTGTGGAGCCTTTTTAATATTAGAGACTATTTTTTCAATCTCAATTGCCCTCACCTCCTGTTGAGACACTAGATTTTCCAAGCTTGACATGTTGACTTTTCCTGCGCTGAATAATTTGTTGAGGATGGATGGTAATGTCTTGATAGATCACTGTTTTGCCTTGATGATGAGCAAAATGTCCTTGACGCATTCAAAAATGGTTGCGTATTTTTTAAATTTAGGGGTCACCAAAATGTTTAATGTGAATGAATTAGTGGTTGGTGGTCTAAACACATAAATTTAGGCCTTCACTAATTTAAGTTTTTGTTGCTTGCAAGCACTTGAAAACTTGAGGGACGGTGTTAAACAATAAAACAATAGAATTGCCGTATTATAAAACACTAAAGAAAAACTTTATTTTACTTCTGTTTAAATATAATTAAGACATTAAAGAAAAATGCTTAGTTATACGGAAGTCCAACATTGAATTACAAATCAAGCAAAACTTACATATTGGACTAAAAAATGCTTAACTGATTTTCTAATAATTAATAAAACATTATTTGTTGATATTAATATGAATAGTCAATAGGTTGAGTAAGCAAATAAATAAAACTGTAATTAAAGTTTACTGCCAGCTGGCCTATATATTAGTATAAAATTCTATAAGTTGAGTAAGCGAATTTATTAATTAAATAAATAAAAATAAAATTGCAATTAAAGGTTATTGCCAGCTGGCCTATATATTAATATAAAAAAAATATAGCAAATTTATTAAGTAAAGAACATAACAAATATAATAAACAATAACTACATGTCTTAACAGGAGGCATTAGCATTATTTCTGGATTTGAAATTAACAAAACAGCAATATATTAAGCTCAGACTGCGTGCGATTGAAAAAGGTTCAAATATGTATCCAGCATATCATTACATAACCGCTGCTAAAATGGACTGTTTGCCATCAAAGGACACAATCACACCAATTTCGGTAGAGGTACAACTATAATCTGTACTTGATCACACAGTAGAACGCTTGCTACAATCAATAACAGGAAATGAGGTAAAGAAATATGGAAACACAAAGTTAATTCTTTTTTGTAAATGGGGATGTGATAGTTCTTCGGGACAAAAACAATACAAACAAGTTGTATGTGAAAATATTTCGGACTCAGATATGTTCATGGTATCATTTGTACCATTGCGATTGAAAAAGATTTTGGAAGATTCAGAACCTTCGACTAGAACAACGCAAGCAATGGATATTTGGAAAAATGAGACACCATATTCTACGAAATACTGCAGGCCAATCAAATTTGAATTCAAAAGAGAAACTCATGATGCCATTACCAAAGAAGTTATTGATCAAGGCCCAAATTGCAACACTACAGCCATTACAATTACAGTTAGATGGGCAGCAAATTGAAGTAAGCTACCAATTAGTGCTGACAATGATAGATAGAAAAGTAGGTCAGGCTTTGACTAACACGAAGGCGGCATCCAGCTGCATTATATGCCAAGCAACATCAACCCAATTAAACCAAATACCGACAAAATCATTAGATAATACCGATGCATATGAATTTGGATTATTACCACTACATGCAAGAATACGACTTATGGAACACATACTAAAAATCAGTTATTATTTGGATTTCGGGTCTTCAAGATCAATAAGAAACAACGAAACCAACAAAGAGTTAAGAAGTTCAAAAAAGAAACATGTTCAAGATGAATATCGCAAATTTGGATTGATTATAGATCAGCCAAAACAAGGGTCAGACAATACAAATGATGGCAATACCGCAAGAAGATTCTTTTCAGATCCAGAAACAGCATCTGAAATAACAGGAGTGGATTTAAACCTTATTTTCAGATTTAAAATAATCCTAGAAGTACTTGCGTGCAATGAAGAAATTGACTCTAGAAAATTTGGAGATTATGCTAAGGAAACTGCAAAAATATATACAACCAACTAGCCATGGAGAAATATGTCTGCAACAGTTCACAAAATCGTTTATCATGGAGAAGATGTCATTAAATATCATTTAGTGCCACTTGGAGATCTTTCAGAGGAGGCTCAGGAAAAAAGGAACAAGTATTACAGATTTTATAGAGAGAACAATACTAGAAAAATTTCACGAAATTCAACAATTGAAGATCTATTTAATATATTATTGGCAACGTCAGATCCGTTCATCTCCAGTATTCGAAATCAATGGAAAGTGGAAGATCGGGATTTAGATGAAGAAGCTTTTAGAATAAAGAACAGAGATAGCACAGAACAAAATATGGAATATTTGCAATCAATATTTGAGTCAAATGAATAATAATTATAATTGCCTTTCATTGTTATTTAACATAGTATTAGTAAAAAATAATAATAAACAGAACCTACCATTGTTACAAATGCTATTAAAATTTATTGCAGTTTTTATTTTTAAAATGTTTTTAAAATTATCAAATTTGACAACAAAAAATAATAAATTTTTCTGTAGTAATAGCAATATTTTTAGATAATATTATTAAAGTTTTTTTTTAAGTGTAACTATTCTTTGAGTGTAAACAAATTTGCAAATTTGTCAGCAACAAATTTTTAATTTTTCTGTAATAGCAAAATCTCCAGTTGATTTTACTATTTTTTTCAGTGTAAAATTTTTTTTAAGTGTAACATTAAAAAAATTCCATTATTACCAAAAATATTTATAATTATTATTAATTTCCAAATATAAAATTTTTTAATAAATAAAAAAATAATAAACCCATATTTCACTCTAAAAGTTAAAATAATTCAAAAGTTCAACTTTGACCTAGAATTCCTTAAAAAGTCCCCAATCAATTTTAATGAAATTTAAACTGAGTCAAGCTGAACTAAATATCTATCCAATAGAGGTACATTCAACATTTCGATGCTTACGAAATTTACATTTTTACATTTACGAAATTGAATCTGTTCCGACACTATAATAGTTTCTAGCTTTTTGTTTTTAAAATCTAATTTTGAATTAGCTTCTGTCAGTAAATCGAGTCCAATTATTCCATCAAACGTTTCAAGATTATATAGAATAGAAAAATACGCATTAGTATCGAAAAGATTCAAGACACATTTTTGTGTAATTGCATTGAACCCATGCAGTGCCTTCACCAAAAAGCGTTGATCAACGTTTTTTATGTGCTTTAATTATTTCAATGGCTTTATATAATTCTTTGACGCACCTGTGTCTAACAATAATCTGATAACTCTCCCTGCTATTGTTCTTTCGATGCACGGAAGCGGGGAGTTATTTCAAAAAAATTTTTTTATCAAACTCCAAAAATTCACTATTAATGTTTTCGACTTCTGTATGTGCTTCAGTTCGACAATTTAATTCCCCTTGGTTATATGAATTTTCATTTTGTGTCAAGTGATTAATCCTCTGCTGTTTGGGCCCTGTAAATCTTTTTGGCCTTTTTATACCCTTCACCAAAAAGTTTGGAAAGGGGATATATAGGTTAGTCATTCCATATGTAATTTCTTCATTATTCATTTAAGACCCCATAAAGTATATATATTCTGGATCCTTATAGATAGAGAAGTCGAATGAGCGACGTCGTCTGTCCATCTGCTATATTTTTGTGTAAGTAGAATTAAGGCCTCACACAACATAGAGACATAAATTTTATACCATTCTCTTGGAATTTATCATAAAATTGTTCGGTTTGCAAATAACAAAACTCGGCTCAATAATTAATGAGATATAGGCAAAAGACTTTTATTTGTTATATTTCCTATTCTGTTTTTTTTCTCATACTAATTTACGCGTTTAAGTACATAATATATCTTATTTATTATATATTCTTGATGGAAATTGGTGTGGTTGTTGTAAATTTACCTTTAAAATTTCGTTTGGATACTTAGTAACACATAACAAAGCAGAAAAATCTCTTCCCGGCTAGAATTTGATACCTGTTCCGAAATATTTTTTAATTAAAACTTTCAATGTACTTATTTACTATGCGTTTTTCTAATTTTTGGATCTTATTTTCACAACTTGGTAATTTACTGTTGCTTTCAACAGTAAATTACTCCCATAAGAAATGTTTCTTTCATTCTGTAACATCAGCGACTTCATCTTCAAAAGCACTTCAATTAATTGCATTTTCTATAAAATAAAAACAAAGTTTAATGTAAGAATTTAATTTGATGTCGAGCTGAAAAATGTAATTAGCAAAGAAACTAAAAAATTGAAAACACCGCGAAAATATCGCATATTCTAAAAATTGCAACTGCAATATCGGAAATTATTCCCAAAATTTATTTTAAAAAAATCATATAATAGGCAATCGGCAGCCAAATATCTTTAAAAATCTCTAAAATGCCAAAAATTCTTAAAAATAAGCGAACATCAGGAGAATTGTATGATTCAATTAATCAATATTGAAAAACAGCAAAATTATAGAGTAAAAAAACTTTAGAAATATCATTTCCATTGTGAAAATTAAACTTTTATTAAAAACTATTTTGTAATTGAAAGAGAAAAATTTTAAATGCATTTGTATTTTGAATAAAAGTATTGCAAATACCTACTTTCCACAAATTTATATTTAGTTTCTAAATTGCATTATCCAATTGAATAATTTAATGTGGGGTTAATTAGAATGTATTCTAAGAATAGTTCGCAATTCATCAGATATTTTACAAACAATCATTTCCTATCGTATACATACGTATGAACTTTGGATTTTTAGATCGGAATGTTTGGGGAAATTTTCCAAAACATTTGTAGGGTGTACCTATAATAGTTCGTGACCTGTACGACGTTTAAAAATGGTATATGCATACATATTGGTTTTTTTTTGTGCATATTTTCGTATTTTCCCCAATTCAACATATACAAAATGATAAAAAATTGATTTCTTCATATTTATACAAAATTAACTGGTCTTACATTCATTAAAAACACCTAAGAAATCATAGTTTTGCGGAATATCGAATTGTCGATAGCACGCACTACGGAATTGGACCCGGATTAATGGTAAAATATTGCGAAAATAAATATTGGGTTGGATTTGAGAGCAAAAAGCTTTCTGTTATTACATAGTAAACGCAGAAGAAGATTTAAATACAAAATGGTTTTAATTAAATCCATCTGTTTTCTTAGCATGCTGAATATGAGTTACCGAATTCGTATTTTTTAAATCAATTGTGGTTGAAATTCTATTGTGTTTCTATATCAAAAATATACAAGTTATATTGAACCAAAACCTTTATCGTCTGGTCCAACCGTAATACAGATAAGTAAATGGAAAACTTAAAAAAATTTTAAAAATACAACTATCAGAATACCACTAGTTTGCATACATACATACATACGAGTTTCAAAGAAAAAATTAAATTAAAAAAATGAATGTTGTTATATTTTATAATTTAAAATTTTTTTTTACACCGTTGTTATTTTTATTTTTTGTATTATTATTATATCAAATAAAAACGTCAACAACTTACTGAATTCATTATATAATTATTTTATCACTGTACAAAATCCTATCTGATAACATATTGGATATTTTTGAAAAATAAACATTTTATCTTTCATAAAATTGGAAAAAAACGCAAAAGTTAAAGTAATATTTAAAAAACTATTGTTTGTTGAGGGTTTTTAGCTAGTCTATATACATGCATTTCATTGGTGCTAAAAACTAAAAAAAAACTAAAAACCCTCAACAAACAAAAGTTTTTTAAATCTTTGAAAAGAGATATCGAGGCAATATCGATAAATATAAATTTAATAGTTAAAGTAATATATTATAAATGAGATAGTGGCCTGGTTTTTTGAATAAATTGGGGAACAAACTTTTTCAAATAAAAAGTAAAAACAATAAAACCAAAAATTCTTAAAAAAAATTGCATTATGTTGGGTTCAGGATTCCCGTGCCACCGGGTAGGGTACGGTTTCAAATCCAGACCAACCATTTATTAATTTTTTTTTAATTTTTGATACATTTTAGTTATTTTTATTACTTTTGCTTTTTATTTAAAAAAGTTAGTTTTTTTAAGAATTTTTGATAGCTTTAAATTATTTTCAATATGAAGATGATATTGGAACATTTTAATCATTAGACTAACAGATTTATGTAATAGTTGGTGATATTTTTTATAAATTTTGGGAGAATTTCTTCATTATTAAATCTTTTCTTACGTTTCAAATCATTTTTTTGTTTAGTCGAAGACCACTGGCTTTTTGATAAAGACGTTGGAGTCAGTTGTGACAACAAACCTGAAATAATATTTCTCTGCCTCCACAGTATTGTGCAGTAGGGTTCAAAATATAAAAAAATCAGAAAATAAACAGAATTAAGAAAACAGAAAGAAATATTACTATTTACGAGTACATAAAACAGACTCAAATATGTAGAACAACAACAACGATACTAGATATTTCGTACAGACATGATGACGACACACCTAATATAAATAAACATATAAATTAATTTTTACTAGATCTGAAATATAATTCTAAAAATCTAATTATCAACGAATCTGGGAAATAATATTTATAAATAAATAAACAAAAACATATTAAAACAGAGTCAAATATATAGAAGAACAAAAATAAAATCTCATAAACAAAATTAATACGAGTACAACGATGCCAAAGCGATCACAACACACACACATACAAACATATCCCACACCTAGCTATACAATATACATGTATCCATAAAGAAGTGATGACTTAATACCCACATCAACAACTCATTTATTATATCACAGATGAGGACACACCTAAACAAAGCAGCGCATGCCCCCTGCCGACATATCGCCAAATATAAATACATGGAGGCAAGCACATGTACTCATACATATACACATACATACATAAATATATAATGAATAATGAAATTACGCCATAGAATGTACATACATTAACAATAAATGCCTATGCATGCTAAAAATTATTAGTAAAAGTTCGATCTCTTTCACATAGCTGAATTAAACTTTGCAAAGTAAACTTTAAATGATGTCTCAGGTCCTTATTTCCTCAAAAATAAATATCCACGATAAACGTTCATATCCATACCAACAGCAATATACACAGTCAAGTAAGCAAACACACCCACAACACAGCAAACCCATAGCCAAGTACACGAAAACACCACTCTCGCATGCACCACTCTCTCTTTGCACACACACACACACTCGCTCTCTCTCACACACAGCTGAATAAAACTTTGCAAAGTTTAAAAAAAGTAAACCTTGAATCTTGTCTCAGGTCGCTATTTCCTATCTGCTTTTACCGATTAAGGGGTTGTCGCGAGTTAATACCTCGATAATACTCACATAAAAATGACATGAACAAACATTACCCAAATAAATGTATTAGCAACTGATAATAATGGTACATCTTTACTGATAAGAGTTAATACCTCGATAATACTCACATTAAAATGACATGAACAAACATTACCCAAATAAATGTATTAGCAACTGATAATAAAGGTACATCTTTACTGATAAGAAACAAAGGAAAATCGAAACTATATTTTTTACTAACAATAAAACAAAGAACAAAGTGAAACACATATTTTCGTGTAGATTAAGATACCTAGTTATAAGAAAATATACAATAGACAAAGGAAACTCAAAATATGCCTCAACAAAGAGAAACATATTTTGAGATAAAGAAATACTAATCATAAATATTATTATAAATAGATGTTAAGGAAAATATTGTAATCAGTCTTAAGAATATTATTAGTAAAGAAGCACACCTTCGGTGTAGCTAAAAAATATATTTTTTTGATTCATTCCTTAGTACAGAAATTAACTCGCGCTTAAGGCAATTAACACAAAACTTATATATTGCTATACTTTAATTGTTGGCAGTGTTCGTTGACTAACTACATTATTTGCATTTTTACTCAATAAAGATGATTGACTTAAAAATTATCGACGAATATTAAAATTATTCCAATAACAGGCAGTGTATTTGTAAAAATTATGTAGAAAAGAGTAGTAGGGCAATGATAAAGAAGCCCTTTAATTAATGTCATATACTTTTTATTTCTTACCTAGTATTTCTACTGTATGGACTTGATCTCTATTTTCTTGATCTCCCAGTTGGCAAATATAGTCACCGGCATCCTGTGTCTTAACACCATTAATTTGAAGGTTATAATCACCACTTATTTTAAATCTAACGTCTCTTGTTATCTTTAAATGTCCAGCAGTTAAAACTGATGATCCCTTTCTCCATAGTAGTACAAAAGATCCTAAGTTTTGAACTTTGCATGGAAGTTCGATTGTTTCTCCAACAATTACTTTATATAAATGTCCTCGCGATAAAAATTTTGGGGTGACGGAAGGTGTTTCGTTATCTGTTGCTGTATACGATCCATCTGCATGGGATTCTGAAAAGATATTGTACATTACGTTATTAAAACTAGAGTACATCTAGTGGTCGAAATTCGTTTAAATACCTATTTTAGTTGCATTCATTTAAAGAGAAATAACTATCTAAATTATTCCCTTCCCCATGGGAAAAACGATAAACGAAATAAAATTGCCTACAAACACGCACATTTATAAAAAATTTAATTGCTCATATACATACATATTTGTGTATGTACTCTTAAACACTGTCATTTCTTTGCTTCTTTTTACTTGAACCAATCCTTACATAATTGAATGCGTGTACGTGTGTATTTTTAGCATTTGTAGTGGTGTCAACTTTATGAGCATTTTATTCCTTTAATACTAAATTAATTCAAATATTAAATAGTCGGGTCAATATCAACAATGTTTAGTATTTGGCAAAAGAATGAAGAATATCGTTTGGCAAACAAAGAAGAAAAAGGGATCTAAAAATTTCTCTTTGCCTATTTATATATATAGATAATTTCATTAAAAAAGTAAAAACATACTAAAAAACAATAAGATAAGAATTCAAAATACTCTTATGAAATTAAAATGCAGATTCAAACTTAACGCACAACAGATTACAGCCACGCTTAAGCATAGTGGAATCACACGGTATTGTCTGCATAAAATTGTAGAACAATAACGTAACAGAATAAAAAAAGATGCAACTTGTCAAACTTGATACTTATGATAAAGATACAGACATAATGATAGCTATAGCAGTAGCCCACAAAGGTTTTAGAATAATCACTTGAGTAAAGAGTCGTTTTGAATGAACATCTGTAGCGGCTGGTCATGGTAGCATCTGAGAATGCACGCAAGGTGCTAATGTGTGTCTAGATTGCTGACTGTGCTGGTATGCTGGCGCTGGCTCCGGCTGAAGCTCTCCGTTTTGCGGGGTCTTTGCCAACCTCTCTGAGCACTTGCGCAGCTACGAAAAAATCGGAAGATGTAACCCGAGAAAAAGCTGTAAAGTTAACGGGGCCCGAAAGAATTAACCTAAAACAGACTGACTGCAAACTGCTATAATTTTCATATTACTGAACACCAGTCACCCGCTGCTTCGTTCATCTCTCATCTCAACGCTAGCTGCTGATGTGCCAACTTTGGCTTCCCTCCCCATCGGAATTCCCTCTTCAGTCACTGCGGAAATACTTCCATAATTACCTGCGGCCGTTACCAATACATCATCCCAAATTCGGATCACTCACGTTTATGTACCACCTTTCTGCGACTTATTCGTTAGATTATTAACTTCCTATCTCCATCTTAAATCGATTACAAAAATATGTTTTTATTTAGAAAATTTCTCAATCCTTAAATTACTTAAGTTAGCTTTAACTTTAAATAAATATTTTCAAAAGCAATCTACCTATAGTAGTATTTCTAATTCATGCAAAAAAGAAACAGGTAGCTTTAAGTTTCAGCCGGCTCTTTTTATTCCTCCACTCAACTCCAACCGCCGCACAGTGGCTGAAAATCGTTTTTCATTGGCCAAAATTCTGTAACTTTTGAACCGATCAAAATATTGAAGTCATTTTTTATTGGATAGATATTTAGTTCAGCTTGACTCAGTTTAAATTACATTAAAATTGATTGAGGACTTTTTAAGGAATTCTAGGTCAAAGTTGAACTTTTGAATTTTTTTTAACTTTTAGAGTGAAATATGGGTTTATTATTTTTTTATTTATTAAAAAATTTTATATTTGGAAATTAATAATAATTATAAATATTTTTGGTAATAATGGAATTTTTTTAATGTTACATTAAAAAAAATTTTACACTGAAAAAAATAGTAAAATCAACTGGAGATTTTGCTATTACAGAAAAATTAAAAATTTGTTGCTGACAAATTTGCAAATTTGTTTACACTCAAAGATTAGTTACACTTAAAAAAAAACTTTAATAATATTATCTAAAAATATTGCTATTACTACAGAAAAATTTATTATTTTTTGCTGTCAAATTTGATAATTTTAAAAACATTTTAAAAATAAAAACTGCAATAAATTTTAATAGCATTTGCAACAATGGTAGGTTCTGTTTATTATTATTTTTTACTAATACTATGTTTTTCGTACTTAAATAACAATGAAAGGCAATTATAATTATTATTCATTTGACTCTAATATTGATTGCAAATATTCCATATATTGTTCTGTGCTATCTCTGTTCTTTAGTAGTTTTTTGGCTTCTTCATCTAAATCCCGATGTTCCACTTTCCATTGATTTCGAATACTGGAGATAAACGGATCTGACGTTGCCAATAATATATTACATAGATCTTCATTTGTTGAATTTCGTAAAATTTTTCTAGTATTGTGCTCTCTATAAAATCTGTAATCCTTGTTCCTTTTTTCCTGAGCCTCCTCTGATAGATCTCCAAGTGGCACCAAATGATATTTAATGACATCTTCTCCATGATAAAGGATTTTGTGAACTGTTGCAGACATATTTCTCCATGGGTAGTTGGTTGTATATATTTTTGCAGTTTCCTTTGCATAATCTCCAAATTTTCTAGAGTTAATTTCTTCATTGCACGCAACTACTTCTAGGATTATTTTAAATATAAAAATGAGGTTTAAATCCACTCCTGTTATTTCAGATGCTGTTTCTGGGTCTGAAAAGAATCTTCTTGCGGTATTGCCATCATTTGTATTGCCTGACCCTTGTTTTGGCTGATCTATAATCAATCCAAGTTTGCGATATTCATCTTGAACATGTTTCTTTTTTGAACTTCTTAACTCTTTGTTGGTTTCGTTGTTTCTTATTGATCCTGAAGACCCGAAATCCAAATCATAACTGATTTTTAGTATGTGTTCCATAAGTCGTATTCTTGCATGTAGTGGTGATAATCCAAATTCATATGCATCGGTATTATCTAATGATTTTGTCGGTATTTGGTTTAATTGGGTTGATGTTGCTTGGCATATAATGCAGCTGCATGCCGCCTTCGTGTTAGTCAAAGCCTGACCTACTTTTCTATCTATCATTGTCAGCACTAATTGGTAGCTTACTTCAATTTGCTGCCCATCTAACTGTAATTGTAATGGCTGTAGTGTTGCAATTTGGGCCTTGATATCAATAACTTCTTTGTTAATGGCATCATGAGTTTCTCTTTTGAATTCAAATTTGATTGGCCTGCAGTATTTCGTAGAATATGGTGTCTAATTTTTCCAAATATCCATTGCTTGCGTTGTTCTAGTCGAAGGTTCTGAATCTTCCAAAATCTTTTTTAATCGCAATGGTACAAATGATACCATGAACATATCTGAGTCCGAAATATTTTCACATACAACTTGTTTGTATTGTTTTTGTCCCGAAGAACCATCAAATCCCCATTTACAAAAAAGAATTAACTTTGTGTTTCCATATTTCTTTAACTCATTTCCTGTTATTGATTGTAGCAAGCGTTCGGCTGTATGATCAAGTAGAGATTGTAGTTGTACCTCTGCCGAAATTGGTGTGATTGTAATAGTGTCCTTTGATGGCAAACAGTCCATTTTAGCAGCGGTTATGTAATGATATGCTGGATACATATTTGAACCTTTTTCAATCGCACGCAGTCTGAGCTTAATATATTGCTGTTTTGTTAATTTCAAATCCAGAAATAATGCTAATGCCTCCTCATTTGTGTACTGTATTGCATCACTCGGAGTTGGTATATTTTTAAGAATCCGTTTTGTTCTCACTGGACTAGGTTTAACAACTTTTTCAATGATATCCACTTTTGTTAATTCGTTCTGTGATCGTAATTGATGTAGGAAAGATTCTTTTAGATTTGTACAACCAATTGCATCGATGATATCTTTAAGTTTCCGCCTCTTAGATCTATCGCTGCAGTTGTCCAATGATTTGCGTGGTCTTCCAGCCTTATCTTGCTTTGCTGTTTCTGCAGCGACAGTAAGTTGGCCCTCTCACCAGTTTGCACTTTTTATATAAAAGTTTTGGTTACTGTAGCGAACTTCTTTGTAGCGTTTTTTAGTGCTTTGACGAAATTAGATAATTGCTCTTGCATTTCGGTGCTACACGAATTTAAGTTTATTTTAACGTAACTAAGAACATCTTCCTGGTTTTTGTTTCTAAAATACTCTTTCGCCAGTTCTTTATAACTAAAGCTCTCCATATTTTTCTGAATATTTTTATTTGCGTCTGTTATGTTTTACCCGTACACCTAGAGGATTAACTTATTACTGAGTAATCCCTTATCGAATCCGTAGTTTTATACATTTTTAGATACATGTTATTCACACATTGTTCTTTAATTTCATAGCAGGTAGTGCTTAAATTGAACAAAACTGCACATGTTGTCCAGACCTTAATATCAGGTAAAACTGATTAGTATCTCGCCAATATTTGTTGTTGTTGTTGGGTTTTTTTTCTTTAGTGGTTTAATGTCCCGATTATTGTTATAAAATTGTTTATGACTTTGGTTGACCCTAACATTTGATAACAGGTAAATTTAGAAAGAGATCATATGTTTACTGTAGAACGTATTGTGGTAATTTTATGACTTATTTTTGCTGATCAAAAGAAAGCCATTAAACCCTTTCGCAGGTATTATATTTAATTTTTTTAGTTTTACGTAGTCTAAAGTAAAAAACATAAACTTTTAGGCAAAAAAGTGAAAATTATATACACCATTGTATACGAGTACTTTGGAGTAATTTCATTAAAATGAAAAAAGTGTGCTACACACGGCTCGTCACGGGTGCAAAAGTATATATAGCGGTAAAGAGAACACTTTCACCTTTCTCCGGGTGGTATACATTTCTTGTTCCCCTTTGTTCCCTAGAAGTTCTATTCCACTAAAGTTTAAATTTGAGAAAAATATAGCAGTTTCATAAATATTCCGTAACGCCCCTAATATTAAACGCTAGAGCTCTGACAACAACTAAAGACTATAATCCTACCAACATTATAAAAAAGACCGCAGGCCATTATCGATGATAGCTTGCGAGTAGTAACCTTTTATTTTTTATAAAAAACAAAAGAAAAACACCTTTTTCTGAAATTAAAAAAAAACCTTTGAGTTTGACAGCATGCCACGCTCACAATTATCAATAGTTTAACCTAATTTTTTGGCTACCTTAATCTGGATATATTAGCTGCAAAAGGGCGTAAAAATTTAAAAAATCGGTGAAAAAAAAATTAGACTTTTGGCCAATGAAAAACGATTTTCAGCCACTGTGCGTTGACAAGGATATCAATATCTGATAACGAAAAGCCGTTTAAAAGCTGTCATAATTTTTACAAGAAGATTTTCAACGAGTCAACAACAGCAGACTTAATTGGATAAGACTAAATTAAGGAAATTTATTAAAAGAAACTTATTATCATGTAAGTGGAGTGCTCATTTATGGTAAAAACATTTTTTATCTAAGTGTTAAAATAACAATTTTTGTGTGATAAGTAGATCTATGAATAGTGAAATAAACTCTCTGTTAGAAGGATTTCAAAAATTAGTAGTTTCAGAAGAATTAAAAATGTCAATGACACATGACCAATTAAAGACACTAGTTGAAAGTGCTTTTTGCAGTGCTCTTGTCGTACAAGAACTATGAAGACAGTTCAACCCATTATCAGGCCTTTGGCATTAAAAGAAATAAAATAAGAGGTCCTGCAGACAATGTGCTAGCTTCATTTAATACCCCTCTAAATTTTAAGGCTATTATAAATAGACTTGAAGTTAAAAAAACTCACACTTCTCACTAACAAGACAATAATGACATACGAAATATAATGAAAAATAGGAGTGTTCGTTTCAGGTATAAAAAAAACCTAAAAGTGATATCCTTCTCTCGGCAAAGCCTAAGCACGTCCCATCACAATCACCAAAATTCACGCCCACGAAATACCAAAAAAAATACAAAAAAATAAATTGAAAAAATTACATTAAAGCAAAAAAAAAAATTGCCACTCGCCGTCTCACGGACGCACCGTCACGTGATGGAAACAAAAAATTAATCACGATCACGCAGTATTGGTTTTAATCTCAATTTCATGGTATAGGCTGATTTCATAAACACAGCTTGCAAAGCAACACTGGAAGCATGAGTTTACAAGGCATTCTAGTGTTGCTTTGCAAACTACGCTTATGAAGTCAGCCATAAATTATGAATTCCGTAACAAATTTGTAACAGTTTCTTGCCTGGGGTGCATTATAAAAATATTAACAAACCCTTATTAGCACTTATATAATTTATCACACATCCAAGAAGTGTTTCAACGTCTTTATCAAAAAGCCAGTGGTCTTCGACTAAACAAAAAAATGATTTGAAACGTAAGAAAAGATTTAATAATGAAGAAATTCTCCCAAAATTTATAAAAAATATCACCAACTATTACATAAATCTGTTAGTCTAATGATTAAAATGTTCCAATATCATCTTCATATTGAAAATAATTTAAAGCTATCAAAAATTCTTAAAAAAACTAACTTTTTTAAATAAAAAGCAAAAGTAATAAAAATAACTAAAAAAACAAAAATTAAAAAAAAATAATAAATGGTTGGTCAGGATTTAAAACCGTACCCTACCCGGTGGCACGGGAATCCTGAGCCCAACACAATGCATTTTTTTTAAGAATTTTTGGTTTTATTGTTTTTACTTTTTATTTGAAAAAGTATGTTCCCCAATTTATTCAAAAAACCAGGCCACTATCTCATTTATAATATATTACTTTAACTATTAAATTTATATTAATCGATATTGCCTCGATATCTCTTTTCAAAGATTTAAAAAACTTTTGTTTGTTGAGGGTTTTTAGTTTTTTTTTAGTTTTTAGCACCAATGAAATGCATGTATATAGACTAGCTAAAAACCCTCAACAAACAATAGTTTTTTAAATATTACTTTAACTTTTGCGTTTTTTTTCCAATTTTATGAAAGATAAAATGTTTATTTTTCAAAAATATCCAATATGTTATCAGATAGGATTTTGTACAGTGATAAAATAATTATATAATGAATTCAGTAAGTTGTTGACGTTTTTATTTGATATAATAATAATACAAAAAATAAAAATAACAACGGTGTAAGAAAAAATTTTAAATTATAAAATATAACAACATTCATTTTTTTAATTTAATTTTTTCTTTGAAACTCGTATGTATGTATGCAAACTAGTGGTATTCTGATAGTTGTATTTTTAATTTTTTTTTAACTTTTCCATTTACTTATCTGTATTGCGGTTGGACCAGACGATAAAGGTTTTGGTTCAATATAACTTGTATATTTCTGATATAGAAACAGAATGGAATTTCAACCATAATTTATTTTAAAAAATACGAATTCGGTAACTCATATTCAGCATGCTAAGAAAACAGATGGATTTAATTAAAAACATTTTGTATTTAAATCTTCTTCTGCGTTTACTATGTAATAACAGAAAGCTTTTTGCTCTCCAATCCAACCCAATATTTATTTTCGCAATATTTTACCATTAATCCGGGTCCAATTCCGTAGTGCGTGCTATCGACAATTCGATATTCCGCAAAACTATGATTTCTTAGGTGTTTTTAATGAATGTAAGACCAGTTAATTTTGTATAAATATGAAGAAATCAATTTTTTATCATTTTGTATATGTTGAATTGGGGAAAATACGAAAATATGCCAAAAAAATACAAATTTGTTTGCATTTACTATTTTTTTAGACGCGGTACAGCTGGCGAACTATTATAGCTACACCCTACAAATGTTTTGGAAAATTTCTCCAAACATTCCGATCTAAAAATCTAAAGTTCATACGTATGTATACGATAGGAAATGATTGTTTGTAAAATATCTGATGAATTGCGAACTATTCTTAGAATACATTTTAATTAAGCCCACATTAAATTATTCAATTGGATAACGCAATCTAGAAACTAAATATAAATTTGTGGAAAGTAGGTATTTGCAATACTTTTATTCAAAATACAAATGCATTTAAAATTTTTCTCTTCCAATTACAAAATAGTTTTTAATAAAAGTTTAATTTTCACAATGGAAATGATATTTCTAAAGTTTTTTACTCTATAATTTTCTGTTTTTTAATCAATATTGAATCATACAATTTTCCTGATGTTCGCATATTTTTAAGAATTTTTGGCATTTTAGAGATTTTTTCAAGATTTTTGGCTGCCGATTGCCTATCATATGATTTTTTTAAAATTAATTCTGGGAATAATTCCCGATATTGCAGTTGCAATTTTTAGAATATGCGATATTTTCGCGGTGTTTTCAATTTTTTAGTTTCTTTGCTAATTACATTTTTCAGCTCGACATCAAATTAAATTCTTACATCAAACTTTGTTTTTTATAGAAAATGCAATTAATTGAAGTGCTTTTGAAGATGAAGTCGCTGATGTTACAGAATGAAAGAAACATTTCTTATGGGAGTAATTTACTTTTGAAAGCAACAGTAAATTACCAAGTTGTGAAAATAAGATCCAAAAATTAGAAAAACGCAAAGTAAATAAGTACACTGAAAGTTTTAATTAAAAAATATTTCGGAACAGGTATCAAATTCTAGCCGGGAAGAGATTTTTCTGCTTTGTTGTGTGTTACTAAGTATCCAAACGAAATTTTAATTGTCAAAAGATTTTTTATCCCATTGTACATATACAATAATAATACCGGGTTCTGATATACTGCAGGTACGCTCTGCACCTGAATATAGAAAATAATTAAAATTACGCAAGTATAAAACAGGATATAAGCATCAACTTTGCCTTTCTTCTGAAATCACAAATAGTAATAAAAAATGGAATATTAATACATTTTTAAAACAAAACTAAAATTCAATTCCATTGATTTTGTATATCTACTCGTACATAGTGTCTTGACGATCCATTACATTTCTTTAATATAAATAATATAAAAAATAATTATGGTTGTTTATATACGAAAAGAAAATGTAAGCGATAAAAAATACTGTAATACGCATGCATAATATTATACTAATAAACGTACAAAAATAAGTTTAAAGAAACAAAAACAAGACAACAAATCTTTGCTTTTCGATTGTTTAGTTATGCACATGTATACACACAATGTGCATATGTGCCCATGAACGCATTTCAGTATTGTTGTATGTGTGACAAAAAAGGGTAAATTTACAACAACCACACCAATTTCCATCAAGAATATATAATAAATAAGATATATTATGTACTTAAACGCGTAAATTAGTATGAGAAATACAACTGCTCTGTGGTGCATTAGAAGCGCTTGTGACTACCAACCAGTAGGTTGTTTTTTCAGGTTGTTGTAGGTTAAATTTTCAAATTTTTAAAAGTAAAATTATTTCGAATGCCATTTTTTTGCCTATATTTTAGTCGTTAATGGAGCGACTTCAATTATTTTCAGTCTAAACCTTCGTAGAAGTACATACAAGAGATCTGCTTCATTAAATTGACCGTAGGACAGTCGGGGCCATAAAAAAAACAGAATAGGAAATATAACAAATAAAAGTCTTTTGCCTATATCTCATTAATTATTGGGCCGAGTTTTGTTATTTGCAAACCGAACAATTTTATGATAAATTCCAAGAGAATGGTATAAAATTTATGTCTCTATGTTGTGTGAGGCCTTAATTCTACTTACACAAAAATATAGCAGATGGACAGACGGACATCGCTCATTCGACTTCTCTATCTATAAGGATCCAGAATATATATACTTTATGGGGTCTTAAATGAATAATGAAGAAATTACATATGGAATGACTAACCTATATATCCCCTTTCCAAACTTTTTGGTGAAGGGTATAAAAAGACCAAAAAGATTTACAGGGCCAAAACAGCAGAGGATTAATCACTTGACACAAAATAAAAATTCATATAACCAAGGGGAATTAAATTGTCGAACTGAAGCACATACATACGGAAGTCGAAAACATTGATAGTGAATTTTTGGAGTTTGATAAAAAATTTTTTTTGAAATAACTCCCCGCTTCCGTGCATCGAAAGAACAATAGCAGGGAGAGTTATCAGATTATTGTTAGACACAGGTGCGTCAAAGAATTATATAAAGCCATTGAAATAATTAAAGCACATAAAAAACGTTGATCAACGCTTTTTGGTGAAGGCACTGCATGTGTTCAATGCAATTACACAAAAATTTGTCTTGAATCTTTTCGATACTAATGCGTATTTTTCTATTCTATATAATCTTGAAACGTTTGATGGAATAATTGGACTCGATTTACTGACAGAAGCTAATTCAAAATTAGATTTTAAAAACAAAAAGCTAGAAACTATTATAGTGTCGGAACAGATTCAATTTCGTAAATGTAAAAATGTAAATTTCGTAAGCATCGAAATGTTGAATGTACCTCAGGCTGTATCTGAGGATTTTCGAAGAATGATTAATAGAAGAATGGGTGTTTTTGCTAAGCCAAACGAGGCATTCCCTTTAATACAAATATTTTCGCAACGATTCGTACAGAAAATAAAGATCCTATATATTCGAAACTATATCCATATCCAATGGGTGTAATAGATTTTGTGAATACGGAAGTTCGAAACATTTTAAAAGATGGCATAAGCCGATCATCTAGATCACCCTACAATAACGCTGTGTGGGTGGTTGACGAAAAAGGTACTGACGACTTTGGAAATAGAAAATAGACTTGTAATAGATTTTAGAAAATTAAACTCTACAACAATTTCTGAAAAATATCCCATTCCAAATGTAATTTTGTCAAACCTGGGGGAAGCAAAATACTTCTCCACATTCGACCTCAAATCAGGATTCCACCAGATTTCGCTGGTTGAGGGGGATAATGAAAAAACTGCCTTTTCGGTCGCAAATGGGAAGTATGAATTTTGAAGACTACCCTTTGGTCTGAAGATCGCACCAAGCATTTTTCAAAGAGCCATCGATAATGTGCTTAGAGACAGAATAGGGACGTCTATAAAAAACCATCGATCTTACAACTGATGCCTCAGCTCACGGCTTGGGGGCAGTTTTGTCCCAGGGTGGAAAGCCAATTGCTATAATTTTGAGAGCTCTCAGAGAAAAGGAATCAAGTTTTGCAACCAACGATCGTGACTTGCTTGCAATTGTTTGGGCCTCAGAAATTATCTCTATGGAGTGAAAGATTTGAACATTTTAACAGACCATCAGCCTCTAACATTTGCGGTTTCTGACCGAAATGCAAATGCCAAAATAAGAAGGTGGAAAGCCTTTATAGACGAGTACAACGCAAAAATTTGTTATAAACCTGGCAAAGAAAACCACGTAGCTGATGCGTTATCGTGGCAAAACGTTCATGCCCTGCAAAATATTGGGTTGCAAGACGACTACGCAGTGGAAGGTGATTCGAATTCTGGCATTGCTATGATACATAGCGAAATTTCTTTGTCTTATACTATTGAGTCTACAGACAGGCCCCTCAATTGTTTCCGAAATCAGATAGTGATTGAACTGCCAACACTTACATTCACCCTTTTTGGGCGGAAAACCAGACACCTCATAAGTTATTCGGATAGAAGAACTTTAATAGAAAGAGTATTTGATGTGATAGAGGAAGACGTGGTAACCGCAATTCATTGTGGACTGCCCATATTAGCATTCTTGCAGCATGGCTTGATTGAAGCATTCCCATCAACAACGTTTCGTTATGCAAAGAATATGGTTAATGATGTAATTAACAAAGACGAACAAAGAGAAATTGTGTCAATGGAACATAAAAGGGCGCAAGGAAATGTAAAACAGATTTAAGAGGATTACTTTTTTCCAAAAATTACCAATTTAGCAAATGAGGTCGTCGCAAATTGTAAAATTTGCAAAAAGGCAAAATACAACCTTCATCCACAAAAACAATTAATCGGGGAAACGCCCGTTACTTCGGACAAAAAATATTTTCTAACATGTGTTGACAAACTGTCAAAGTTCGCAATTGTCCAACCTATAGCATCAAGAGCTATTGTAGATATTGAACAAGCAATTCTCCAACTAATGAAATTTTACCATCGTACAAGAACAATGTTTTGTGACAATGAATTGAATTCGGAAACGATTAGGTCGCTCCTGGTGAACAACTTTAATGTGCAAATAGCAAATGCACCATACATCAAATGCGCAGGTAGAAAGAATACATAGTACCCTTTTAGAAATTGCCCGATGTCTCAAATTTGAAAAATCTATCAATGATACAATACAATTGATACTTCTGGCTACCATTGAGTATAATTAAACAATTTATACCGTTACAAATAAACGACCTATTGACGTTATTTAATCAACGCCGCCGGAACTTGAGAGTGATATGAAAAATAGGGTACAAAAAGCACAGGAAGTTCAATAGCAGCGACTAAATGAAAAAAAGGTAAAATAGGGTGTTCGAAGTAGGCGGAGAGGTCTTCGTGAAGACAAATATCAGATTAGGCAATAAGATTACACCTTTATATGTAGAGGGGACTGTTGAAGCCGACCTGCGAACAACGGTCCTTATTAAGGGGAGGGTAGTCCACAAGGACAATTTAAGATAACTCAGTCTTACTGATTTTTATTTTATGAAATCGTAGGACTTTTATGATGCTGCTTTTTGTTGTATCAGCAACTGCAAAACTAACTGACTATTCTGGATCGGATTATACCCCGGTTTCGGTCGGTTCCGCGATGATTTGGCGGAACTTTGATCACTTACGGCATTATACAAATTTTTCAATCTATGAGGAGATGGTTGAGAAAACAAAATTGTGGAGGAGCCATTTTCCGCAGTCGCATATGAAAAAGATACTAGACGCGGACATATGCAACATAAACACATTGCTTGCTGCAATAAATGTTCACCACAGGAACGCTAGGAGTATAAATGTTCTTGGTACAGCCCTTAATATAGTCGCCGGCACACCGGACCATGACGACTTCGAAAACTTGGAGCTTACACAACGAGAGCCCATTGACGCGGTAAATAGGCAGGTTCTTATAAATACAAGAGTGCAAAAACAAATTAACAGATATTGCTAATATTATTGATGGCAAAGCAAAAGCTAAAGTAAATAGATACAGAGCATTTGTATGAGACTATACTTGCGAGAAATAGAATTTTAATCTCAGAACTAGAAAGCCTAATGCTTTCGTTTACCCTTACAAATTCTAACGATTTAAATAGTATGATAAATGAGCATTCTACAAATATAACCGTAACAAATCTAATGGAAGTTGCTTAAATAAGAGTCTTGTTAGATGATAAGTTTTTACATTTTTTAATTAAGTATCCAAAACCAGATTTAGTTTGTAGAAAAGTAACCCTGTACCCTGTTCAACACAATAAAACAATTCTTCAAATTCTGGCTATCGGAAATTGCCGTGCTACTCTGACAACATCATTTTGCAGAGGATTGGATTACACAACATGCGCTCAACAACTTCACTCTGGTGGTCGTGCATATTGCACCATTCGTCCCTCTCATCTAGAAGCCCTCACAGTTATCGACGAAGGGATTATCATTGTCAATGATCAAACTGTCACTACAGCAACAAATAATGGTGTAGAGAAAACTGTAACGTACATTTCTGCTCACATTTACTGATGAAGTAAAAATTAATGGATCCCTATATAGAAACCAAAGAAATATTGTAGAAAAGTTACCAGGATCCCCAACATTTGCTCTTTTCAACATTACGGACCATCAGGAAATATTGAGTTTGCCATATCTTCAAAGATTAAACGCAGAAAACTTGCGTCATATAGAAAACATAAAACAAAGATTAATTGATGGCCTTTGTTGTCAACCACTTCTATTTTCGTTGTCCTAACTATTGCTTTAATCTGCTTTAAGGCTCATAAGAACATAAAGAAAACCCGTCAGAAACGCATCATTCAAACTGCTATTGAAGATCTGATGAAGTACGGGGACGCCCTTCATTTAAGTGAGGGAGGAGTTAACACAACTCTAAATTCCCAACAGGGTATTAAGATTATTGTACTTTATCAACACGCTTATGTTGTGTAATCAACAATATTCCACACATTGTTGAAGTAAACAATTATAAGGAAATAGAATACCAGACGCAAACTCAGCAGAATTTGGGTATGGGGCTGCTTAATAATTTTTGTATTTTAGTTTTTAAGTTTAGTTCATTTTAAGAATAGAATAAAGAACGAAATAAGCTGATCGCTCAACCACAAGGTAATCATCTTTTTATTATATATATATATTATAATTAATGTTTATAAGTAATCGTTTCAATATATAAATATATATATATATTTTAAATTTAATTTTATATGCATATATAGTTTTTTAAATTTAAACCCCTTCTGGTGAGATTTGATTTGCTACCGCCATCAATATATCATCTTGGCCATCATACGAGTATATTACCAAGTGTTCAATAAAATGGAGGGAACGTCAATATTTTTATAATATCTAGTAGGTATCTTGCTGTTGTTGTTGCTTCTGCTGATGTTGTTGACGTTGTCAAATAGTGTTGTTGCTTTAATATTTATAAACATATCCTCATCTCCAGCTAAAAGGTGAGGATATGCTTCGGTTTCTGATGTTGTTGTTGTTGCTAATTCTGCTGATGTTGTTACCGTTATTGCTGCTTCTGCTGATGTTGTTAGTTCGATTTCTGATGTTGTTGCTGATTCCGTTTTTTTTCTTAAATTAGTCTTTATAATTTTATTATACAGTGAGGTGTTCCACATCGGCTTTCTTAAAACAACATTATGTTGTTTTAAATAATACCGTTTTTTATTCGACCATGTCGAAAACGATATATATCACAAATAAACTTTTTGGACTCCATTTGTTTTTTTAAATCACTTTCTAGTTTGCATAATTTCACAGAACTAGAATTTTATTCGAAAAAATATCTGATTTTATACTTACAGACAATTATCCTTGTTTTAGAATTTACCATATCCTTCTCTTTTCTTAAGTAATAAACTCACTATGAAACCTTTATGGCCCTCATAAATTATTGCATTTAAATATTGAAGTGAAACGAATTGTATGTCCTTCAATAAACGAACATTAATAGATTCTTTGAAAAATGTGTGCCCCACATTATATCAAACACATGTAAATGAAAGCAAACATACGCATGTCTTTCTTTCCTAAGAATTTTCCCTAAAAACAGATTTTAAAATTTTATTACCGTTCCATACTCTTTTTTCTTCAGTGATAAGACTTGTATGTCCTTCAATAAACGTATATTTAATATATTCTTTGAAAAATGTGTGCCCACAATCTGTTACAGTCATATGTAAATGAAAGCAAACATACGCATGTCTTTCTTTCCTAAGAATTTTCCTTAAAACATATTTTATTATTTTATAACCATTAGTAGTATGTTTTCACCGGTTCTCTATCAAGTTTTTCATATAAAATGAATGTGCATGCCTGGCTGGGAAACGTGATCGTTAAAAATATTTTTTGTTAGATAATTAAGTGTATTTATTATGAAAATGCGTTTTCCATCCTTGGATGGTTGTTTGTATTAGGAGGGTTCATAAAATTTGTATTGTGTATTAAGGGGTTTCAAAAAATATTGTATATGTAAATTTTTTTTGTTTTCACATGCCTGATTGGAGAGTCAGTCAGGGCTTCTCTATTGAATATCACCCCTGAAACTTCTGTACGAACACCCCTACCCGGACACCTATATTGAACAACTCTGTTGAATGTTTGTCAGGAAGCTGGAAATTTTCTTCATAGGTACAAAATATTTCAACGAGTTAAATATGAACCTCCCTACTAATTTTTTTTCAGTTTTGATTGCTGAAAGAAAACGAGACTAATAAAAAAAGGGCATTTCGGTCTTACCCTTATCCTTTCTGTCTATTCATTAGCATTTTCTTTTTATTGCACTTGATAAGATGCATCAACTTAGGGCTTGTGTTTTTTCTTATGTTTAAAGTAAACCATAAATGTTTGACTGTGTCCTCTATTGTCTGCCTATTTTTAATGAAAAATAAGGGTGCGAGAAAGTGAAACATTGTCTATTTTTAAATGCATTCATATGTCGTGTATGTACATATGTGTGTACAGTTATATCGCTATTGGTCAGTTTGAGTGAGCTCGTTAGAATATTTTATTATATTGCGCATGTGTGCGTTTGTTTGCATTGGATCATTTTCTGTCTGTCCTTCTCAACTGTCTAGCTTGTTATCTATACCTATTTCATACCCCAGTGCGTATATTTATGTGTATAAGGATACACAATTTCATTACACATACATATTTCTTATTTTTTTCAAAGAAAAAGGATCAGAAATTTAAAAAGAGGTTACAAAACCAACATGCATTTGCATTACATAAATGTATGAGATACATGGAAAATTCTTAAGCAAAGTTAAACACCTGTGCCGGTCTATCTCTTTTTTATTACACTTGTCCTTTCTGTTTTTCTTTTCTGTCTACCTTTTTTATTGCAGTTCATCCTTTTTTATTGAAAAATTTTGAGTTGGCATTTTCATGAGTGTCTGCTCCTCTACCAACTTTCTTGTTGATCGCTTTCATTTATCGAAAAAAATAAATGTTTGCGATGCCGAGAAAATTCTTATAACGTAAATAGTTGTGATTGATGTTTTGGTTTTTTTGCAGATTTGATTGTTGAAAGAAAATGAATTTAATAGAAAAACGAATTCAACATGTAACTGTTTATCAGCATACAGATGTGAAAATTGTATGACCGAATGTTGTAAATTTAAAGAAATTTGTTTACTATGAAAAATAAATATTTTCTTCATGGTTTTATAATATTGCTTTTTCTTAAGACATGCGCGAGCATAATTTAGTATAAATGCGAGTGTTTTTCAGAATTTTTTTTAAACAAAGCTTAGAACAATCAATAACATTCTTTCTATTTTCAGCCTAATCTAATAAAAATACATACTAAAATAAATATTTTAAATAAAACTAATTGATATACAGAAATATATATGATGTGTTTTTATTTATTATGAAGATTTTTTATCTTACTTTTTCAGATTTCATAACAATTAAAATGTTTATATGTATTTCTTTTACTTTTCAGATATAGGTTAATAGTTTAAAAAGTCTAATATATATAAATTAAAAAGTTTTTGTGTTAATATTCATATATTCGTTATAATATAAATTAAATGCACATATATTAATATTTGGTATACTGATATTTTCAATATTACATCTATGAATTCAATTATGAAAATATATGAAAGGATAAGACTCATTACTATACATTCTTAATTCCTCAATCATTCTCAGGAATAATTTCTTGTGTTCCTTATCGATATGACAACTGTATCCATCTAATAGATCCTTTAATTCAGCTGATGTGACCTTTTTTAATACAGTTGATCTAGTTCGCAACAGAATACCTAAATAACTAAACAAAAGTTTTAAATGTTTTCAATATTCTCTTTGTTTACATATAAATTAATAAAATTTCTATATAAAATTGCACTTTTTTAGCACACATTTCCTTACAACTATTTCTATGATATTTACAGATATTGATGTTAATATTACTTTTATATAACGTTCTTATATTTGGACAATTAAAGTCATCTAAATTAAATATATATATTCCCATTTCTCCAAGCAGTTGACTTAACCATTTTACTTTTTCAATTCCTTTAACATATATAATATGATAATGTTCTTTTTTAAGATATGATATTATATATTCTCTAAATTCGTTGAGCGTTGAATTTCCATCATTCCAACATAATCCATGTAAATGATTGTACAACCATTTATTTGTAATCCTATCTTTATATGTTAATTCTGAATATTTAGAAGGCGGTAGAATGAGAAAAGTTTTAATTTCTGAATCAACTCCTACAACGCAGACTTCCTTTGCGAATAAATTATTATTAATACAGAAACCCTGTACATCTATGACTACATTTCTATTTTGATTCATTATCTTATTATAAGTGAAAATATTTACAAAAAGTATTGTTCTTTTATTACTTTTTTAATATCAATAAATAAATCATTTATGTTCATTTGTTTGCTTTCAAAAATAATCTTATAATAAAATCCAACTGAAATTTTTCTTATGTAATGAGAGATCCATAATGATATCATCAGTGATATAGTTGTATATTTTAGGTAAAAAACAAAATAGCTCTCCAGTTCCAACATAATTTGTAACATACAATACAATGTTAGCTTTCTTTCACATCGTATGATTTCCACAGGTTCATTTAGCAGAAAATCTCTTAGAGATATGTTTTTTGATTTTATTTACAGATGTTATTAAGAAATTCAATTGTATTATTCATCTTCTTATTTTTATTTATTTTTTATTATATGTATAAGCTAATTCTCAAATTTTAGTTATAATCAGCTTTTAGCTGGTTCTGAACAGCTTTTATCTGATCATGAACAGCTTTTTATCTGCTCTATATCTGCTTTTTATCTGGTTTGTATCTGCTCTGTATCTGCTTTTATCTGGTTTGTATCTGCTCTGTATCTGCTTTTTATCTGCTCTGTATCTGCTCTGTATCTGCTTTTATCTGGTTTGTATCTGCTCTGTATCTGCTTTTTATCTGCTCTGTATCTGCTTTTATCTGGTTATGAACTGATTGTATCTGCTTTTAACTGGTTGTGAACTGATTCTTATCCGGTTGTGATCTGCTTTTATCTGATTTGTATCTATTCCTGAACAAATCTATCTTACAGTTGTATGAATTCATCAAAACTTTTTCTATATCACCACTTATTTATTAATAAAGTCATCCTTATTGACAACAAGATCACCCCATATTTATCTCTCCAGCATTGACTACATATATCTGTTAATTCTTTAAATGTCATCTCTAATAACATGATCGTTATATTCGTATCGCAAATTCATTTTATCTTTTTAAAAAAATTATAATTATGTTAGCACTATTAAGTAATAGATGCTTTGGAGTTTTTGTATTAGACCTGATCCAATACCTGATCAGACCTGATCAAATATAACGGCACTTATTAATGTGAGCCAAAAACGAGCTTCGCGACTTTTGGTCGTCACAATTTCTATTTACTGTAAGAATATATGTACATATGGAAAAATTTATGTATGTACATATGTGTAAGAGAATGAACATATTTTTCCAATTACTTCGAACATTATACAAAACTGTATTTATCAGAATTATAATATTTTTCTAATTATATTAGTGTTACTATACGTCTATTTGTTCCCGGTAAGGATAAAAAACCTAAATAGATTCCAATTGGATGTGGCAGAATGTCCATCCGTACATTTTCCTGTAAGGACCAAAAATCTAATTTGGTTCCAATTTGGTGTGTCATAATACCCACAAATATATTACTACTTACTTCAAATTAGACAAAGGTAACTGGGAAGTTTATTCCAAAATATGCACCTTACTCGAAGCCAATAGACCAATACATCCAAATGTTAATAAAGAAGCTGCAAACGTAAAAAAAATATTATTCATATTATGTTTCAAAAAGTTGTTTATTGAGGTTTTAGGTACATTCTTTTATTTGATTGTTTTCTTGAATTTTTAACGGTTTGCTACCTATGAACCTGAACAGAGGAGAAAAGTAAAAAAATCTATTTTTTTTAATTTTTTGCTATTTTCATCTTGCAGATGAATATTTTTTATTTTATATGTTCACAATTTTTGTTCTTTATGACACTATCTACAACTTTGCCTCACAGAGTAAATCAAAATTCCGAACGATTTGCAAGATATAAGCCTGAGAAAATGATTAGTATTTTGCAAAAATGACACCGAGGCCCCAAATCATTGGGGCCCATAAAAAAGTGCATGACTTTGGGAAAAACTGGGAGACACGGGTCTTCTTTTTTGGTTTCTTATCACGTAGTGGTGTCCGTAGATGGTTATTTTTTTCGTGTTGCACTGTGTCATCAAACGGATAAATCCCACAGTCTAAACCTTCGAATACATACTATTCAGTCCCATGGCAGACCCCAACACTTACACAAGTAAAAGAGGAGAAAAACGGACTGTGGTATATTTTTAGAAGAAATATCAACAATGATAAAATGGTAAAGTATAAAAAGGCAAACGCACTTGTTAAGAAAGAAAATCCCTCTATAACTTTACTTCTGAAATTAATCCTAACAATTTTACCAAAAAAATATGATATAATATCAAAAGCTTTTTACAAAACATCATCTATTATACACTGCATCGTTAGTGACACTCCACCTTACACTAAGATAATTAACCATTCCGATATTGCGAGCGAATTAGGAGGATTTGGTCTCTTAATTCAACAAACGAAAGATTTCCAAGAAAATTTCAATACAAAAAATCTACTTTCATGAGTAATTTGCGTAATATATGTCCAAGCTAAAAGCTATACTCCTTGCTGGCGTCCAGTCAGCAATATAGTGGCAGGCATAACGTCCCTAAATGAAGATTTACACAAAATTTACCTTTGAGCCTCTGACAATGGAATTGTCTGAATCCGCGCAAATCAAAATGTATTCTTATCAGTAAGAAAAACATTAATCCTTCCATTTCTCAAGACATTGCTATAAATGATGAGAAAATTTAAATTGTTATTGTTTTTATATATTTTTTTTTTCTCTTTTTGTTCTAATTTATATTTTATTTTATTGATGATAATTATAGTTAGACATTTTTATGCTTGTAACTCAGTGCGTTCCTATATTATAAATATAAGACTATGTCTTGATGTATAGGAAGTTAAATAATAAATAAATCAATAAAAAAACTATCTTAATCCAGTACAATTGAACAAGATATTAATAATACTGAACTTTTAGCTACTTTACACAGACTCAAGGAGAAATCTCCTGGTTTGATTAGGATTTTATACACTATGATTAAACAATCCCCAAATATAATAAAAAGTAGAATATTAAATTTATTTAATAATATTTTCAGTATACACATCCCCCAACAATACAAAATTGCTGTAGTTATTAATATTTTGGCTTTAAGAAAGAAAAATCGACTGCCGAAGCAAGCAGTTGAGATTCAAAAAATTATATTACAATAGTATCGCTTGATTTGGAAAAAGCGCATGGCAAAGTAGGAATACACTCTGTCATTGACCAGCTGCTTTCATGGAAGGTGGGACCAAAAATTATAAACTATGTTATACATTTTATGAGCAATCGAACCTATGTTGATCGAGTAGGTAAAAACCTTTCACTACCATTTAATATGCACAATGGAATCTCATAAGGTTCCTCATTGTCAGTAGTACTTTTTCTCATTGCCTATGATAAGCTCTGTAATATAATATCCTTACACAAAAATATCACTTATTGCGCCTACGCCGACGACTTCAATTTAATAATAAAATCAAAGAAAAGGAAAAACCCAAATATTGACATAATTTACATAGTTCAGGATATATGAAAATGGTCTGAGGAGTCTGGTGCGGTGTTGTCAAATACTAAATGTCAATATTTATATATTTGTAGAAAACACAATTGCTCCTGCAATTTGTCTGTAGTTAACATTCAACTCAAACAAACTGATACACTGAAAATATTAGGTGTAACTTTTAACAGAACCCTTAAATGCAATACCCATATCACTGTAAAGCACAAAGACAAAAGAAAAAAATTCAATAAAATGAACGCAAAAAAATTAAATTAAATACGAGCATTAAACAATGAAGTAATTTAAGGAAGTAAATAAATAAACATAAGTACTGAACTATTTTAAAATTTAGCCAGAAAAAACTAAAACCCAATTTCTAGTAATAAGATAGTTTCTAAATATTTTAATAAAAATTTTATAAATAGTAAAGGTGATGAAAAATCAAATCAGAATCAATCTGGCAATTAAGGACTACCAGATATCTCAGAACACACTTCAGCTGAGAAAAAAAATAAGAGCATTAAAAATAATTATTGAAAATAACTCCAAATGTAAGACTCGTACTGCCAACAAAAATATTCAGACCTAGCAAATTAACACACCCTCCCTGGCTGTTGAATCCACAATGCATTGATAAGACGCTTTCAGTATGCAATATATTGTTACGAAATTTAAATGTAGATTCAAATTTAACGGACATAAAAATACAGCGGTGATTAAGCACAGTATAATCAACCGTGTGTATGAAAGTTTGAGCACTCAAATTCAAACTAACGGAAACAGAACATTCAAGAAAGTTCTAGAAACTATGGCAGAAGATCAAATACGATCAAGAAAACCTTAATGAGCTTCATAACTTTGTACGCAGTCGAATTAAAATGGTCAGCAATAAAAAGAAAGCCAGGTACGACCGTGCTGCAAACTCTCCGGGATTTAACGACGTACAAATGGTTCTACATTTCAACACACAACGAAAAAAGGATTGTATCCAAAACTACAAACTCACTGGGATGGACCCTACACAGTGGTAAAAAGATTAAATGATGTCGTTTACAGAATGCAAAAGTTTAACAGCCCAAGATCCAAAATGACAGTGGTTTATCTGGAAGACTAGCCAACTACGGAAAAGGTGATTGTGTGCCTATTCGGGACGAACAGGCTTAAGTGTTACAAAATTTAAATGTAGATTCAAATTTAACGGATATAAAAATAACGCGGTGATTAAGCACAGTATAATCAACCGTGTATATGCAAATTTGAGCACTCAAATTCAAACTAACGGAAACAGAACATTAAAGAAAGTTCTAGAAACTACAACGGGAATCTACCAGATTGTTTAAGAAATCTGTATGAAAAATCTTCATAGCAATTGTAAACAAAGACTAACGCCCTCGATTGGATTACGGATGAACTTTACATAAAATTGGTTAGTTGATTCGCCACCCACATTTTTACTGCCATCTCCACGCCGCTTTTGTAACATAGCTTATAAAGGGTGGCGCATAAGTAACGTTAAGATTTGATCAGTGAATACATTTTTTAATTTAAGTCTTTTTTTTCGTCTCTTTACAGAATTAACTAAATAATACTTTGGAAATTTATGATGGAAAGGCTTAGCACAGAACAAAGAACCAAAGTTGTTCAATTTTACTTTGAAAGTCAGCATTCGATTATTCAGACACAAAGATCATATCGAAATTTCTTTCATGTTCGAAATGCTCCTAGCGCTTCTATGCTTCTTTGGGGTTACCTAAAGGGTAAGGTATATGCCAATAAGCCTAGAACCATCCAACAACTTAAGGCCAATATCCGAGAAGAAGTGGGGGCGCTGGGACCTGAAATTCTAAGAAAAGTTATGGAAAATGCTTTGGAAAGAGCACGTCAGGTAGAATCAAACAATGGGCTACATTTGAAAGATATTATCTTTAAAACATAATGTCAACATATTTCCAAACTATATTCTAAATTTTAATAAATGCCAACGTTAAATAAAAGCAGAAAGAAAAGAGTTATACATTGAATAAATCTTAACGTTACTTATGCGCCACCCTATACAAGCAAACTTATTGTCATGGTGAGGATTTTTCGAACAGTAGCAAGTCAAATGCTATATAAGCCGACACTGCCAGGCATAAAGAAGTCTAAGCTTTTGCAGTGTTAACTAAACAAGTTACTTTGTGTATTTTATGAAACAGTGGTATTAAAGAAATAAAATACCATTAAGTTTAAAATCGATTTCCATTGTGTTTTTATTTTATTTTTGACTAATTAAAAGAACTCAAGCAAGTAAACGGTATCGAAAAGGTCGAAACGTAACAATATTATTCCGTGCAATCATTGATTAATACAAACAGAGAATTTTCATATGTATACCGATGGATCTATATCAAACAATACTATATCTTTTGCTATTACTTTAGAGTACAAAGTAATTAACACTTCTTTATTATCTAAATATAGTTAAGTATTTTCTTCTGAAATAATAGCCATATATAATGCTATAGAGGGCTGTAAAAAGCCAGGAGGTATGCTATTTGCACCGACTCTTTATCTTTTATAAGAGCTATTACAAACATAAATAATAGCAACTTCTATGCAGTCAGTATACGAGACTCCCTTTTTAAACACTTTCCAAAATATAGTACCGTCTGGATACCTGGGCATTTTCTTATAATAGGTAATGAGAGAAGTATAGGATTATATGTCCTGGACCACTTAAAATTCTCAAATTTCAGTAATTAAAATTTTAACTGTTAATTGGGTGTTAATTGTTTTGTCGGCGAGCTCTGATGTGTGCGTGTGATTTTCCACGGTTTAATAAGGGAGTTCACTGCTTCAATGTTTTTTTGTTTTTGTGTGTGAGAATTTCTGTCTATCCTTAAGAATCTCAGTGTGTCTGTGAGAACTTCTGGTTGTGGGAATTTGTGTTCGTCAGAATTTAAGTTTTCCCTGGGTTAAAGGGATGTTGTAGTATGCAAGCTGATTTGTATGTATGTCTGTCCGCGGGTATTGATGTTTGTCCATTGACCTTATTGGTAATTAGATTTTAAATTGTTTTAATTGTTTTGTCGGCGAGCTTTGATGTTTGTGTGTGTGATTTTCTCACGCTTTCACGAAATTAGTATTTATATTAATAAATCGTTTCTCATGTTAACATATGTATGTTCAATTTTGGAGGGTGTTTTATTAGAGGATATTTTCTATCGGGAGTCTGCTAGCCACTATAAAATTTTTTTATGAGTAGGAAATGTTGTAGTGTTATACATATGTACATATATCTGAATCTGCTAATTTTTGTGTGTTATCTTTCCTTTATGCGCCAGTGAGATTTTTTATTTTAGCTGGTGTGTTTATTTATGACCAACGTTTGCTGTGTACGTATTGATTGGTACAATTTTTGTGGCATTTGTTTATTTTATTAAAATCCAGCATATATTTCATCAGTGTTAAGGTCTAGTTTTTTTGTGTTGTTTTGCGTGCCGGTTAGAATGCATATATTTCAACTGTGTTAAAGTATAGTTTGTTTGTGCTGTTGTATTTAGCGGCAGTTGGAATGTATGTATGTCCGTCAGTCTGTGTGACGGTTTGTGTGTCATTATTAGTTTTTACTTTTGTCGCAGCTATTTGAAATAAAACATCTTTTGGTAAATTTTTATATGCATTTATTTTTAATAAGTAACTAGCCACACCCGGTGCGCTTCGCTACACCCATAGATATAAAAGTAACATCTATAAGTATAAATTATTAATTTTTACATCCTACTTCTAGGATATTATAACCTCAGACACGGAAAGTTTACTTTGAAAAGTCTGAATTCTGCTGGTAGAATGAGAGAGAGATACTTCATATCTTTCTTAGTCTTTCGCCAAGAATTTGCAAAGTAAGCTTTCAGCGTGTAAAAACGGAGACAATAGCTATTGTTTAATCTGAAGATTTCTAATATTATATAATCAAATCATAGCTCTACAAAAGACCCGATTTCAATACAAAGATCCAACCAATACAAAGCTAACTGCAAGCAAACCCTGCTGTAAACAAAAGTAAATTTTTTACAAATTTTACTCGACTGCATTTCTTTTCTGTCCATTTAAAATTTTGTTCAAATCGATCCACCCGTTTAGGTGCTATTAAGTTATTTCCAGTTTTGCTCCAAAAATCTCTTACACTTTTTACAACAAACACTCATTTGTATTCAATGAAGACGTATGTAAATGCGCAGTAGAAAGTTTTTTGTACGACTGAGTGCACAATCTTGTTTTCTTGATTCATGATTTTTACATACTACATATGTACATACATACATATGTATGTATATTTGGTTTCGCTCACGGAACATTCCTCCTCTTTATTGCTTACCGCACGATGCCTTAAACAGCTCATAATTTCTGATTTTTTAAATGTTTAGAGTGCAACATCTTTCTATATACGTACATACATACATAAGTATATAGTCTTTGGTTAAATTTTTCATCGGTATTTTCAAAAAGGCGAAAATATCATGTTCAATTTCTTCATCCCAATACAAATTTTGACTATTATGAAAAAACACTATAGGAGCCTAAAAAATAATGTATTTAGTACACAACCACATTGTACTGCTTTATTGCGAAAAACAGAACGCTACGTAATGTATGTTACTTGCTTTCAAAAATTGCCATACATATATTGTGTTCGGATTGTGTAGAAATACAAAAACACTAAAAAATAGAAAATAAAAAATATTGTTTCTTGGTGTGTGTACAAAACACTAAATAAAGTACAGTTTATTTTCGAACACTGCCTAAAACTAGTTAACAATTCTAAAGAGATATCAAAAAACACGATTCTAGTTGACAAAACATGTAAAAACCGTTAAAGGTAAATGAAAACTTCGTGATACCGAAAACTCTTAAAACACTTAAAACAAGTGAAAACTTCGTTAAACTAAATAAAACACTTATAACCAGTTAAAACATCGTTAAATTAAACAAAACTACGTAAAACTATTTAAAAGCACAAAAAGCATATAAACATACTTAAAACTTAAATATAGTAGCTAGAAAAACTTAAATCAATGTGGAAGAAAAGCTCAACACGTAAGGAAAAGCCTAAATAAAAGAGGAAAGCCTCGCAGGAGACGAGGATATAAAGGAAGCAGAACTACAACCGCAGCCAAGAGGGAAAAGTTTGCAGCGTGACTCCGATAAACCCCAGGTGCTGTTGACTGAAGTGGTTAGTGCGTTGACTACAAAGCAAATAATGTCTAAGAACGTGGGTTCAAGCCCAGCGTCAGGCAAGTCATAACATCTAAATTTTTTTTAGATGTGCTTTAGTATGCCATTGTATTTGTTGTTGTTGGACTTTTTAAGTGATGAAGGCATAGCGCCCTCCTTGGTCGGTATTGTAGACCCCTTATATAAACGCGGACGACCCACGTACAATTACATACCAATATATATATTTCTTATTCGTAAGCTTTTTAATAAAAAAAAACATTACATCTAGGTAGGGAAAACACTTTTTTGTGTCGACAATTTCCCAATCCCTTTTTATAAATGTTGCAAGAGGTGCGCGTAAGTAGTAGGATGACCTCATCTTCTAATGGGCTTATTCACAAACTATTAGTAAAGTTATAGTAAGTTTAATGTTGGATTTTTATATGGCAAAACTAGTTTTAATGTACACATTAACTTTCTTAATCGTTTGTGAATAAGGCCATAAGTCTTATACATTAGGGTAAATAGGCCCATTGTTTAATTAAGTGTTTACCTTATCAAAGAAGGCTTAAGTTAGCAGAAGGACTAGATATATATGTAGTATTGGGCAATATTGGCGAGACTTTCAAAAAACCGTAACCAATCTATACCCTATTACGGACGGACAACAGCTCCGGTAGTTCAACAGAAGTGCGGTGCCCAAGAATCTGAATAAATTCTGAAGGTAGTCAATCGAACAAATTAATTAAGTTTTTTGTATTTTGTTTCTTTCAATTAACCTCGATTCTTAGTGATAGAGGAAATGCAATTATTGTAACTGGAGAAGTTTATAAGTTAGTAACTTTGCTACATTTGTTTTTTTCAATTCAATTCAATAAATTATATTATCCTAAGTTTATTTTATCCAGTAGCCACATGGAATTCAGAGTAGGCTAAATCAAATAAAGTACGAGTATGTTTATAACGTTTTTTTTTGTTGAAATCTAAACATAAATTTTTTTTCTGGTAACAAAACGAGTGAGTAAGCCCAGGGAGAAAATGACAATAGGGAGGTAGTAAAAGGGCTAAGGAAACGCAGGCATTCGATGGGGCAATCCAAATACTATGGCCAAAGGATTGTCACGGTGGATTCCAATCGGAATCCGAAAGGGAGGGTGGCCCATGTCAAATTCCCATCTAACAACCCGCTAGCGGTATCATCGGTGGAAGACCGGAAGTAAGTATAAGATGTTAGTGTATTCGTTTTTGTAAATTTTTTATCCTCGGTCACTTCAGCCTCAAATATAAAGATATGAAGGTATCAATTTTTCATCGAAAGTTTCTAACCTATTTTGTTAACTCCAAGGCTGTATAATTATTTTTTGGTGTTGTGCGGTCGGTGCAACCACAAAGGTCTGAAAGAAAGAGCAAACACCAGCATAACAGCGCGGCAGACATATGGCAACACTCGAAACATTTGTTTTTTCATTTACTCAATCTCGACCGCATGCTTCAACAAATCTTAATAAACAAACCTCATTTGTGTTTGCTTTAATGACACCAGTCGACAAATAAAGAAATCGTTACATTGGCCAGCTCTTTTTTTGGGGATTTTTTATACTGGGCTTGTTCCATGGAAATAAAACCTAAAGTGCCACAATTGATATATAAATAAATCAGCTTACTATTATAGCTGTCGTTTTCAAAATAAATACTTAGTTCGCTTGCTACAGGGAGACGTTTTTAATCAGCGGCATTTGTACTCGTGTAGGTAGATGTGGTCAATTTGTTTAATGCTTTACAGTTTATATAATTATTTATATTTGAATTAAAGATTTACAGCAGATAGGCTTTCCAAAATAAGTAGACTCTTAATATAAAATTAATAAAAGTGGCACTTTTCAATACCATTAAAATGTAATTTTTTAATTTTACCGTTTAGCTGTACATATTGTAACGTTTAGAACTTTTCGTAAACTTTTGCTTTTTCAAGTTCTTTTAATTTCTTAAAAATAAAAACACACAAATTTATTTAAGTATATACAAACAATACTTTTTATTTATTTGCTCAGGAAAAATACTCGATTAAGTTATTATCTTTTCTTATCGAAATTTACACAGCTAAGTTTCATACAAGACTGACTGATTTACTAACGGCACTGTGTTGTGCGCACCCTGCTGGTGGGTAGTGCAATGCACTAAATGGCAACTTTGGCATATCAGCTGCCTACCTATCGCAGGTAGAAATAAGAGTTTCAAGGTAGCGGTTCTCATTGGAAAAAGCGATTCGTCCTATCCTTGGTTGTTGGAGGCGATATTGGAAAAAAATGCGACTTCAAGGGACAAAAAGCGATCAGATTTAGTTCTTTTTGATTTGATCAAGCCGAGCTGAGTGATGGTCTGTGTTCCGGAAAGTGGTGGTATTAAAACCAAAAATAAAATAAAACAAATTACATTAAACAAGAAAAGGCAACGTTGTGCCAGAAAATAAATTGGTTCTTTTATAGAAAAGCAAAACAAACAAATTAAACCTAGAAAAACACGAAACTTGTGTTAAATTTAAGGTAAATAAAAAAAGGTTTCTAGTGGGTGACAAAATAAATTTTTTTTAAACATTAATATATAATTGAAAAAATAAATTCCATGTTTAGTGACTAACACAAAAAACAGCCAGAATAAACAAAAATAAAGTAAAAATTAGATTAAAAATTGGTTAAGTTAAAAGCCACACACATTCAAACACCACTAAACTCAACAAAGCGACAGCGCAACCAAACCATTACCGCAATTACCACCTCCGAATTGGGAACTGGCCCTTCCCTAGCCAGTTTGAGCACGAACCAGAACACGAACGACCCGTGACGAACACAAATAAAGATAAATCCATGTATATATGTATATTTTACTTGCCGAGGAATGGGGTAAACACTAATTGGTTTCTGAAGGTACGGTCACTCTTGGTAAACATTTGACCTAAAAAATATAACCACTACTTTTGCTTAGGATTAGTGTGATTTAACTTGGTTTTTATATTCCAAAATAAAGACAATTATGCCGCGAATTACTATTTTTATATTATTTTTAATAAATGCGAACCCATATTTAAAAAAATATTGGAATTAAGGAAGATGCAAATTTAGCTTGTCTGTTGGTTACGTGTTTTGGGCAAATGTTTGCCTCGTGTGACCGTACGTTTAGTTAACGTTCTTTTGGGATTATCGTCCAAAAGGAACCCCTCCCCTCCGAAATGGCAAGCTTCAGCCAGAGTCAACGCCAGCACAGTCAGCAATCTAGACACATATTAGCACCTTGCGATCATTCTCAGATGTTACCATGACTAGCCGCTACAAAATGGCGACCAACGTAGGGCCCGAAAGAATTTATTAGGTTTTTGTTAGTAGATTGCATGTGTCCTGAGGCTATTGGGGATCAGTGATGTAAGTCCACGTCGAGACAGTAAATAGTCCACGATACGTTGCTACATTAGCTGGTCTTCAATGGTGTTAATAAATTTCATTTAATAGCCTTCTCGATCAACCCTTTTTCCACCCTTCGGCAGACTGTAAGTCCCGAAAAGTTGTAACTATGGTTTTTCTTTTGCGTTACGACAGTCTGATGGATATGGCGGTGCGTGAGTCGATGGAGATCTGTTAGACATCCTTCGCTACATCGTGTGGTAGCAAAATCAAGCCCATCTAATTTCTTTTCATTAAACAATAGCCTATTTCAGTCTCTAAAGGTGGTTTCAAAAACAAGTCATTTTCATTGGGCGGAGGAAAAGTGAGGGAGCCCCGAAATCTTTAGGCACCAGCCTCCGCTAAATGAGGTATAGTAGTGAATCAATCAGCCTTTACAGACGCCACCTTGCCCTCGCAAATATTTAAATATACACTTTTATTTTAATCTTAATTTTTATTCCTTCAAATTTACGGTTGCTTTGTTTTTACAGTTTTTGGGCTATAATCGCTTAGAAAAAGCTCGTCTAATAGAATATTTATATTCTTTTTGGCGGATAACCTTACTTTTCTATTAATTTTTATATATCATTAGTTTAAGTATAACTTGATTGATGCGGTAATCGCAGGTTGGGTTGCTGAAAACAAAATTTATCCATTATCCTATGCAATTCACATATTTTTGTTGTTTTACCAAATCATTTACAAAGATAAATAAATACGTAGTTTTCTTATTTTTCACGGCTTCAAATTTTTTTTTTTAACTTTCGTGCAATATCTAAATACATATTTATTCTAATGTGTTGCTTTGAATTTAGCTAAATTTTCTGCTGAAAAAGGAAAGTCTTTTCTTCGTATATAGGGAATGGTTCTGACACGCTCGGGCAGAAATAGATTAACTGAGGCAAGTTTTGACGTCGAAACAATATTCACTATGAATTCCGTTCCTAGCTCCTTCTACTTATAGTGCAGAGGTTGCCGCGTCGGTGCAGCAGTTTATGTCCATGACGCAGAATCGCCTGACGCGGGCCCAAAATGGCAACATTTCCAGGGACACAATTTCGTCACCGGAATACAGCAGTATAATGGTTAGGAACGTGCAGCAACAGCGCAAGGCACACATCAGGTCAGTCAAGTCGGACTAGGCGTAGAATTGTCCACACAAATGCAAGAGTTACAACTGAACTTAAGCGACGAAATCGCACAAGCAATAGGCCGAGTAGTGGAGCAGCGCGCCCAACAACACCTCTGATGACTCATACCACTCCGTCAGCATACGCACTTGTTCCAGCACCGTCATCACCAACAGTGGAGAGGAATGTATTAGCTTCAAACTTGGAGCACAGATTGCAAAACTCACCTGATCCGAATAGTCAGTATCCACCAGCGAGACGACACGCGCTGGTCCTCGCTACCGCGATCGTTAGCCCATGCGCGTTTTAATCCCACTGGCGCACAAATACCTACGGGCGACCTTATGGCGCAGCCACAACGGATACCAAAAGAATATTTTTTCCTGGCCTATAATCAGTACCAGAAGGTAGACCTCTCGAAGTAGGTAGTAAAATTCGACGGTACCTCAAATTCGATGAGCACCGAAAATTTTATTTTTTGGATAGAGATTTTAAGGCAGGATTATAATATCACGTTTGATGACTTGCGCCGTGATGTCCACATTTTTCTCGAACGCCTGGCTATGGATTGGTTCTGCAACTTAATAGGAAGAGTTAGTCGCAGCCCATGTAACCCAATTTAAGCCTTTGGGAGTGAGTTCCAGCTCCAAAAACTGATTATTGATCGCCGTCAAGATCCTCAAGAATCTTTTGAGGAATTTCTCAATGCGGTATTAACGCTTACGAACCAGCAACGAATCCCATATTTCGAAAGGGATTTAATAGAAATCATGCGGGGCAATGTGAACACCGCATTATCCCATTTATTTTTTTCAGCCTTAACGATTTTTGCCAGCAAGCAAAAAGGGTAGAAGGTCCGATTGCGAGTCAAAGGTCACATTATCAGCAACGTCCCTATTTGACACCCAGAGTACATGAACGTGACGGCGAGGAAGAGCTTGAAGGCGAGAATTATAATTTCAAAGCGGTAGCTGCAAGTAGCAAATACTTGTGCTGGAAATGTAAACAAGCTGGCCACGGCTATGCGGATTGTCCCTCACCACACCGTAGGGTACTTTGCTCTAAGTGTGGGAGAGACAATATGGTTACTCCTTGGTGTCCTATATGTCAGGGCAACGAGCCGTAAATTGGGCAGGGTCGTTTGACCCAGATTTAGGCCCAGTGGTAGACAGTATACTTCAAAATAAGACTGGAAAGACCATAAAAATTTTAGTAAATAAGGATAGGAAAGATGAGATATTAATAGAGCCAAAGGTCAGGCCAATCAAGCCGTAACATATAAGAGTGAAGGAATATAGAGAAGCGAATTATAAAATTTTTGGAGAAATCTCCAGTAGAATCAAAAAGGCGAGAGAAAGATATAGGCGTAGAAGGAATCCAAGAAATGAAATTATGTCAGCAACTCCTTATGAAGGAAATAATAGGCGTAATTACACCATTATGTTGATTAATGGTCAGGAAGTGTTTGTAATGTTGGACAGTGGTGCCACAGTCACCTGCTTAGGCAAGGACTGCATGTAAATAGTAGAAAAAGCGGAGCTCAAAGTTTATGATTATTGTAAATTTATTTGGTACCCACACTGAATCGGTCGTTATTTTTAGGTGTTGATTTCATGCGCAAGTTTAGCTTAATCGCCAGTGTAGTGAGGCTAAAAATGGCGTGAGCTTATGCACCGAGGCCCATAGCACGGAGGAGGCACCGAATATGCATGTGTTGTCCCCGGATCACCGGGAGCGCCTAAAATTAGTAGTAGCTACATTCCCCTACTATGCAAAATGAGGACTTGGTAAAACCAGTCTTGAAGTCCCTTCAATTGACACTCGCGATGTGGCTCCAGTAAAAGATAGGCACTATTCCGTCTCGCCAGCGTTGTAGAAGTTGATGTTCGCAGAGCCGGATAGTATGCTTGACCTTGGGGTCATTGAGCCTAGCGAGAGTCCTTTTAGCCATCGACGGTCTGCTCAGTCGGTTGGGGGATACGTACTTCATATCCAGTGTGTACCTCAAAGACGCGTTCTGGCAAATACCATTGGATGCATCCAGTAAAGCAAAAACTGCATTCACGGTTCCAGGGAGGCCGCTTTATCATTTTACGGAAATGCCTTTTGGGTTGTGTAATGCAGCCCAGAGGTTGCGCCGTTTGATGGATAAGGTGATCCCAGCGGCCCTTCGGGATAGAGTTTTTGTCTATCTGGATGATCTTTTGATGGTGTCACCCAATTTTGAGATTCACTTGGAGCTCAAGCAGCTGTCTGGAAACGTGGTGAAGTCCAAATTTTACTTGAAAAAACTACGGTACCTAGGTAGGAGGGGGAAAACTAAAACCCGATATGAGTAAAATATCTACAATTGTACAATATACTTACCCGAGGACCCCGAAACAGGTACCACGATTTCAGCGCCTATTTACAACGCCCTTAAGCAGAAAAAGCCTTTCAGTTTTTCTGAAGAGGCGAAGGACGCATTTGAGAAGTTAAAAACCGCTATTACCACTAGTCCAATGTGATGCCTCCGACATAGCAATCGGGGCACTGTTATTTCAAAAGGATAATAGCGACGGCGAACATCCCATTGCCTTTTTCTCACATAAACTTACCTCGGCCCAGAAAAATTACTCGGCCACTGAGAGAGAGTGCCTGGCGGTAGTGTTGGCCATCAAAAAGTTTAGGCCGTACATCGAGTTGATGCAATTTTCAGTAATAATTAATCATATCAGCTTATGGCTTATGACTCAGAAAAACCTGACGAGTCGCCTAGGCCGCTGGAGCCTACATTTGCAGTCATATTCATTCGGTGGAACACACGCCAGGAGCAAAGAACATCAAACCCGATACGCTCCATCGCTATGATATGGAGGAATTATCGGTAGACATAAATAATTTAATCAATTTAGATTGGAATGCCTTTAAAAGAATAGCTCGGGTGACGGAAAATTCGGCTCAACTGCCTGATATACGGGTTGTAGGCAACCTGGTATATGTATAAGCGTACCGATCACTACGACGAAGACCCACTGAGCGAGGACTTCGCCTGGATACTGCCTGAATTAACAAGCGAAATAATTAAAAATGCGCATGACCCACCAAACGCCTCCCATGGTACGATTAATAAAATGATTGGCCGAATACGCGAATATTTTTATTGGCCTAACTTGAGTGTACAGGTCAGTAGTTTTGTGAAAAACTGCCAGACATACAAAAAGGCCAAATCAACCAATTTAATTTTAGTTCCACCGATATGAAGCGGAACGCTGACTGAACTCTGTCTGTTTCAGTGGATTTTAAGAGATTTTAATATCCCAGGTCGAAGATAGGAAACTGCTACATATTTATCGTTTTATTTACGAAAAGAGTGTAGTAAAATTCTTAATTTCGGAAGTTTTTCATAAGTTCGGAACACCGGAGGTCATAGTATTTTACAACGGAAAACAATTTAATTTAAAAGTAAAGAATTTGCCAAAAGAATAACTGCTTTTGGCATCACACGCCTAAGAACCGGAACTCGTTCACCCCAAGCCAATACTTTGAAGTATTATAACGATTCATGTGATACATGAATCAACTTAGTTATTAAGTTATCAGCTATAGAACCGTATATAGTTTTTTTGGAATCGTTTAGTAATTATATTTTTTTTCTGGGGTAACGGAGGGTATCTTTAATTAAGGCAGTGACCTTAAAGTCTTTGGTGAATTTATTTTCTGAACGCATAACAATAGATTTGGGAAAATCACTTGTTTAAAACTTACGCTTTTTACCCTTTCAGAATATGTTAAAAAAAACAAAAGTTTATAGCTTTTAAACTTGCTTTTTAATTTAATTTAAATAAGAGTTCCTACGATATATCAAAGCTGAAAGTTTTGCGGATCTAAGTTTAAATTCTTGGCATTTAGAAAGTAGGCAGCATTTTTATGGTAATGCCATCAAGTTACAATAAGACACCGGAAATATAATTACCTTTGAATTTCTATAAGCATTTCGTTGTGATCCTTTTGGATTAGTTCACCCAAACGACAGTCTAATTTCTTTTAGTTTTATATCAGTCGCGATGCGACAGCATTTTACGTGTTAATTATTATAGTTGTTTTCATGGCTTACGCCTTAAGATTGTTGGTAAGTATGTCAAGTCGCAACCGCTTTTGGAAGAGAAATCGTGAAAAGGAATTGACTCACTGTAGTGTTAAGTTCCTTTATATGTTCAAATATTTCTCATGCCGATTTCAAAAAGCAGCTTTAGAGAATCTTAAAGTAATTTGTATATAAAACGCCACGATAGGTGGTGAACTCAATACAAGAGTCTGTGGGCTTTTGAGAAAATTGCTAAAATAGAGTTAAGATGGTTCGGCCAAGTAGCTAAACATACATCCAATCAGAATCGCGGTTGCATTTAAATTTCACTGTCCTCTATTCATGAACAAAACGGTGTCATTTATACCGTTAACCCCCATTAATATAAAGTTCAGTTATGGTGATTTAATTCGAGTTAGTGAGAACTTAATTTTTAATTATTTGAAAATTTAGAAAAATGTTTGCCACAGAGTTGTTTGGTCAGAGGACCACAGACAGGTATGCCGTCGTCCGTGGTTAGGAAGGATATGGTTGGTTAGTAGCAATTAATATAGGAGTGAGATAGTGTTAGTTTTAACCAAAGGTTATTGTTATGGCTACTTTTCGATGTACTTGCATACTGCCAAATGGCGGCGGCAAAGTCGTCGGCAACGGCGTCCTGGAAGAAAAATTTTGTAGGAAGTTTCTAGTTCAAAATTATTAGCCACTGTTAAAAGCATGTAAACTTACCTGCATAATGAATTCCTCCAGGGCGGATATCCGGTTGATCGGGCGCAGATTGCAGGGGCTTGCGGGCACCTCCATACATACATAAGTATTTGTGTACATACGTATGTAAGTACATTTTTGTCGTAGAGGCATCACACACCAGGGAATGCCCTTAGCGAATTGTGGCCATTCCACCGGATACGCGGAGGCGTTGGCCTGCGACGACTGAGTCGATACTGTAGAGAAAATTAAACTAACTATTTAAACTTACCCAATAATTATTAAAACTTACCTTGTATACTTAAGTTTAAGTAAGTTTAAGTAAGTTTGATTTCCTTTTCTTTGGCTTTTCATCGTGCAAAGCACACAGTTGCAAAGAAATATATTTAGTACAAAAATCAACTGTGGGGAGCTTTTACACGGCATATCAAATACCCAAAAGTTCCATAGACTCCCTCGTTTTTAATAGAATGGCTAGACTTCATCCCTTCCATTCTGGAACTATGGATGGCCTCCAGAAAGGTTGGGTTTGTTACGCGAACCCTCCTCGTGGGCAATACAGTGCAGTAAATCGCAACTTTGGCATATCAGCTGCCTACCTACCGCAGGTAGAAATAAGTATTTCAAGGTAGCGGTTCTCATTGGAAAAAGCGATTTGTCCTATTGGAAGGCGTGGACAAATTAAATAAAAAGGGTTGTATGAGGCGATATTGGAAAAAAGCGCGACTTCAAGGGACAAAAAGCGATCAGATTTAGTTCTTTTTGATTTGATCAAGCCGAGCTGAGTGATGGTCTGTGTTCCGAAAAGTGGTGGTATTACAAACAAAATAAAACAAATTACATTAAACAAGAAAAGGCAACGTTGTGCCAGAAAATAAATTGTTTCTTTTATAGAAAAGCAAAACAAATTAAACCCAGAAAAACACGAAAATTGTGTTAAATTTAAGGAAAATAAAAAAAAGGTTTCTAGTGGGTGACAAAATAAATTTTTTTTTTAAATTAATATACAATTGAGAAAATAAATTCCATGTTTAGTGACTAACATATAAAACAGAAAGAACAAACAAAAATAAAGTAAAAATTATATTAAAGATTAAAAAAATTGGTTAAGTTAAAAGCCACACATATTCAAACACCACTATACTCAACAAAGCGACAGCACAACCAAACCACCACCGCAATTACCACCTCAAACGTGGCAACAGGTCCAGCCCTAGCAGTACACGTCACCTTCCCGAGTGGCGCCAGTTTGTACACGAATGACCCGTGACGAACACAAATAAAGATAATTCCATGAATATTTTATTTGCCGAGGAATAGGGTAAACACTAATTTGTTTCTTTGTTTACGTTCTTTTGGGATTATCGGCCAAAATAAACGTCGTGGTAGGCTGAGCTCAACCTAGGGTCGACGAATTTTTGCAACATAGGCTTCCATTGCGCACGTAATTCAGGTGTTTGCCTTGTTAGGCAATAAAGAATAAATAAATATATGTAGATCAATTAAAGTAGCCGAAGTACAGTCGACCTAAATACGTAGGACACGCTACTTACGACGGCGCACGGTGGCTGAAAATCGTTTTTCATTGGCCAAAAGTCTTTTTTTGTCACCGATTTTTAAAATAATATATCCAGATTAAGGTAGCCAAAAAATTAGGTTAAACTATTGATAATTGTGAGCGTGGCATGCTGTTAAACTCAACGGTTTTTTTTAATTTCAGAAAATGTGTTTTTCTTTTATTTTTTATAAAAAATAAATGGTTACTACTCGCAAGCTATCATCGATAATGGCCTGCGGTCTTTTTGATAATGTTGGTGGATTATAGTCTTTAGTTTTTGTAAGTGGTCAGAGCTCTAGCGTTTAATATTAAGGGCGTTCGGAATATTTATGAAGCTACTATATTTTTCTCAAATTTAAACTTTAGTGGAATAGAACTTCTAGGGAACAAAAGGGAACAAGCAATGTATACCACCCGGAGAAAGTGTCCTCTTTACCGCTATATATACTTTTGCACCCGTGACGAGCCGTGTGTAGATCACTTTTTTCATTTTAATGAAATTACTCCAAAGTACTCGTATACAATGGTGTATATAATTTTCACTTTTTTGCCTAAAAGTTTATGTTTTTTACTTTAGACTACGTAAAACTAAAAAAATTAAATATAATACCTGCGAAAGGGTTTAATGGCTTTGTTTTGATCAGCCAAAAATTGGTAATAAAATTATCACAAAATTCTACAGTAAACATATGATCTCTTTCTAAATTTACCTGTTATCAAATGTTAGGGTAAACCAAAGTCATAAGCAATTTTATAACAATAATCGGGACATTAAACCACTAAAAATAAATAAACAACCCAACAACAACAACAAATATTGGCGAGATACTAATCAGTTTTACCTGATATTAAGGTCTGGACAACATGTGCAGTTTTGTGCAATTTAAGCACTACCTGCTATGAAATTAAAGATCAATGTGTGAATAACATGTATCTAAAAATGTATAAAACTGCGGATTCGATAAGGGATTACTCAGTAATAAGTTAATCCTTTAAGTGTACGGATAAAACATAACAGACGCAAATAAAAATATTCACAAATATATGGAGAGCTTCAGTTATAAAGAACTGGCGGAAGAGTATTTTAGAAACAAAAACCAGGAAGATGTTCTTAGTTACGTTAAAATAAACTTAAATTCGTGTAGCACCGAAATGCAAGAGCAATTATATAATTTCGTCACAGCACTAAAAAAACGCTACAAAGAAGTTCGCTACAGTAACCAAAACTTTTATATAAAAAGTGCAAACTGGTTAGAGGGCCAACTTACTGTCGCTGCAGAAACAGCAAAGCAAGATAAGGCTGGAAGACCACGCAAATCATTGGACAACTGCAGCGATAGATCTAAGAGGCGGAAACTTAAAGATATCAACGATGCAATTGGTTGTACAAATATAAAAGAATCTTTCCTACATCAATTAAGATCACAGAAACAATTAACAAAAGCGGATATCATTGAAAAAGTTGTTAAAGCTAGTCCAGTGAGAACAAAACGGATTCTTAAAAGTATACCAACTCCGAGTGATGCAATACAGTACACAAATGAGGATTCATTAGCATTATTTCTGGATTTGAAATTAACAAAACAGCAATATATTAAGCTCAGACTGCGTGCGATTGAAAAAGGTTCAAATATGTATCCAGCATATCATTACATAACCGCTGCTAAAATGGACTGTTTGCCATCAAAGGACACTATTACAATCACACCAATTTCGGCAGAGGTACAACTACAATCTCTACTTGATCATACAGCCGAACGCTTGCTACAATCAATAACAGGAAATGAGTTAAAGAAATATGGAAACACAAAGTTAATTCTTTTTTGTAAATGGGGATGTGATGGTTCTTCGGGACAAAAACACTACAAACAAGTTGTATGTGAAAATATTTCGGACTCAGATATGTTCATGGTATCATTTGTACCATTGCGATTGAAAAATATTTTAGAAGATTCAGAGCCTTCGACTAGTACAACGCAAACAATATATATTTGGAAAAATGAGACACCATCTTCTACGAAATACTGCAAGCCAATCAAATTTTAATTCAAAAGAGAAACTCATGATGCCATTAACAAAGAAGTTATTGATATCAAGGCCCAAATTGCAACACTACAGCCATTACAATTACAGTTAGATGGGCAGCAAATTGAAGTAAGCTACCAATTAGTGCTGACAATGATAGATAGAAAAGTAGGTCAGGCTTTGACTAACACGAAGGCGGCATGCAGCTGCATTATATGCCAAGCAACATCAACCCAATTAAACCAAATACCGACAAAATCATTAGATAATACCGATGCATATGAATTTGGATTATCACCACTACATGCAAGAATACGACTTATGGAACACATACTAAAAATCAGTTATGATTTGGATTTCGGGTCTTCAGGATCAATAAGAAACAACGAAACCAACAAAGAGTTAAGAAGTTCAAAAAAGAAACATGTTCAAGATGAATATCGCAAACTTGGATTGATTATAGATCAGCCAAAACAAGGGTCAGGCAATACAAATGATGGCAATACCGCAAGAAGATTCTTTTCAGACCCAGAAACAGCATCTGAAATAACAGGAGTGGATTTAAACCTCATTTTTATATTTAAAATAATCCTAGAAGTAGTTGCGTGCAATGAAGAAATTAACTCTAGAAAATTTGGAGATTATGCAAAGGAAACTGCAAAAATATATACAACCAACTACCCATGGAGAAATATGTCTGCAACAGTTCACAAAATCCTTTATCATGGAGAAGATGTCATTAAATATCATTTGGTGCCACTTGGAGATCTATCAGAGGAGGCTCAGGAAAAAAGGAACAAGGATTACAGATTTTATAGAGAGCACAATACTAGAAAAATTTTACGAAATTCAACAAATGAAGATCTATGTAATATATTATTGGCAACGTCAGATCCGTTTATCTCCAGTATTCGAAATCAATGGAAAGTGGAACATCGGGATTTAGATGAAGAAGCCAAAAAACTACTAAAGAACAGAGATAGCACAGAACAATATATGGAATATTTGCAATCAATATTAGAGTCAAATGAATAATAATTATAATTGCCTTTCATTGCTATTTAAGTACGAAAAACATAGTATTAGTAAAAAATAATAATAAGCAGAACCTACCATTGTTGCAAATGCTATTAAAATTTATTGCAGTTTTTATTTTTAAAATGTTTTTAAAATTATCAAATTTGACAGCAAAAAATAATAAATTTTTCTGTAGTAATAGCAATATTTTTAGATAATATTATTAAAGTTTGTTTTTTTAAGTGTAACTATTCTTTGAGTGTAAACAAATTTGCAAATTTGTCAGCAACAAATTTTTAATTTTTCTGTAATAGCAAAATCTCCAGTTGATTTTACTATTTTTTTCAGTGTAAAATTTTTTTAAGTGTAACATTAAAAAAATTCCATTATTACCAAAAATATTTATAATTATTATTAATTTCCAAATATAAAATTTTTTAATAAATAAAAAAATAATAAACCCATATTTCACTCTAAAAGTTAAAAAAAATTCAAAAGTTCAACTTTGACCTAGAATTCCTTAAAAAGTCCTCAATCAATTTTAATGTAATTTAAACTGAGTCAAGCTGAACTAAATATCTATCCAATAAAATAAAAATGACTTCAATATTTTGATCGGTTCAAAAGTTACAGAATTTTGGCCAATGAAAAACGATTTTCAGCCACTGTGCGGCGGTTGGAGTTGAGTGGAGGAATAAAAAGAGCCGGCTGAAACTTAAAGCTACCTGTTTCTTTTTTGCATGAATTAGAAATACTACTATAGGTAGATTGCTTGCTTTTGAAAATATTTATTTAAAGTTAAAGCTAACTTAAGTAATTTAAGGATTGAGAAATTTTCTAAATAAAAACATATTTTTGTAATCGATTTAAGATGGAGATAGGAAGTTAATAATCTAACGAATAAGTCGCAGAAAGGTGGTACATAAACGTGAGTGATCCGAATTTGGGATGATGTATTGGTAACGGCCGCAGGTAATTATGGAAGTATTTCCGCAGTGACTGAAGAGGGAATTCCGATGGGGAGGGAAGCCAAAGTTGGCACATCAGCAGCTAGCGTTGAGATGAGAGATGAACGAAGCAGCGGGTGACTGGTGTTCAGTAATATGAAAATTATAGCAGTTTGCAGTCAGTCTGTTTTAGGTTAATTCTTTCGGGCCCCGTTAACTTTACAGCTTTTTCTCGGGTTACATCTTCCGATTTTTTCGTAGCTGCGCAAGTGCTCAGAGAGGTTGGCAAAGACCCCGCAAAACGGAGAGCTTCAGCCGGAGCCAGCGCCAGCATACCAGCACAGTCAGCAATCTAGACACACATTAGCACCTTGCGTGCATTCTCAGATGCTACCATGACCAGCCGCTACAGATGTTCATTCAAAACGACTCTTTACTCAAGTGATTATTCTAAAACCTTTGTGGGCTACTGCTATAGCTATCATTATGTCTGTATCTTTATCATAAGTATCAAGTTTGACAAGTTGCATCTTTTTTTATTCTGTTACGTTATTGTTCTACAATTTTATGCAGACAATACCGTGTGATTCCACTATGCTTAAGCGTGGCTGTAATCTGTTGTGCGTTAAGTTTGAATCTGCATTTTAATTTCATAAGAGTATTTTGAATTCTTATCTTATTGTTTTTTAGTATGTTTTTACTTTTTTAATGAAATTATCTATATATATAAATAGGCAAAGAGAAATTTTTAGATCCCTTTTTCTTCTTTGTTTGCCAAACGATATTCTTCATTCTTTTGCCAAATACTAAACATTGTTGATATTGACCCGACTATTTAATATTTGAATTAATTTAGTATTAAAGGAATAAAATGCTCATAAAGTTGACACCACTACAAATGCTAAAAATACACACGTACACGCATTCAATTATGTAAGGATTGGTTCAAGTAAAAAGAAGCAAAGAAATGACAGTGTTTAAGAGTACATACACAAATATGTATGTATATGAGCAATTAAATTTTTTATAAATGTGCGTGTTTGTAGGCAATTTTATTTCGTTTATCGTTTTTCCCATGGGGAAGGGAATAATTTAGATAGTTATTTCTCTTTAAATGAATGCAACTAAAATAGGTATTTAAACTTGCGGTCGAATTTCGACCACTAGATGTACTCTAGTTTTAATAACGTAATGTACAATATCTTTTCAGAATCCCATGCAGATGGATCGTATACAGCAACAGATAACGAAACACCTTCCGTCACCCCAAAATTTTTATCGCGAGGACATTTATATAAAGTAATTGTTGGAGAAACAATCGAACTTCCATGCAAAGTTCAAAACTTAGGATCTTTTGTACTACTATGGAGAAAGGGATCATCAGTTTTAACTGCTGGACATTTAAAGATAACAAGAGACGTTAGATTTAAAATAAGTGGTGATTATAACCTTCAAATTAATGGTGTTAAGACACAGGATGCCGGTGACTATATTTGCCAACTGGGAGATCAAGAAAATAGAGATCAAGTCCATACAGTAGAAATACTAGGTAAGAAATAAAAAGTATATGACATTAATTAAAGGGCTTCTTTATCATTGCCCTACTACTCTTTTCTACATAATTTTTACAAATACACTGCCTGTTATTGGAATAATTTTAATATTCGTCGATAATTTTTAAGTCAATCATCTTTATTGAGTAAAAATGCAAATAATGTAGTTAGTCAACGAACACTGCCAACAATTAAAGTATAGCAATATATAAGTTTTGTGTTAATTGCCTTAAGCGCGAGTTAATTTCTGTACTAAGGAATGAATCAAAAAAAATTATTTTTAGCTACACCGAAGGTGTGCTTCTTTACTAATAATATTCTTAAGACTGATTACAATATTTTCCTTAACATCTATTTATAATAATATTTATGATTAGTATTTCTTTATCTCAAAATATGTTTCTCTTTGTTGAGGCATATTTTGAGTTTCCTTTGTCTATTGTATATTTTCTTATAACTAGGTATCTTAATCTACACGAAAATATGTGTTTCACTTTGTTCTTTGTTTTATTGTTAGTAAAAAATATAGTTTCGATTTTCCTTTGTTTCTTATCAGTAAAGATGTACCTTTATTATCAGTTGCTAATACATTTATTTGGGTAATGTTTGTTCATGTCATTTTTATGTGAGTATTATCGAGGTATTAACTCGCGACAACCCCTTAATCGGTAAAAGAAGATAGGAAATAGCGACCTGAGACAAGATTCAAGGTTTACTTTTTTTAAACTTTGCAAAGTTTTATTCAGCTGTGTGTGAGAGAGAGCGAGTGTGTGTGTGTGTGCAAAGAGAGAGTGGTGCATGCGAGAGTGGTGTTTTCGTGTACTTGGCTATGGGTTTGCTGTGTTGTGGGTGTGTTTGCTTACTTGACTGTGTATATTGCTGTTGGTATGGATATGAACGTTTATCGTGGATATTTATTTTTGAGGTAATGGAGGCCTGAGACAACATTCAAAGTTTACTTTGCAAAGTTTATTCAGCTTTATAAAGTTTTATTCATCTGCGAGAGAGAGAGTGTGTATATGAGTGTGTTTGTTTGCTTGACAGTGTTGTTTGGTGTGTTGCTATTGGTATGGAGGCAGAAAATGTATGTATCTGATTATTTTAGGTGTGACATCATTGCGTGGTGTGTATGTGTTGCTTACTTGACTGTGGACATTGCTGTTGGTATGGATATGGACGTTTATCGTGGATATTTATTTTTGAGGAAATAAGGACCTGAGACATCATTTAAAGTTTACTTTGCAAAGTTTAATTCAGCTATGTGAAAGAGATCGAACTTTTACTAATAATTTTTAGCATGCATAGGCATTTATTGTTAATGTATGTACATTCTATGGCGTAATTTCATTAGTCATTATATATTTATGTATGTATGTGTATATGTATGAGTACATGTGCTTGCCTCCATGTATTTATATTTGGCGATATGTCGGCAGGGGGCATGCGCTGCTTTGTTTAGGTGTATCCTCATCTGTGATATAATAAATGAGTTGTTGATGTGGGTATTAAGTCATCACTTCTTTATGGATACATGTATATTGTATAGCTAGGTGTGGGATATGTTTGTATGTGTGTGTGTTGTGATCGCTTTGGCATCGTTGTACTCGTATTAATTTTGTTTATGAGATTTTATTTTTGTTCTTCTATATATTTGACTCTGTTTTAATATGTTTTTGTTTATTTATTTATAAATATTATTTCCCAGATTCGTTGATAATTAGATTTTTAGAATTATATTTCAGATCTAATAAAAATTAATTTATATGTTTATTTATATTAGGTGTGTCGTCATCATGTCTGTACGACGTATCTAGTATCGTTGTTGTTGTTCTACATATTTGAGTCTGTTTTATGTACTCGTAAATAGTAATATTTCTCTCTGTTTTCTTAATTCTGTTTATTTTCTGATTTTTTTATATTTTGAACCCTACTGCACAATACTGTGGAGGCAGAGAAATATTATTTCAGGTTTGTCGTCACAACTGACTCCATGGAGTGTGTATGTGTATGATGTCGTCACTTCTTTATGTATGTAGGTGTATTTGTATGGGTGTGCTGTGGTATCATGTGATATCGTTATATTAATTTTGTTTATTAGTTTTTAGTTTCTTTTTTAGGCTGTTTTATATATTATTTTGATATTTCTTTGTTTTTATACCCTTCACCAAAAAATTTGGAAAGGGGATATATAGGTTTGTCAGTCCGTATGTAATTTCTTCATTATTCATTTAAGACCCCATAAAGTATATATATTCTGGATCCTTATAGTCGAAGTCGAATGAGCGATGTCCGTCTGTCCGTCTGCTACATTTTGGTGTAGTTAGAATTAAGGCCAAAAACAACATAGAGAAATAAATTTTATACCATTCTCTTGGAATTTTTCATAAATTTCTTCGGTTTGAAAATAACAAAACTCGGTCCAATAATTAATGAGATATAGCAAAAAGACTATTTTTGTTATATTTCCTATTCTGTTGTTTTTTTATGGTCCCAACTGTACTACGGTAATTTTTATGAAGCAGATCTCTTGTATGGAGTTCTACGAAGATTTATACTGAAAATAATTGAAGTCGGTCCATTAACGAATAAATATGAGCAAAAAAAAAATGGCATTCGAAATAATTTTACTTTTAAAAATTTTTTGAAAAATTGCGTGGGGATTCAATCATACAACCTATTGGTTGGTAGCCACGACCGCTTCTTGTACACCACAAAGCAGTTGTATTTTTCATAGTAGCTTTCGCGTTTAAGAACATAATATATCTTATTTATTATAAAATACTGAAATTTCAAATTCTTGATGGAAATTGGTGTGGTTGTTGTAAATCTTCCCTTTTTGTCACACAGATATCACATACATACATACTGAAATGCGTTCATGCATATTACAGTATTTTTTATCGCTTACATTTTCTTTTCGTATATAAATAACCATAATTATTTTTTATATTATTTATATTAAAGAAATGTAATGGATCGTCAAGACACAATGTACGAGTAAATATACATAATCAATGAAATTGAATTTAGTTTTGCTTTGAAAATGTGTTAATTTTCCATTTTTTATGACTATTTGTGATTTCAGAAGAAAGGCAAAATCGACGCTTATATCCTGTTTTATACTTGTGTAATTTTAATTATTTTCTATATTCAGATGCAGAGCGTACCTGCTGTATATCAGAACCCGGTATTATTATTGTATTTGTACAATGTGATTAAAAATCTTTTGACAATTAAAATGTTGTTTGAATACTTAGTAACAGATAACAAAGCAGAAAAATCTCTTCCTGGCTAGAATTTGATAAGAACTGTTTCTTTCATTCTGTAACATCAGTGAGTTAATCTTCAAAAACATTTCAATTAATTGCCTTTTCTATAAAATAAAAACAAAGTTTGATGTAAGAATTTAATTTGATATCAAGCTCCAAAATGTAATTAGCAAAGAAACTATAAAATTGAAAACCCCGCGAAAATAGCGCATATTCTAAAAATTGCAACTGCAATATTGGAAATTATTCCCAAAAATTTATTTAAATAAAATCATATAATAGGCAATCGGCAGCCAAAAATCCTGAAAAAATCTCTAAAAGGCCAAAAATTCTTAAAAATATGCGAACATCAGAAAAATTTTATGATTCAATATTGATTAAAGAACAGCAAAATTATAGAGTAAAAAAAACTTAAAAAATATCATTTCCATCATCATTTAATAAAAACTATTTTGTATTTGGAATAAAAATTTAAAATGCATTTATATTTTGAATAAAAGTATTACAAATACCTACTTTAAACAAATTTAGGTTCTAGATTGCATTATCCAATTGAATAACTTAATGTGGGCTTAATTAAAATGTATTCTAAGAATAGTGCGCAATTCATCAAATATTTTTCAAACAATCAGTTCCTCTCGTATACATACATATGAACTTTGGGTTTTTAGATCGGAATGTCGTATGTATGTGATCGGAATGGCGAAAATTTCAAAAACATTTGTAAAGCGCAGCGGTAATAGTTCGCCAGCTGTACCGCGTCTAAAAAATAGTAAATGCACACATATTTGCATTTTTTTTGCATATTTTCGTATTTTCCTCTTAAATGCCAAAAATTCTCAATAATATGCGAACATCAGAAAAATTGTATGATTCAATATTTATTAAAAAACAGAAAATTATAGAGTAAAAAACTTTAGAAATATCATTTCCATTGTGAAAATTAAACTATTTTGTAATTGGAAGAGAAAAATTTTAAATGCATTTGTATTTTGAATAAAAGTATTGCAAATACCTACTTTTCACAAATTTATATTTAGTTTCTAGATTGCGTTATCCAATTGAATAATTTAATGTGGGCTTAATTAAAATGTATTCTAAGAATAGTTCGCAATTTATCAAATATTTTTCAAACAATCAGTTCATATCGTATACGTACATATGAACTTTGGATTTTTAGATCGGAATGTTTGGGGAAAATTTCCAAAAATAGTATATTTGTATTTAATTTTTTTGCATATTTTCGTATTTTCCCCAATTCAGCATATATAAAATGATAAGTTAAGATCTTAGGAGATAAAAAATTTATTTCTTCATATTCATATAAAATTAACTGGTCTTACATTCATTAAGAACACCTAAGAAATCATAGTTTTGCGGAATATCGCATTGCCGATAGCACGCACTACGGAATTGGACGCGGATTAATGGTAAAATATTACGAAAATAAGCCGTATTATGGGTTGGATTTGAGAGCAGAATGCTTTCTCTTTGCGATTTTATCGTAATTTTTCATATTTAGTTCTCTATCTTACTTAGTAAGCGCAGAAGATTTAAATAAAATTTGTTTTTAATTAAATTAATCTGTTTTCTTAGCAGGCTGAATATGAATCTCCGAATTCGTATTTTTAAAATCAATTGTGGTTGAAATTCCATTGTGTTTCTATATCAGAAATATACAGGTTATATTAAACCAAAACCTTTATCGCCTGGTCCAACCGCAATACAGATAAGTAAATGGAAAAGTTAAAAAAATTTTAAAAAGACAACTATCAGAATACCACTAGTTTACATACGAGTACGTACATCATACGAGTTTCAAAGAAAAAATTAAATTAAAATAATGAATTAAAATATGTTGTTATATTTTATAGTTTAAAATTTTTTCTAACACCGTCAAGTTATTTTTATTTTTGTATTATTATTATATCAAATAAAAACGTCAACAACTTATTATATTATTATTTGATCACTGTACAAAATCCTATTTGATAACCTATTGGATATTTTTGAAAAATAAACCTTTTATCGTTCATAAAATTGGAAAAAACCCAAAAAAAATTTATAAGTGAGATTGTGCCTGGTTTTTCAAATAAATTGTGGAACAAACTTTTTCAAATAAAAAGTAAAAGTAATAAAAACAACTAAAATGTATCGAAAATTCTAAAACAAAAAAATAACATTTTGTTGTGTTCAGGATTCGAAACCGTGCCACCGGGTAAGAAGGTACGGTTTCAAATCCTGACCAACCATTTATTAATTTATTTTTTTTATTACTTTTATTTTTTATTTTATTTTTTTATTTTTTTAAGAATTTTTGATAGCTTTAAATTATTTTCAATATGAAGAGAATATTGGAACATTTTAATCATTAGACTAGCAGATTTATGCAATAGGTGTCGATATTTTTTATCTATTTTGGGATAATTTCTTCATTAATAAACCTGTTCTTACGTTTCAAATCATTTCTTTGTTAAGTCGAAGACCACTGGCTTATTGATAAAGACGTTGAAACACTTCTTGGATGCGTGAAAAATTATATAAGTTCTAATAAGGGGATGTTAATATTTTTATAATGCACTCTAGGCAAGAAAGTGTAACAAATTTGTTACGAAATTCATAATTTATGGCTGACTTCATAAACGCAGTTTGCAAAGCAACACGAGAATGCCTTGTAAACTCATGCTTCCAGTGTTGCTTCCAGGAAGCTGTGTTTATGAAATCAGCCTATACTATGAAATAGAGATTAGAACCAATAATGCGTGATCGTGATTAATTTTTGTTTCCATCCTGTGGGGGTGCGTCCGTGAGACGGTGAGTGGCAATTTTTTTTGCTTTAATGTAATTTTTTTCCATTTAAATTAATTAAAAATTTTTTTTTTCGTATTTCGTGGGCGCTAATTTTCGTGATTGTGACTTCTTTCGTCTCTCAATACTATGGTGAAGGGTATATAAGATTCGGCACAGCCGAATATATCTCTCTTACTTGTTTTAATTCTGTTTGCTTCATCTTTTCTGAACTCTACGGCCTAGACTTTATTTGTTTATTAATTTATAAATATTTTTTCTTAGATTCATTGGCGATCTATAGAATAGATTTTTAGGATTATATTTCATATCTTGTATATACATAAATAATTTGGATTTCATAGGTTTAAGGTGGAATGTGTATGCTATGCCAACTCGTAATTTCGAAGATGTTAAAAAATCGAACTTGATTAAAAATTCTACAATCAAAAAGATGACAATAAATGATTACAAAAGTTGTCTATTTAAATTTAAAATTATCTCATATGAAATAATTTTATTTAATTTTAAAACACATTACAACTATACTCAAAAACTATATAAAGTAGTATTAAGTATTCTGATATTAATTATATTGATTTATTTTAAAAATTACTTACGATATACAATTGAGATTGGGAAAAAGTGCGAATAAAAATTTAACACTAAAATTTGAAAGATTCACATAAAAAGCACCAATTATTAACTTGACAAGCACCCGGTCGCAAAATTTTGTTTGACATCACTCTATACAAATGTATAGCAGTTGTTGTTTTTACATTTTCTACAAACCTCTTACAACTACAATTAGAGTTGAAAAAAAGTCAGCCTAGGTAGTAATGGTAAAGTAAGAAAACAAAAACAATTGGTTGATTATTGAGTTCTTGTTACAACTTTGATATTGTTTAAACTTTTCATTTGTTTTAATGAAGGTTTAATATAGTATCTCCAGTTGTTCTAAGAAATATTTGGGTAAAGTTCCCTGATGATCTGCATTAGCAACAGTGAAATGCGCATAGGAACAAGCTATACCCCTCAATAATCAATTGCAATTTGTTTTTAACAAAATGGTTAATGTTTTACTGAATAAGTAATGTTTTACGGAATAAGTAGTCGAAGACCACTGGCTTTTTTAATAAAGACGTTGAAACACTTCTTGGATGTGTGAAAAATTATATAAGTGCTAATAAGGGTATGTTAATATTTTTATAATGCACCCCAGGCAAGAAAGAAATTTTGTTACGAAATTTGTTACGAAATACATAATTTATGGCTGACTTCATAAACGCAGTTTACAAAGCAACACTAGAATGCCTTTGTAAAGTCATGCTTATAGTGTTGCTTTGCAAGCTGTGTTTATGAAATCAGCCTATGCTGTGAAATAGAGATTAGAACCAATAATGTGTGATGGGGATTAATTTTTTGTTTCCATCACGTGGGGGTGCGTCCGTGAGACGGTGAGTGGCAATTTTTTTTTTGCTTTAATGTAATTTTTTCCATATAAGTTCTTTTTTTCCATATAAGTTCTTTTTTTTTATTTTTTTTTCGAATTTCGTGGGCGTGAATTTTCGTGATTGTGAGTTCTTTCGTCACTCCATACTATGATGAAGGGTATATAAGATTCGGCACAACCGAATATATCTCTCTTACTTGTTTCAGTTCGGTTTAATGTAATTAAATGTTTATCAAGCTGGGCAAAATTGTGTAGAACAATTCATAATTTAATTTGATTTTATGTTATACTAAGAATTTAAAATAAAACAAACCACTTTAAGCTTTAATCTTACGTGATCACCAAAAATGTCTAAGGAAAAGACTAATGCGTTTTCTGTAACTCTTAAAAATATACTGACTATTTATTTTGTAATGAAGCTTAAAATATGTTACATTGTTATGTCGTCACTCTTAATGTGAAGTAAATAAAGAACAAATTAAATTAAAGAAAAAAAAAAGAACAACAAAACATAGAATTCAACTACGAGGGTCAATTTAAAATTAATTGCAGGTTTGGAAGAAAATAAAAAAGTATTTTTAACAATGAGAAAAATTAATTCAAAAACAAATTTGGTTAAATTATAGATAAGCCTGTTCATGGTTATGGCAGTTCAAATGATGGAAATACAGCAGGACGCTTTTTCGCAAAGCCAGATCTCACATCTTCTATTACTGGTATTGATATTGAATAATTGTTGGGCAATTATTTAGAAACTCCCTTTTAAGTTGGGGAATAAATATTGAAGGATGCAGAGGTCCAACCTTGAAGGGAATTACCAAGTTCAACCACTCGATGAATGCTTGGGTTTCTTCAATTTCTGTTTTCATATCATTCTTTTCTTTTTTGATAATTTTATTGATATTGTTAGAATTATTTATAAATTCATTTAAGGGGTCTGTTATAGGTTTTAATGTATCTCTTTGTTGTTCACGTGTATCTATTTCACCAGTTTTTATACTACGAAGCTTTTTCTTCAAGACATTTCTCGTTGCAACCAATTCTTTTAAAACTTTCTCATCCATGTTTAGCCACAGCAAATATCAGATCAGGTAATCAGATCAGATTATCAGGTATAAGATCATATTATTAGGTATCAGATCAGATTATTTGGTATCAGATCAGCTTATCAGGTATCAGATCAGATTAGATTATTAAATATCTGAACAGATTATCAGGTGTCAGATCAGATTATTATGTATCAGATCAGATTCGATTATTAAATATCTGATCAGATTATCAGGTATCAGATCAGATTATTAGGTATCAGATCAGATTCGATTATTAAATATCTGATCAGATTATCAGGTCAGATTATCAGGTATCTTGTCAGGTTATCAGATATCTCGTCTTAACAAATATATGTATGAAGTTTGAAGTCAGATTGCATACTAAAGATTTTTTTATGTAAAGTAATTTATATTGTTATAAAATAGTCAAATAATTTTCTATAATGACCATTGTTTAAATCGTTATCTTTGCTTATCATAAGAAATCCATATTTTTCCTTCCAACATTCTCTAAAAATTTCATGAAATTGTTCAAAGTTCATGTCGCCGGCAACATGATCACTATAAACATGCTTAATATTTCTCTCATCTTGTTTAAACATTTTAATTACATTCGCATTGTCTTTTATTAAATGCTTAGGAATTGCGGTATAAGTTTGACACAAGTAGAATGAATCGAATGAATCCTTATGTTGTCCCATGCAAAGATAAGCTCTTACATTATTCTGCTTCTCGCATGCAAGATCATCAAATATCATAATTGAATTAGTTTTAGCTTCATTAGGGGGATAACTGACTCATTAATTGGTGAAATTAATCTCTTCAAGTATTCATATTACGGCTGATAAAGTGATTTTGAGTATAAATAGATGTTTTTAAACTTTAGTCCGTTAGGACTTTCTAGTAAGCCAATCATAACATTAGTCTTTCCACAATTTGAGGGTCCAACTATTAGACCACGAATGGAATTTGGTAAGAGTGAACTATGTTTTATTTTTGAATTTATGTTCGATGAATCATCAATATTACGAATCAAAATATTTTTATGTCGTTTTACTAACTGCATTTTTGTAACTAAATGCAATTCATGTTTGTTACGTTTTATTATAGAAAAATTAAATAAATAAGATGGTTATACATTACACAAGTCGTTTAGTCATAAAAACACCTTCATTGGAGCAGGTACAGTAGATAAAATAATAAATAATCTTCCTGTTGAACTTCATCTTCCTGGATATCAGTACTGTGGACCTGGAACAAAACTACAAAAACGTTTAGATCGAGGTGATCAAGGAATTAATTTATTGGACTCTGCCTGCAAAAGTCACGACATTGCTTATTCGAAAATTAAGGATTTAAATATTAGACTTCAGGCAAATAAAATTCTTGAAAATTCAGCTTGGGATCGAGTTTTATCAAAAGATAGCAGCCTTGCAGAAAAATTATTTGCATATATGGTTACTAACGCAATGAAAGCGAAAACAAAATTTGGTGGTATTGGTGTGGAGAAAAAGAAAAATTATAAGAAAACCAAATTAAATGGTAAAAAATTGTTCACTTCATCAATTAGTGCTGCAACAAAAATACTAAAGAAGGAAAAACCTTTAGACATTAACTCTGCCATTAGAATCGCACGTAAAACTATAAACAAATCATTAAAAGGAAGAAAAGCACATGTTATAATAAAACGCATAGTAAGTGTTTCCAAAAATTTTTGGTTTTTTACCCCTAATACCGATTCTAACTGCTCTGGGTGCAATTGGCAGTCTAGCCACTGGAGGTGCTGCTATAGCTAAGGCTGTAAATGAAGCAAAGAATGCAAAAAATCAACTTGATGAAGCAACTAGACATACTAAAGCAATGGAATCTATAGCTGTCGGGAAAGGACTTTACCTAAAACCATATAAAAAGGGATATGGTTTAGTTTATAAAGAACAGACAAAAAACTCTTAGAAATGCTACCTAATAGACCACTATCAGAAGTCGACCTGAGAAAATTTTCAATCAAAATTCCACATTTTAGAGTAGTTTTCATGTTGGACTCACTACCAAAACGGCCAAAGAAAATGGAATGTGGAATAATCAATTTAGATATATCAACAGGACTTTGTACACATTGGGTAGCAAATTATAAAAACATTAATGAAAAAGAATATTTCGACAGTTTTGGAAAGTTATAACCTCCTTCGGAAGTAGTCAAATATCTTGGTACAAATATAAAATACAACTATATTCAACATCAGAAGTTTAATACATTTACTTGTGGTCATTTATGTCTTAAGTTTCTTTATGAAATAGCAGCCAGTTGAAGATATTGAAAGCCGTGGGTATAGGCACTTTGTTTAATACACTTGCTAGTGCTAAGTATTGTTTTAGAAACTTTTCTTTGTCTAACTTCATAGCATTTTTTACATTTATATTTATTCTTACAATTTTATTTTTGATTTTAATACTCTATTTTTACGCTATCCTACTTTTCATGTACAACTCCTTTTTTCGCTTAAATCTAAATTTTATAAATATGGTTCCTTACAATATTTTTGTATGCATTGCTTACTTTTTAAATATACATGCTCAGCTTTAGAGTTTCAAATTCTAGAGACTGTGTATACAGCATGCTCAGGGTTCTTGCTAAGCAACGGTCTGGCCTTAATATCGTGCACTTAAATGCACAGAGTTTAAATAATAAAATTGATGAATTTAAATATTTATTTGTATCATCAGGTATCGATATCATTTGCGTATCTGAAACATTGTTCCCCTTGGATATTCATGATTCAGTGTATAACTTACAAGGCTTTAGACTTTTCAGATCTGACAGGAAAATTATTGTTAATAATGTTGAAACCAAAGCCAAAGGTGGTGGAGTTGCAATATATGTACGCAACGGTATTCCATGTAAAGTTAAGCTTATAACCAAAATTGGCAGTGAAGTCGAATATTTATTTCTTGATATTTAAACAGTTGACAAGAAGAAGCTTTTATTAGGTAGTGTGTATAGACCTAATAGTAGTATGAATGTGTATCCTTTCATTTCTATTCTTGAAGAAATTTCCATCAAATATGATGATATTGTTATCATTGGTGACTTTAATAATAATCTCTTAGTGGATAACCCGTTAATCGACCCTATGCACTCTCTTAATCTTTATCCTCTAAATGTGTCTTTACCAACTCATTTTCATACTACATCTTCCAGTTTGATTGATCTAGTATTTGTCAATCATAAACTACTTCTCTATGATCAATTCCAGCATCTGTCTTTTCCAACCATAATATTATCTTTTTGAGCTATGACTTGTCCTTGAATGTTGAGGACAAATATATTACATATCGTGATTATCATAACATTGACTACACATTGTTAAATTAAAATATTGATAATATCTGTTGGGACCAAATCTATAGAATGGACAATGTAAATGATCAACTCTCTTTAATAGAAGAAAATATTCGGTTACTGTATGACAGGTATGTTCCAATTAAAACCAAACTTATCAAAGCTAATCAGCCACCATGGTTTAGTCGCGAGATAAAACTTCTTATTGAAAAGCGTGATACTGCTTATAGTCGATGGAAGAGATAAAAAACAGATGAGCTGAAAGCTATTCACAAATCTGCTCGTAGGGAGGTTCAAAATCGAATTAAACATGCAAAGATTATGTTTTATCATAGAAAGTTTTCTTCTGCTATAGATAACAAATCCAAATGGAAGGAAATCCGTAAAATTGGTATAGGTCAGAAATACCACAAAACATACAATGCGGATGTTGACGTCAACACCCTGAACAACTTATTTGTAAATATTAGTGTCCAATCTCAAACCAGTAATATTTATGATGAACTTTGTTGTGTTTCAATACAGAACCCCTTCATTTTTCGTTGTGTTAATCAGTCCGAAGTTTTGGATTGTTTACTATCTGTAAAATCTAACGCAATCGGTTCAGATGATTTAGACCCCAAGTTTTTAAAAGCCTGTACTCTTATACGTTCCTATCTTATGAACAGGTCTCAACGTGTTCATCTAAATAACAAGATTTCAGATTCACTTAATGTTAATAAAGGAGTTCCCCAAGGTTCTATATTGGGACCTCTTTTATTCTGTATATACATCAATGATTTACCTGATATTATAATTAACGGTAAAGTTCATATGTACGCTAATGTCGTGCAGCTTTACATGAGTACACGTATCGAAAATTTGATGTTGACTGTAACCAATATCAACAGAGATTTGAACCAAATTGATAGCTGGGCTAATGCAAATGGGCTCTGTATTAATCCCTCCAAGTCTAAATGCATTTTGATTTCAAAATATAATAGAGAGGTTTGACGTACCTGAGCTAAAAATCAAAGGAAACAAAATTGACTTTGTTAAATCTGCATCCAATCTTGGTGTTGTCTTTAATAATCGTTTAACGTGGTCTAATCATATTAGTGTCATTGTGGGTAGAGTATACAGCATGCTTCGTAACTTGTGGGCTGTCATAGATTCAACCCCATTCATCATACGTATGCAACTTGCAAAAACTTATTTAGTTCCCGTACTTCTATATGGCTGTGAAATTTTTGCCAACTGTGACAGCGATGATCTAAGAAAACTTAACGTTGCCTATAACAATATAGCAAGATATGTATTCTTACAAGGGCGTCGTGACCACATTTCGCTATACTCATATCAAATTTTTCGACTTAAATTTGAAAATTTATTAAAATTTAAATGCCTCGTGTTCTTACATAAGATAATTACGTCTAAGCAGCCAATATATTTGTTTAGTAGGATAAAATTTGCTAGATCTAATCGAGGGAGGAAACTCATTCAATATAGATTTAAGAGCCTGGTATCACAACGACAGTTTTTTATATATACCACAAGTCTCTGGAATTCCTTGCCAAACTATATTCAAAATGTAGGCAATGCAAAGTTGTTTAAAAAGGAGCTACATAAAATGTTTGCATAATGCTATATTTCAGCTTTAATGTATTTTTTTTTATTTTCATTATAAGATGTACATCATATATATTTTTATCTTTTTATCTAAACTATGTATTTCTGTATTTTTATGTTTATAATATCTTAGTATTATTCGTTTTATATCATTATGTTTATTTATACGCCTTGCTTTTAATCTGATTATTTCACTAGCACTGTCATTTATAAGATTAATATCTTGTTGTGCTAGGTTACAACTTTTGCAAATAAATAAATAAATAAAAATAAAAATAAATAAATTGTTGGTATCACATGTTATTGTTGTAATTTATAATATTTGAAATATGTGCATAATAAAAAGTTTGTTTATGCATGTTATTAATTTTCAATTTCTACATTTATTTTGTTTTAAATTTCATTAATTTTTGGTTTTAAATAAAAGTTTTTTAAATTTACTATAAATTTTGTTTTATTTTTTTTGTATTAAACGTGTGTTTAATTTGTTTTGACTTAGTAATTGGTTTGAATTATATATTACATTTAAAGAACAGGCTTTAATAAACATTTGGTGTGAAGGGGATTGTGCCCGGTTTGAGCTCAACCCCTTCTACTGGAGAGCCAATGGCCCGCCAGGAAGCGCCTTCACCCAATTGTTTATACAGTGCTATAAAAATGTTAATGTAAAAAGAATTTTCTAACTTTTGTAACATCTTGTATGGTTGTGTAATTTTAAATTTTTTTTAAATGTGACCATACAAGCTTTCTATTATTACACATCATGAATTTTTCATTCTTAGTCAACACAGCTATTACATTTTCTTAATCTGTTTTTATGTACCGTCTGGTATTTATTTTCTTTACTTTTCAACATACAATTACCATACTCATCAATATTCATTACTTGAAACGGGCCTGTGTACAACGATTCTAATTTATGTCCTGCATTGTTTTCTAGTAAGACCTTGTCATTTATTTGTATTTTTTGACTGTTTACGTTTTTGTCGTAAAAAGATTTTTGTTTGTTTTTGGCTTTTCCAAATAATGTTTTTGCTCTGGTCTGTGCTGTTTGTAGGCGAAATTTTATCTCCTTTTCGTATAAATCGACATTGTATATTGGTTCTACGTCGTATGTTTCTAAGAATGCCAGTGTAGTTGGCAATTTACCATAAACTAATTCAAATGGGCAATAGCCATGAACTGTGGATGGTGTAGTGTTAAAGCAATAGGTGAAATATTTCAACCAATCGTCCCAATCTACCTTTTCTGTTGATAAATAGCTTCTTACGAATTCTTTAAAGGTCCTATGTGAGCGTTCTATAGTCCCTAATGTTTGATGGTGGTAAGCTGTGGACGTTTCATGGTTAATACCAAGTAATTTACATATATCATCCATTAGTTGGTTTTTGTACTCCGTACCTAAGTCTGTTAAGATTTTCTTTGGTGGTCCATATGTTAAAATAAGGTTTTCAAAAATAGATTTGGCTACGGTTTGAGATTGTTTTGATGGGATTGGTATTGAAATCAGATATTTTGAAAGATCGCAAATTATGGTCACGGCGTATACATTTCCATGATTCGAAGTCATGAATGGTCCTATTGTGTCAATTATAACTGTATCAAATGCTTTATTTGGTGTGTTTGTTATTCTTAATGGTTCAATATTCCTTGGTAACGATTTATTTTTCTGACATAAAAGGCAAGATTTAACATATTTAATGACATCTTTAGTCATATTTTTCCAATAGCAGTAATTTCGTCATTTATTTAGGGTTCTCATTACACCTGAGTGTCCTCCTGTAAGTGGTTCGTTGTGATAAAATTTTAATAAATTTTCTTTTTCAGTTTTACTTTTTACAAGTTTTATTCTTGGAGTAATCATAATGATTAATGTATCTAGATACTTTTCGGAATTAGCTTTAAGATCCTCGACTGAAACGTAGTTGAACAAGTCGTCGTTTAGTGATATTTGAACTTTTTCGATTTTCGCATTTTTAGCCTCAATTTATAGCTTTGATATTAATTGTTTTAGAACAATTTTATCATTTAAAATACAGTCATCGATGTTAAATTCACTTAGGATTATTTTGCCCTTTTTTAGAATTACTTTTGGGTAATTCTTATTTAATTCGAACTTAAGGAGTGGTACCTTTTTAGCTTCCCTAAAATTACTTATTTCAAACGCTTTTGGTTTGTTTACTATGGTTGCCTTGTTATTTCTAATGTCTTTCTTGATTGTTTGTTTCAAATTTTGCCTTTTAACTTGATTTCTTGTGGTTACTGCACACACATTTGTCTGGTTTACTGTCTTAATAAATTCGATATCTATTCTTGAGAGTGCGGCTACGAAGTCGTATTCTTCTAAATCTAATTTCATGCGAGTCAACTTTGATGACGGATTTTTTAAGGAAAATAAATATGTAAGTGGCTTATGGTCACTGCGTACAATAAATTTTCTTCCATATACATAGGGTCGAAAATGGTTAATCGCCCAATGTATTGACGTTAACTCCTGTTCAATTGTAGACTTATGCGACTCTCCTTTTGTAAAAGTGCGTGAAGCGTAAGCTAGAGGCATTTGTTTGCCGTCATAATCTTGGCTCAGTACCGCCCCGCAAGCAATTTTGCTCACATCTGTCGTTATATAAAAATCTTTACCGAAATCTGGATATTTTAAAATTTTTGGGTTAAGAAGTGCCCTTTTTTATATTGAAATGACTTTTCACATTCTGTTGACCAATTGAATTTTACATTTTTGCGTGTATGCAGCGTAATATACAATGCATATTTTGCGAAGTTCGGTACAAACTTTCTATAGTAGTTGCAAAATGCGATAAAACGTTTAGCTTCTTCAGAGTACTTGGGAGTTGGATACTCTTTAATAACTTTAAATTTTGATTCGTCTGGCAATATGCCCTGATTGGTACATTTATGCCCTAGAAAAACTACTTATGTGCAGAATAAGTTACATTTGCCTGGATGCAATTTCAGATTATATTTTCTACAAGTCTTGAAGACGTCACGCAAGTTGTTGAGCATGTGCTTTTCAGAACAGCCTATAACGATTAAATCGTCCATATATAAAAATGATTGGTCAGGTTTTAGACCAGCAAAAGCTAACGACATCATTCTTTGGAATGAGTTGGGAGCGACTTTTAATCCATAAGGAAGACGTTTAAAACGAAACGAGCCTTGCTGTGTAGAAAACGATGTTATATTTCTAGAATTCTCATCCAGCTCAATTTGGTGAAACCCTGACATGAGATCTAGACATGAGAAATATTTCGCTCGACCGAGTTGATCTAAAATTTCGTCTATCCTTGGTAACGGGTATTTATCTGCTGCTAATTTTTTGTTAATCTGTCTAAAATCAAAAACTAAACGCCATCTTTTGCTTTTCTCTCCTGGAAGTGACTTCTTTGGCACTAGAACAAGTGGACTATTGTATTCCGATAATGACGGTTCAATAATTTCGTCTTTCAACAATTTTGCTACTTGCTTATTTATTTCCTCTTTTTGTGTCTGTGGAATTCTATAATTTTTAATATATGTTGGTGCTTGATCTTTAACGTGAAGCTTTTGCTTATAAAAATTATTCGCTGTAATTTTTTCATTTTCTAACGCAAAAATATCTGTATATTCTTCACACAGTTTTGTTAAATTATTGGAAAGAAAGTTCGGGAAATTTTTCTGTAATATGTTAATAACTTCGTCATTTCTATATTTTTGTGTGTTTTGTATTGTAAAAATGTTACAATCGCTTAAATTTTCAAAGTGAATGTGCTTATTCTTAGCCGTCACGTCTTCAGATGTGGTATTTAATATTTTAACGTATGCATTTGTTCCAGAAATAATGCAATTCGGTATAAATATGCCTGGTTCTAATTCTTGATTAGGTATAAAATATGATTTCGTGTGGTTTAAATTATAAATTTTTCTAAAAGTTTCGCATCGTGCAGGGACAATTTTATTAGTGAATGTGCTAATTGATCTGGAGTTTGAATATCAATAATTGGCAGTTCAATTTCGTAATGGAGTTCATTGGGTCGAACTAATAAAAAGTTGTTGTTGTCACTGTAATTTAAAATACAATTGTTTGTTTTTATAAAATCTAGGCCAATAATACCATTACTTGGTATGGGAAAGTTTTTTTCCACTACTAGTAATTTTTGGCTAATTGCATAGTTTTTAAGAAAAATTTTACAATAAATTGATCCGATGCTATTGAACGTTCCATCTCCTACGCCTCCTCTTGATACTATCTGGCTTTTATCTATATTCGTGTTATTTTTTACTTGGCTTATTTTAACTATGGAAATATCAGCACCAGTGTCAAGAAGAAAAGTGCTTGGTAAGACTCCTGATATTTGCTTAACTGTACACAACTGCAAAAATTTAAATTCAGACTGTAAATTGTTTCAATGTTATTTTTATAACAATTAGGGTTATTTCCTGATTCGTAAGTAAATTGTTTATTTTCGCGCCTTTCTAAATTTTCAAACTTTCTTAACCCCCTCCCATCTAGGGGTGTTATTAGTTTTCCGACTCTTGCTCTACTACGCGTACATTTCTTCCGTCTCTTCTTGAGTTATTATGTTGTAACTTCTGATTATTATAACCATTGTTACGAAAATTTCTATTGTTGTTTTGAGTGTTTTGATAGTTCCTATTCTGATATGACCCGTTGTTACCAATATCACTGTAACTGTTGAAATGACTTCTACCTCTGTATCTATTGGAACTCGTTCCTATCTTATGAACAGGTCTCAACGTGTTCATCTAAATAACAAGATTTCAGATTCACTTAATGTTAATAAAGGAGTTCCCCAAGGTTCTATATTGGGACCTCTTTTATTCTGTATATACATCAATGATTTACCTGATATTATAATTAACGGTAAAGTTCATATGTACGCTAATGTCGTGCAGCTTTACATGAGTACACGTATCGAAAATTTGATGTTGACTGTAACCAATATCAACAGAGATTTGAACCAAATTGATAGCTGGGCTAATGCAAATGGGCTCTGTATTAATCCCTCCAAGTCTAAATGCATTTTGATTTCAAAATATAATAGAGAGGTTTGACGTACCTGAGCTAAAAATCAAAGGAAACAAAATTGACTTTGTTAAATCTGCATCCAATCTTGGTGTTGTCTTTAATAATCGTTTAACGTGGTCTAATCATATTAGTGTCATTGTGGGTAGAGTATACAGCATGCTTCGTAACTTGTGGGCTGTCATAGATTCAACCCCATTCATCATACGTATGCAACTTGCAAAAACTTATTTAGTTCCCGTACTTCTATATGGCTGTGAAATTTTTGCCAACTGTGACAGCGATGATCTAAGAAAACTTAACGTTGCCTATAACAATATAGCAAGATATGTATTCTTACAAGGGCGTCGTGACCACATTTCGCTATACTCATATCAAATTTTTCGACTTAAATTTGAAAATTTATTAAAATTTAAATGCCTCGTGTTCTTACATAAGATAATTACGTCTAAGCAGCCAATATATTTGTTTAGTAGGATAAAATTTGCTAGATCTAATCGAGGGAGGAAACTCATTCAATATAGATTTAAGAGCCTGGTATCACAACGACAGTTTTTTATATATACCACAAGTCTCTGGAATTCCTTGCCAAACTATATTCAAAATGTAGGCAATGCAAAGTTGTTTAAAAAGGAGCTACATAAAATGTTTGCATAATGCTATATTTCAGCTTTAATGTATTTTTTTTTATTTTCATTATAAGATGTACATCATATATATTTTTATCTTTTTATCTAAACTATGTATTTCTGTATTTTTATGTTTATAATATCTTAGTATTATTCGTTTTATATCATTATGTTTATTTATACGCCTTGCTTTTAATCTGATTATTTCACTAGCACTGTCATTTATAAGATTAATATCTTGTTGTGCTAGGTTACAACTTTTGCAAATAAATAAATAAATAAAAATAAATAAATTGTTGGTATCACATGTTATTGTTGTAATTTATAATATTTGAAATATGTGCATAATAAAAAGTTTGTTTATGCATGTTATTAATTTTCAATTTCTACATTTATTTTGTTTTAAATTTCATTCATTTTTGGTTTTAAATAAAAGTTTTTTAAATTTACTATAAATTTTGTTTTATTTTTTTTGTATTAAACGTGTGTTTAATTTGTTTTGACTTAGTAATTGGTTTGAATTATATATTACATTTAAAGAACAGGCTTTAATAAACATTTGGTGTGAAGGGGATTGTGCCCGGTTTGAGCTCAACCCCTTCTACTGGAGAGCCAATGGCCCGCCAGGAAGCGCCTTCACCCAATTGTTTATACAGTGCTATAAAAATGTTAATGTAAAAAGAATTTTCTAACTTTTGTAACATCTTGTATGGTTGTGTAATTTTAAATTTTTTTTTAAATGTGACCATACAAGCTTTCTATTATTACACATCATGAATTTTTCATTCTTAGTCAACACAGCTATTACATTTTCTTAATCTGTTTTTATGTACCGTCTGGTATTTATTTTCTTTACTGTGCTGGGCACACGGGGGTTGGATAGGTATAGAATTCAAATGTATAAATATGATGACTTACCGGTCTTGATGATTGTGTGGGAGGGGGTTGTTGTTGTGCGCGGCTTTAAACGGTTGTCTAAAGTTAAATTCCTTTTATGCGCTTTCTTTAGTGGTTCAAAACTGTTCTAAGTTGACTCTGCATAGAAATCACTATTTTTGACAAGGGTTTTACACAAATTATATTTTCTTTAAATTTTTTAAGTGGATATTTAGTTTCAATTTTTATTTACGTTTATATTTCACACTTTATTTATAACAACATTTCTTCAAAAAATAAGGTAAGCTATTATTAATTTTTAATTTATTTAATTCAATTTAATTTTTGTAGAGGCGCTTGTAGGGTAATAATAATAATAATAATAATAATAATAATAATAATAATAATAAGAATAATAATAATAATAATAATAATAATAATAATAATAATAATAATAATAATAATAATAATAATAATAATAATAATAATAATAATAATAATAATAATAATAATAATAATAATAATAATAATAATAATAATAATAATAATAATAATAATAATAATAATAATAATAATAATAATAATAATAATAATAATAATAATAATAATAATAATAATAATAATAATAATAATAATAATAATAATAATAATAATTTTTTTTTTTTTTTTTTAAATTCATTTATTTATTTATTGATCATATATATATTACTAATTTACAATATTATGACCTTGCGAAGCCAGTTTGGCTTGTCTGCAGGTACATCATAAAGTTTTTAGTCTTATAAAAATATATAACTTCATTGCATTATAAATTTTGTTTTTTTTTTAATTAATTTTCAAAAAAATATTAAATAAATTTCAAAAAGGTATGATATATAATTCAGATATATATGTATATACATATATGTAAAATAATGTTTGTTTCAGGATGACTTCGCCCTTGGTGTTGTTGAAAATTACTACTGATGTTGCCCATATTGCTGTAGTTCGTATGTTTAGTTTTCTGTTGTCGATTATGTTGTTGGTATTTATGAATTGTTGTTGATTTAGAAATTTTTGTTTAGTGTGTTGTATTTTCGATGCTATAGTTTCCGATTTTATTTTCTTTTGGTGCTGTGTGTCGATAGTTTTATTGTTGTGAGAAATAGGTTTTGATGGTAGTATTATTTGTCTTTATTTTTGGTGTTGTTCTTCATGTTAGATTTCGTTGTTAGAATGTTGTTCGCTGTTGTTGATGTAAATGTTGTTTTTGGTACTTTAGAGTATATGTATTATTATTTTGTATCTACATATTTTATGTTACTGCTGATTAATAAAATATTTTTTCAGAGTTTTTTTTCTATTTTGAGTGTTGTTAGATTTTGTAATTATGTCGTTTGGTATATTGTTAAAAATTATTGGTAACATTACAGATAATGTACTTCTGCCATATTCGTTGCGAAATTTCGGAATCCGGTATTTGCCTTCGACGTTTCGTCTCGTTTCATGGTTGTGGTCAATTTTATGCAGATGTCTAGTATCTTTGTAGAATTCAATAGCAAGAGATATGCGGTATAGACTTAGGATGTTTAGTATGTGACGATCTTTGGCATAGTTTACGATTCTATCGTCTATTGCTGCGTTATGTTGTGGTGTAGTGTGAGAATGATGTGTGTTATTGGTGTGTGTATTAGGTCTTATTAGTTTAAGAATTTTGTTCTGTATTTGTTGTAGTTTCGCACATTGTGTCGAGTTTCCCCATGCTGTAATACCATGACGCAGGTATGGTTCTGCAAACGAGAAATAAACTTGTCGAATCACTTTGTCATTTGAGCAGTAGCTTAATCGATGCATTATATATGACGCTTTTCTTAGTTTTTTATGTACCTCTTTTATATGTACGTTCCATTTAAAATTATGATCGATGTATACACCGAGATATTTGTAAGTGTTAACAATTTCTATTATACTATTGCATTGATCTATATCAGTGCTATTCAACCTTTTTGGCTCGTGTACCACTAAATTCACGACAAACTTTTCGCGTACCACAAAAAAAATATAATGTACTGAAAAAATAATTAGATCAATAAATACCAAACAATTTTAAAATTTTTAATCCATTTTATTTATTAATAATAAAAAACAATAAAATTAAAAAAAAATAATAAAAATCACAAAAAACATAACAAGAACATGTACATTAAAAATATATTTTAATAAGGAAATCTTTCATTTAATTTTTATACAACTTATAATAAATTAGTAAAAAAAAGAAATTTTTAAAAAAATTTAAGAAATTAAACATTAAGAAAGAATTATTCAAAGTTAATAAAAAACGAAACAAAATTAAAAATAATGCATTTATAAAAAACTTAACAGAACGAGTAAATTAAAAATATATTCTAATTAAGAGATCTTTCATAGAAATAGAAATCGTAAAAATTTTAAAAGATTTCGCGCACCACCTGGAAATTTTTCGCGTACCACCAAGTGGTACGCGTACCATAGGTTGAATAGCACTGATCTATATCATAGTTAAAATTGTTTAGTTTTGTGTTGTGTAGGCATTCAGTGCTGTGAAATTTTAATGTTAGATTTTGGTATGTAATATGTGGTGGCTTAATATGCATCAATTTAGTCTTAGTAGCATTTATAACTAGTCCATTGTCGTGGCACCATCGCACTGCTATATCTAGCTCATCTTGCATTATTTTAGTAGCAACATTCAATTGCTTGTGAGCGACTACGATTGCGGTATCATCTGCATATGCGAAAACTTTACCAGTTGATAAATTTCTTATCAATTCGTTGGAGTATATTAAATATAGTATTGGACCTAATTTTGAGCCTTGTGGTACTCCATATTCTATATCAGTTCCTTCACTGAGGTTATCTTTTACTTTAACAAAGAACTTTCTGCATTTCAAATAATTTTCAAATAATTTTAAACACTGACTTCTAATGCCAATTCTTTCTAACATACATACAAGGTTTGTATGTGACAGTGTATCAAAGGCTTTGGTGAAATCTATAAAAACGGTTAAGCAGTTTTTTTTGATTTTTGCTTAATTGTGTATTGATGTAATCTGCAAAATTACCTAGCAGTTGGTTGATGCTTTTGTGTTTTTGGAAACCAAATTGATTTTTGTTTATAATTTTATATTTTTCAATATAACTTTTTAGCCTCCTACAGAGGATTTCTTCCATTATTTTTTCTACCACTGAAAGTATTGCAATTGGACGATTATTGTTACAGTCTGATTTTGAACCACTTTTATATATTGGCCTTACATACGATACTTTTAGTGCATCAGGTATAGTTGATGTTTCGATAATAAGGTTTATTAAATTTGTTAAAATAGGAGTCATAATATGTGAATTGTTTTTTAAGTCTATGGGTCTAATTTCATCAAATCCCGCACCTTTTTTAATATTTAAGGAATTGAGTATATTGAAGATTTCTTCGTTAAATGTTTGACGAATTTGGAACGAGTTCGGAAGTCTGTTGTAGGATTGATTGAATGTTTGTATATTACATTTATGTAAATTTTTTTCTACATTTTGTTTAAAACTAATAGCGAATTTGTCACATATTTCTTTTGTACTAATTTTATTAAAATTTTTTATTATACTTTCATCAATATTATTTGACTTTACTCCTATTAATTCATTTATGGTTTCCCAGGTTAAACGCATATTATATCTGTTTTCAAGGAATTTATTTTTATAGAACTCATTTTTTGCGTAGTTAATAGTTTTATTTAAACGATTTCTAAATTTTTTGTATTCATTTTCATAGTCTTTATTTGTTTTATTATTGCGCCACTTTGTATAAAGTTTATCTCGTATTTCACAATTTTTTATTATAGTATCATTAATCCATAGCTTAGGAATTCTATTTTTCTTTGTTCTATATGTTTTTGATGAATTTTCATATATTCTCTTAAATTTATCTGATAATTCATTGAATAGGTTAGTAGGATTTGTGTGATTTGAAATTTGTTGCCAGTTTATTGAACGTATTTGTTGGTTAACTTTATTATTACATATAATTGATTGCTGGGTATTTATATTTTTTGATTTGTTATTATTACTCTGTTTTGAGAGGCAACATAAGAGAGAAAAATGATCAGAGATTTTGGTTTTAATAATTGATGCATGTATATGTGTATTTACATATTTACATCTTACGAATATATGATCTATACATGTTTCCGAATTTTTATTTAAATCTTCTCTTGTGCATTCTTTTATAATACGTTTCATACCATTGGAATATAATACATCAAGATAAGAGTTGGTTAACGATGTTTCTCTTAATAGATCTATATTAATATCTCCAACTAGTATAACCATTTGTTCTTTTCTCATGTTTTGTAATATATCATCCAGCTCTCTCACAAAATTGTTTGCGTTCAGAGACGGAGGTCTGTATATTGCAAATATTGTAATACTTTCAGTTAATTCTATGTTTATGTGCATTGATTCAAATGAGTTTGCACTAATAGATATGTTTGAGTATTGTATATTATTTTTGATGTATACTGCTAATCCACCTCCGCATCTATTTGGTCTATTAATGAAAATTTCTTCAAATCCATGTATGGTGTAAAACGCACATTCTTCATCAGTTATATTTGTTTCAACTAATATAATTACTTTTATATGTTCTAATATGTTATGTATTGTTGCCAAAAACGAGTTGAAATTAGTACGCATAGATCGAATGTTCAAAAAAATTGTAGAAAACGGATAACTTAAAAGTTCAGGCTTTATTTGGTTAAAGTTTTCAATGCTTTCTACTGTTATATTATTCATTTTTAAATAGTTTATAATATGATATCTTATAATTTTGTGTATTTATATTTTTTGAAGAAAGTAAGTATAAAAAAATAATTATGTTTTTAATTATGGTTGTTAATTAATTCAATGTCATTAACATTTATAATTTTAACAAGTGTTGAGTTTTCATTTTTTTTGGTAAAGATGTGTCCATCTCTGACCCACACAAACTTCCATCCACAGTCTTTAGCTTTATTTTTTGCTAGCCAGAGAAGTCGCCGGTTTTCAGCTGTTAATTGATCATTAACGAAAATTGATTTGTTATTTGTATTGGTGTTTATGTTATCATTATTGTTGTTTTTGTTATTATTTTCTGTGGAAGAGTTTTTAAACAGATTTCCTTGTATCCTATGTCCATGTATTTTATTCATTATCTCTTTTTTTTTATTTAAAGAGCAAAATTCTACAATTACTTTTTCGTTTTGTTTTATTCTGTATGCATTCGATATATCACTGTCTTTAACTTCAACATCAACCGAATTTGCTATTGTTTTTATAACTTCTACTGCATCAATATTGTTATCATTAATATTTTTAATTTCTATGTTCTTGCTTAGCAATTGTTGTTCAAGAACATTTACTCTGCTTTCCATTTTTTGCAGGCGCATATCTTTCTCTTTATTGTCTTTTACAAGGTCACTGACCTGTAATGAAATTCCTGCTATAATAATAATAATAATAATAATAATAATAATAATAATAATAATAATAATAATAATAATAATAATAATAATAATAATAATAATAATAATAATAATAATAATAATAATAATAATAATAATAATAATAATAATAATAATAATAATAATAATAATAATAATAATAATAATAATAATAATAATAATAATAATAATAATAATAATAATAATAATAATAATAATAATAATAATAATAATAATAATAATAATAATAATAATGATAATAATTATAATAATAAAACAGGAATAAGTTTTCATCCAAACATGTACAAAATAGGACAACCTTAACTAATTATCGAAAATTTTATTGATCATCGAAAATTCGTGTGCATCTGGCAATAATGCACTAAAATGATCATGCATAGTGGGTATTCGGTTCATAGCAAATTGGAAGTGAGAGAGTGCAAGTTAGAGAGTGATAACATTAGTGTGCTATTAGGATAACTTTACTTTTCCATCTGGCAACGGAGATATAAAAGGTGCAATATCGCGTGAAACATTCATTAATTCTCCATATTGTGTCCTAAAGGCATATTTAAGAAGACAAGAAAAGAACATCTTATGGAATAAAGGTAAAATTCCGAAATATAATTACATACATTGGCAGTGATAAGAGGACTGGCTAACCTAAATTACTGTTTTCTTCAAGCTGAAGGGAACCGGGGAATCCATCTATAAAGCCCGGAGCAAACGACGGAAAACTGTCTGCCGATACTGTGGACAACCTAAGCAAACTTTAAAATAAAACCCATAATTATTTGTAAATATTGTAGGGAATAGTGCTAGCAGAGTTCAAGACAAACAAAAAAAAAACCCTAAAGTGATATACATACATACATACGAGCCTTTTGCTCAAAACTCTGAAAATCGTAATGAGTGAAATATCACGGAATTGGCAAATTAATATTTACAAGTTGTCCGATGGCATGAAAAAATACACCTATTTTTGCTTAGTTTTATAGGTAGTATAAAAAAATTTTATAATCTAACTCGGCATAATCTTTAAAAGAAAAGAAGCAAAACATAAAAAAAAACAATCTTTAAAGAAATATTATAAAAAAAAACTAAAGTAAGAAAACGAATCATTTACATATATTTATACATACATAAATATATCACAGTCATAAAAGATCACAGTTTTAAAAATTTTTCGAGGACAGTGGCGAACATAATAGCGCAAACACAATAATTAAATTTTTACTTTAATAGTCAACGATAGACATTGGCAGAAAACATATTTGGTCTGAACAAGTAAATTTTCCTTCAACACGTAAATTTTTGGTACGCCGATATCCAGTTGAAAGTACTTTCATCGAGGGATCGCCAATACCAGGGTAAGTCTTTTTTCAATACTTTTTTTTTACATAAATGTGTATGTGACCGGAGACTCAATAGAAGCCTAAATTTTGTTAATATGTTTAGTTGTTCGTTCCATTTTTGCACCGTAATGTTAGGTTATAGCTGTTAATAACAGTCAACCAAAAGCTTTCTTTATTTTAACAGAATAAAGAATGTTAACGAAAAAACTGTGAAATTAGCATGCACTGTTATTGAACAACTAACCAAAAGTCTTTATCTTGAGCTCCAGACATAATACCATAATAATATAGTAAAATTCGAATCGGAATTTAAGAAATATTTAAAACAAGACCAAACATGATAAACAAATTTTAAATAACCAGCCTTTAATCGCGAAAAACGTAGTTAATTAGTGATATTTACTAACGGGATCGATTGAAATAACATTTTTTTTAAAGTTCAATGTACGAATCATAATTATTGTGTTGCTCAGCTGTTCGGCAGTGACCTAGTTTTTGTTATATATCCCCTTTGTAAAAAAAAAGCATTAAGTTAGTCATAGGGAAAAATTTTTAGTAGTAATACATTTTATTATCTTATTGTTAAATAAAAAAAAATATATATACATATATGTAGATCCATACATTCCTATCTGTATATATGAGTAGAGATATAGAAAAAATTATGTAAATTATTGTGAATAAATTTTCTGAATTAAAATGAAAGAATAGAAACTTTTCAATTCGATTTCCGCGTACTAAAGTAGGTAGGCAAAGGTGTTTGGGATCAAGAATTTATGTACTTGACTATAATTTATTTCTTGATCATGGTTAGGAGGGTAATTAGCGTAATATCATCTAATACGCTCAACATAAGTGTCCTGAAAATACAACATTTTCTATTTCTATCCCTGTTAACTTTTCTTCTTTTTTTACACTGCATGCACAACTAAAATTTTTCTCTGTAGCTTTGCGGTCAAACTAGGTAAAATTAATGGCCTTGAACTCACCCCACTAGCCGACGAGCAAGAGCTGGAAAATGTTGCATGCTTAGGCTACCATTTACCTACAACGTAGACATTATCAACTAGAAAATACCCGTTGCATGCTACAGATAATTATTTTTGGCGCCCAACGTGGGGCCCGACTGTCTCTACTTTTTATGACATAAATAATAACACCTCTTTTGATCTTAGAGAATCAGTGTGTCTCACACAATTTTTTATTTTTCTTTCGCTTTTTTCATTTTTCTTTCAACTTTCTTCTATTCTTTACATAATACCTCTACCCCTTGTGTATCACTAATGTTAGGAACCTAACAACCAAATTCCTTTAAAAATTATGTTAGCCAACATTATGGTACATTTGCCTACTACATTTTTATTCTTTTAGCATTGAGGAAAAGCTGTTGGCTGATAGATTGTGTCAATCACAGACCGGATGTTAAATTTCTTTCGTAACACTATCTTTTTGCAACCCATTACTTTACAGAAATTTTGCAGACATTTTGGAAACGCTGTTGTGGCATCAATATTGATGAACACAGACCGGATGTTAAATTAGTTTCTGTTAACAGCTTCATAGGTACGTCTGGAAACGGATTTTGTATTGAGAGCAAAATAGTCCCAGATATCTATACTTTTAGCTAAGTTGTAATCCAAATTTCCTTTTCTTTATTTTCCGTTGTATTTTTTTTGGATATATATATGTTATTTTATTTTTTGGTCTGCCTACTTAGGAATCGTGGAAATCGAAAATTCTCTTCATATATTTTTTTCCTGTTAAAAAAAAAACGGTTTTTTCTTCATAGATTCGTTTAAGTAATTGTGGGAAAAAATTTTAAAACATTTTTAGGTGGATTAACTACAATTTTCCACATAAATAAATTTTTTGCTATTATATGCATTGCAGGTGTATATATATAAAATTTTTCTTATATGTATCATATATATAAAAATTTTCAATCAAACATATGTTAGTTGTAAAACCTAGAATCTGATCCCTCTTGAATAGTTGGGTAGGATAGTAAAATAATTTTTTTTGGAGTTAAATCTATTTTTTCATATTGTCTGAAATTTTTATTAGATATATAAAAGAAAAATTCTATTGAAGGATTAGTTTTATAATTCGAATATCTTTTAAATATGCCCTATTAAGAAAATAAATAGAATACAGAAACAAAGATTTAAGCAAAATGTTAGCTGAAGATGATTCATTATGTACAGGCTCCAGTTTACCTGTCTGCGTCGCATGTAATTCTGCAGTAACCGATCAAGTGTATCTAATAAAGACTGTATGTGGACATTTTTTTCATAAATCATGTTTTCACAAATGCACGAAAATACATCCAAATTGTCCTCGTTGTAAAAATAAATTGGCTGTATCTACCCCTTTAATCCCGACTACACCTTCTGGTTTGCCTCCCGCATTAGCAACACGTTCACAAACTCAGAAAGCGTTAAATTTTGATGCCGATAGAATCTTTAGTCAAAATTCTCCGCCTGTTTCCGGAGCTTCTCAGGTATCTCCACCACCTAATTTAGCAGTTACATTTGACACACTTGGCGATCAAAGTGAGCAGATAAAAACAATAGTAGCTTCGGCAGTTAATACACAACAAGCCCAATTAATGTCCAGCCTTACTCAAACTCTGACTAATTTAATTGAAAAAAATATAGAGGATGGATTTCGTCGTCTATGTCTAGAGGGAAAGCAGTCGAATCAACGAAACTCAATTTCTGTTAACGAACCACTAAACCTCAACCCAAATGTTCAAATAAGGTCAGTACCTGATGTCGAACGACAAACTCTAGAACAGTTGCTTGGTCTACCTTCTGGTTCTAACCAAGACAATGACTATAATCCTCACAATTTGACTGCATCTAGGAATGAACCTATGAGAGCATCTGATGTTTATTTTAGACCCAATAGGATAGGTCATATTATCCACAACTGGAAAATAAGATTTACTGGGGACCCTAAAGGCATGTCGGTAGAAAATTTTATTTATAGGGTTAGAGCGTTAACAAAACAAACCTTGAATGGAAATTTTGAAATTTTATGTGACCACATATCTATACTTTTTGAAGCAAAAGCTAGTGATTGGTTTTGGAGATATCACCAAACGGTTTCACAAATTAGATGGCCAGATTTATGCACAGCCTTGAAAAAACAGTATAAGGATTCACGAACCGATGTAGACTTTCGTGAATTGATTCGCGATCGAAAACAGAGAGGAAACGAAACTTTTGATTCTTTTTACGAAGCGATCGTAGATATTGCTGATCGATTATCTGAACCCCTATCGGAAAGGGTTCTCGTTGAAATATTAAGAAGAAATCTTCATACGGAAATCCAACACGAGATTTTAAATATAAAAATTGACACGGTGACTGAATTACGTGATATTTGTAGGAGACGAGAATTTTTTTTACAGGATATAAGTCATAAGCATGTTGCTCAAAAACCTGTGAATCGTAGATCTGTCAATGAGCTAGATAATGAAAATTTTGATCATTCGACAACAGAGGAACTGTCAGCCATTGCACTCATATGCTGGAACTGTAGACAGTCTGGTCACCGTTATCAGGATTGTTTACAAGAAAGGCGAGTATTTTGTTACGGGTGCGGTGCGGTAAATGTTTACAAGCCTCAATGTGCAGACTGTAATAGTTCAAAAAACTTGAAAGCCAGTGCGCTGAAAAGTGCACTCAGACAGACACCAACAACGAGTATGAACAAAGAGTAAACTTCCCCGTATCTGAAATCCTAGATAGCAAAAACCTAATAGATAAGACAAATGAAACCTTTTCTAGTTTTGAAAATACTTACCCTGCTGAAAATATTAGTAAGTTTGATAATCAATCACCGATCACAAAAATCCTGACTAGGAATAGTCCTGTACAAACAAAAAGCCCTGCTATAACTTCAACATCCACACATCATAAGGCATTCCATGTGCGACTATCGGAATACATGGCCCGACGAGCTGAAATATTCATTGATAAAACGCCTTCGAATAGGCAGAAACGATCAGTCGAAAGACAGAAAAATTTCTGGCATTTAGTTAAGAAAACTAGGAAAAGTCTATTGAGCACCATATATGACAAGCAAACAGATATAAGACCTTACGCAGACGTTCAATTATTTGGCCAGATGTGTACGGGATTGCTAGATACAGGAGCATCTCTTAGTTGCCTAGGCGCAGACATAGCTAAGGAAATTTTAAATTCTGAAAAAAGTTTTAAGAAAATTAATTCTGGAGTTAGGACTGCAGATGGAAAAATGCAAACTGTGTGTGGGATTATTAAAACTGATATTAGCTTTCGTGGTGTAACCAAACCAATAACTCTATATATAGTTCCAAATCTTTCGCAAAACCTATATCTTGGTATTGACTTCTGGCATTTATTTGATCTTCTCCCTGTCGGCATTGGCTCTAATATTTCTGCAGATATGACTTCAAAAACAGCTTCTGAGATATCAAATCAAAGACCACTGGCGGCTACACAAAGGCAACAATTGCAGCGTGTTATTGATTTATTCCCATCCTTTGCCAAAGAAGGACTTGGCCGCACGAGCCTGATCACTCACGTTATAAATACTGGTAACGCTATTCCAATAAAACAGCGCCATTTTCCCGTTTCTCCCGCAATTGAAAAATTGATTAGTTCAGAACTTGACAGAATGCTACAACTAGGCATTATTGAGGAATCAGATGGTCCATGGTCGTCACCTATCGTACTTGTACGCAAGCCCGGAAAAATTCGATTATGTTTAGACAGTAGAAAAGTCAATTCAGTAACGGTCAAGGATGCATACCCGCTTCCAAACATTGATGGCATCTTATCACGCCTCCCCAAGGCAGAGTTTATCACAAGTATTGATTTGAAAGACGCCTTTTGGCAAATACCGCTCGACAAATCATCGAAAGAGAAAACAGCATTCACCGTTCCTGGTCACCCTTTGTACCATTACAAGGTCATGCCTTTTGGTCTATGTAATGCGCCCCAGACTATGTCAAGATTAATGGACAAAGTGGTGCCAGCAAAATTGAGAACAGAAGTATTCGTCTATCTGGACGATTTGCTGATTGTGTCGGATACATTCGAGAGGCATTTGCACGTGTTGCAAGAAATTGCTCAACAATTTAGAGCCGCCGGACTGACTATTAACGTGGAGAAGTCAAAATTTTGTGTGACAGAGGTTCGTTATCTTGGACATGTCGTTGGTAACGGTATTATTCAAACTGACCCTGACAAAATTTCGGCCATTCTAGAATTTCCAGTACCGCGATCTGTAAAGCAAATTCGAAGATTCTTGGGTATGTCTGGATGGTATAGGAAGTTCATCAGGAATTATGCATCGATAACTGCACCTCTGACTAATTGTTTAAAGACTAATCGGAAATTCTGTTGGAGCGAAGAAGCGCAGAAAGCCTTTGAAGAACTAAAAACCATCTTGACAACCGCCCCTGTACTACATAGTCCAGACTTCACAAAGCCATTCTATATACATTGTGATGCCAGTAGTACCGGTATAGGAAGTGTGTTGGTCCAAAAAACAGCGGAAGGCGAAGAGTTTCCTATTGCCTTTATGTCAAAGAAGCTCAACCAAGCCCAACGTAATTACTCTGTGACCGAACAAGAATGCTTATCAGCAATACTTAGTATAAAAAAATTTCGTGCGTATATAGAAGGGCATGAGTTTACCGTAATCACAGATCATGCCTCACTTAAGTGGCTCATGTCTCAGTCCGATCTTAGTTCGCGTTTGGCAAGATGGGCTTTGAAGCTTCAAGGGTTTTCGTTTAAAATAGAGCACAGAAAAGGTAGTCAGAACGTAGTTCCTGATGCGCTTTCCCGCACTAATACTGAAGATCTATCCGAAATCCTAGGATTACCGCTATCTGTATTAGATAACTCTGGTGTTTTCATAGACTTGAATTCCGAATATTTCAAAAGTACTACCTACCTCGAACTCTTGGACCGAGTCAGTAAAACTATAGATAAAACACCCGATTTAAAGATCATTGACGGTTTCTTGTACCGACGAACGGAGCACTGTTCTGGTGAACAAGTACAGGACGACCTCGCCTGGAAGCTTTGGGTACCCAAAGAGTTAATAAAAGACATCCTTCACAAGGCTCATGATAGCCATCTTTCCGCTCACAATGGGATAAATAAAATGACAGAACGAATTCGTCGTTTTTACTTTTGGCCGAACCTTGTTAATGACGTGAAAGACTATGTTAATTCGTGCAATGTTTGTAAGTCCACGAAGCACCCAAACTTCATACTGAGACCGCCAATGGGAAAAACTAGTGAATCGTGCAGGTTTTTCCAAAAGTTATATATCGATTTTTTAGGACCTTACCCCCGGTCTAAGTTGGGAAATCTAGGCATATTTATTGTAGTAGACCACTTTTCGAAGTTCTGTTTCTTGAAGCCAGTAAAAAAATTTACAACCGATGCTATTTTGAACTATATGGAACAAGATTTATTTCACACATATGGCACACCTGAGACTATTTTATCGGACAATGGAGCTCAATTTAAATCAAAAAAATTTGGTGAACTATTAGAGAACTATGGAATCAATCATGTTTTCACAGCTGTGCATTCGCCCCAAGCCAATGCTTCTGAACGGGTTAATCGTTCGGTTTTAGCCGCTATAAGGGCATATATAAAACATGACCAAAGTAATTGGGATGAGTATCTTAGCAGTATTAGTTGCGCCCTACGCTCAGCTACACATGCTTCACTCGGTACTTCACCTTATTACATGACTTTTGGCCAACATATGATTACCAACGGTAATACATATCAGTTGTTAAGAAACTTAAATATGATTGATGATAGATCTGTAAAGTTCAATAGAGATGATTCATTTAATATAGCTAGAGCAAAAGCAGTTAAAGTTTTAACTAGACAACAGGAACGAAACGCAAGAAATTATAACCTACGTTCAAGAATAGTGAATTATATGCCTGGCCAAGAAGTCTTTAGGCGTAACTTCAGACAGAGTAACTTCGAGAAAGGTTTCAACTCCAAGTTAGCACCACAATTTGTTAAAGCAAGAATACGGAATAAAACTGGAAATTCTTATTACGAATTAGAAGATTTGAGTGGTCGATTAGTAGGTATCTATCATGCGAAGGATATTCGGCAATAAATTTACATCAGGATTTTAACTTCTGCTCCCTACAAGCGGGTTCAGCTTTGTTCAACGCCCAAATCTGATTTTGGTTGGGGGTAATTGTAGAGGCGCTTGTAGGGTAATAATAATAATAATAATAATAATAATAATAATAATAATAATAATAATAATAATAATAATAATAATAATAATAATAATAAGAATAATAATAATAATAATAATAATAATAATAATAATAATAATAATAATAATAATAATAATAATAATAATAATAATAATAATAATAATAATAATAATAATAATAATAATAATAATAATAATAATAATAATAATAATAATAATAATAATAATAATAATAATAATAATAATAATAATAATAATAATAATAATAATAATAATAATAATAATAATAATAATAATAATAATAATAATAATAATAATAATAATAATAATAATAATAATAATAATAATAATAATAATAATAATAATAATAATAATAATAATGATAATAATAATGATAATAATGATAATAATTATAATAATAAAACAGGAATAAGTTTTCATCCAAACATGTACAAAATAGGACAACCTTAATTAATTATCGAAAATTTTATTGATCATCGAAAATTCGTGTGCATCTGGCAATAATGCACTAAAATGATCATGCATAGTGGGTATTCGGTTCATAGCAAATTGGAAGTGAGAGAGTGCAAGTTAGAGAGTGATAACATTAGTGTGCTATTAGGATAACTTTACTTTTCCATCTGGCAACGGAGATATAAAAGGTGCAATATCGCGTGAAACATTCATTAATTCTCCATATTGTGTCCTAAAGGCATATTTAAGAAGACAAGAAAAGAACATCTTATGGAATAAAGGTAAAATTCCGAAATATAATTACATACATTGGCAGTGATAAGAGGACTGGCTAACCTAAATTACTGTTTTCTTCAAGCTGAAGGGAACCGGGGAATCCATCTATAAAGCCCGGAGCAAACGACGGAAAACTGTCTGCCGATACTGTGGACAACCTAAGCAAACTTTAAAATAAAACCCATAATTATTTGTAAATATTGTAGGGAATAGTGCTAGCAGAGTTCAAGACAAACAAAAAAAAACCCTAAAGTGATATACATACATACATACGAGCCTTTTGCTCAAAACTCTGAAAATCGTAATGAGTGAAATATCACGGAATTGGCAAATTAATATTTACAAGTTGTCCGATGGCATGAAAAAATACACCTATTTTTGCTTAGTTTTATAGGTAGTATAAAAAAATTTTATAATCTAACTCGGCATAATCTTTAAAAGAAAAGAAGCAAAACATAAAAAAAAAACAATCTTTAAAGAAATATTATAAAAAAAAACTAAAGTAAGAAAACGAATCATTTACATATATTTATACATACATAAATATATCACAGTCATAAAAGATCACAGTTTTAAAAATTTTTCGAGGACAGTGGCGAACATAATAGCGCAAACACAATAATTAAATTTTTACTTTAATAGTCAACGATAGACATTGGCAGAAAACATATTTGGTCTGAACAAGTAAATTTTCCTTCAACACGTAAATTTTTGGTACGCCGATATCCAGTTGAAAGTACTTTCATCGAGGGATCGCCAATACCAGGGTAAGTCTTTTTTCAATACTTTTTTTTACATAAATGTGTATGTGACCGGAGACTCAATAGAAGCCTAAATTTTGTTAATATGTTTAGTTGTTCGTTCCGTTTTTGCACCGTAATGTTAGGTTATAGCTGTTAATAACAGTCAACCAAAAGCTTTCTTTATTTTAACAGAATAAAGAATGTTAACGAAAAAACTGTGAAATTAGCATGCACTGTTATTGAACAACTAACCAAAAGTCTTTATCTTGAGCTCCAGACATAATACCATAATAATATAGTAAAATTCGAATCGGAATTTAAGAAATATTTAAAACAAGACCAAACATGATAAACAAATTTTAAATAACCAGCCTTTAATCGCGAAAAACGTAGTTAATTAGTGATATTTACTAACGGGATCGATTGAAATAACATTTTTTTTAAAGTTCAATGTACGAATCATAATTATTGTGTTGCTCAGCTGTTCGGCAGTGACCTAGTTTTTGTTATATATCCCCTTTGTAAAAAAAAAAGCATTAAGTTAGTCATAGGGAAAAATTTTTAGTAGTAATACATTTTATTATCTTATTGTTAAATAAAAAAAAAATATATATACATATATGTAGATCCATACATTCCTATCTGTATATATGAGTAGAGATATAGAAAAAATTATGTAAATTATTGTGAATAAATTTTCTGAATTAAAATGAAAGAATAGAAACTTTTCAATTCGATTTCCGCGTACTAAAGTAGGTAGGCAAAGGTGTTTGGGATCAAGAATTTATGTACTTGACTATAATTTATTTCTTGATCATGGTTGGGAGGGTAATTAGCGTAATATCATCTAATACGCTCAACATAAGTGTCCTGAAAATACAACATTTTCTATTTCTATCCCTGTTAACTTTTCTTCTTTTTTTACACTGCATGCACAACTAAAATTTTTCTCTGTAGCTTTGCGGTCAAACTAGGTAAAATTAATGGCCTTGAACTCACCCCACTAGCCGACGAGCAAGAGCTGGAAAATGTTGCATGCTTAGGCTACCATTTACCTACAACGTAGACATTATCAACTAGAAAATACCCGTTGCATGCTACATTTTACTTATTGCCGATGTGTGTCTTGCCACTCAGACGACAAAAAGCAAGAGAAAAATAACTCGTTACAAAGTAACGAGAACCACACAGGGTTACCATACGTAAACATCCCGCCCCCCTTGCTGTATTGCAATAACAACGAGGGCCGGCGTACAATGATATAAAAAAGATTTATAATTCAAATATTGTAAATATTATTAGATATAATTCAAATGTTGTAAATATAATTAGATATAATTCAAATGTTGTAAATATAAGTATAAAGGGTTAGGGTATAATAGAAAAATCTAAATATAAAGTAAATACAAATGCAAAATGTTAGAGTATAAAAGATTTAAACGGCGAATTTGCCGATGATCACCCATCCCAGTACAGTGTCCTGCGCCAGTGGAGATCCAATAGCATCTGTTTGCAGTGGTTGAAGCGATCACGACTACGGCAATTTTGGAGTCGGTGTGAATGGGCAAGACAATTCTTGCAGTAGCGATGGCATTGGACGACGCCCAGCCGGGCTGATACCGACATTTTATTAAATTTTGCGCATTTTCGCAACGGGTGGTCTTTTCGACATAAACGGCAGTCGGGAGCTTTAGCTTTAGGATGAACGGCGAGCTTGTGTTCCTCAATAGGGGAATCGTGATTGCGGCGACGACGATGCATGCTTGCTGTAACGGGGAAGAAATAATGGGGGAAAATTATTTGTCATGTTGACGGGGGAGTTGTGAGTAAAATTAATTTTACGATCGGCCGAGTAAGGGTGCCATTGGCCGTGCGTACCTCGGCAACCCGTACCTTGCTATCGGAGCCGTGAAAAATCTTATCGACACGACCGAGACACCATTGATTAGGGGGTAAGTTTTCTTGCTTGACAACTACCAGATCGCCAATTTCTAAATCTCTTTGGGGGAATCTCCATTTATTTCGTTTATGAAGTTCGCCTAAATACTCTTCTTTCCATCTGCGAGCCAAATGATGGTGAAGTATTTTTAACTTCTGCCAACGATTTACATAATTAAGGGAGTGGCTGGAGCAGTCAGGCTCTGGTGGAGATAAGAGTGGAGTGCCGACGAGGAAATGACCTGGGTGAGAGCACATAAATTGTTTGGGTCTTCACTCATTGGGCTTAAAGGTCTTGAATTGAGACATGCTTCGATTCGAACGAGCATGGTGGTGAATTCTTCGTACGTAAAACTTTGAGTGAGGCAAATCTTTCGAAAATGCGATTTAAAGCTTTTTACCCCTGCCTCCCAGAGGCCACCCATATGAGGAGCTCCAGGAGGAATAAAATGCCATTCGACGGGGCTAAAACTGTCCTGAGACAAAAGGCCCTTTTGCAGTAAAGACATGAACTGCTGCTTATCTTGACGTAAGATATTAGAGGCGCCGACAAAGGCTGTGCCATTATCGGAGTAAAGGGCATGAGGTGTTCCTCTTCTTGAAAAAAAGCGCGCGAATGCGGCTAAAAAGGCTTGTGTTGAAATGTCTCCGGTGGCTTCCAGATGTATCGCCTTGGTGGAAAAACATACGAAAACGAGCACGTAGCCCTTAGTAATTTTGCAGCCGCGACCTGCATAAGATTTTATATCAAAGGGTCCGGCAAAATCGACTCCAGTGTTGCAGAACGGACGAGACAAACTTGTACGCTCGGGGGGTAACGCCGCCATGATTTGTTGGTTGATTTGGCGTTTATGTCTCACACAAATCAGACATTGAGATAATATCGTTTTTATCAAAGTTTTTAATCGTGGGACGTAGTAACGCAGTCGCATTAGGCGATATAACAACGCATTTTGACCATGCAGAGAATATTGATGTAAATATTTGAGAAGTAATCGCGTAAAACGGGCATGATATGGTAGTAGAATGGGGTAACGCTCATCGTACGTTAATGTAGGAGAATTTGCCAAACGGCCATTAATTCTCATAGCTCCGTTAGAGTCCAACAATGGGTTAAAGGTTAAGAGCGGGCTTTTGCGGGATAGCGGTTTTTGTTTCGATAATTGTGAATATTCGTCGAAAAAAAATGATTTTTGGCAGACCATTATCAAACGATTTTTGGCGAAAACGATTTCTTTAGCTGATAGCGCGGGATTGATGTGATCAGAACTTTGTTTGGCGCGTAACCGGTTGTAGAAACGAAAGATGTAGCATATGACTCTTAATGCACGAGGTAGGTCCGAAAAGCTTTCTAGAATATCTTCGGGGTGAATTGTAGTGGTAAGAACTCGTATTGGCCGTTGTTCTTCTTCAGTTTTAAAATCAGCTTTTCTTGAAGGCCATTCATTATGGGGACGTTTGAGCCATAAAGGTCCATGCCACCACAAGTCATTTGATGACAACTCAGTAACCGTGGTACCGCGAGATGCCAGATCAGCGGGGTTATTTTTGGAGTCCACGTGAGACCAACAATCCTTGCCTACCTTTTCAATAATAGAGGAAATTCGATTTTCGACGAAAGTTTTCCACTTGTGAGCCGGTTGTTTCAGCCACGCCAACACAATGGTGGAATCTGTCCACAAGAAGATGTTGTAATCCTTGAGATTGAGCTGAGCTTGAGTAGATTCTACCACGTTTGTTAATAGTTCAGCTCCGCATAATTCTTTCCTAGGTAAGGAGACAAACTTCACTGGCGCAACCTTCGTTTTGGCTACTAGAAGGTGACTGGTGACATAACCTTGGGACTCAGCGCGAAGGTAAATGGCTGCTGCATACGCCTTTTCCGACGCGTCACAAAAGCCGTGTAATTCGACCTTGTAGCAGGGGTCGAAATCAATGAAACGGGGAATTTTAATTTGCTCGATGTTTATGTAGTCGTCGAGAAATTCATGCCATTTTTGCATCGTCAGGGGGTTCCAATTTTCGTCCCAGTCAGTACCATCTTTCCATACTTGCTGCATAATGATTTTCGCAACGATGATTTTGGGTGACAGCCAACCTGCTGGGTCGAATAATCTCGCTATTTCCGATAGCACACACCTCTTTGTAGCGAAATTACGATTTGGTGTAGATTTTAGTTTAAAATAAAAATAGTCACCTCCTGCGTTCCATCTGAGCCCTAACGTTTTGGTTATGCTGGAATCTGACAATGTGAGGAACTCATCATCCAGCAAATGTGTCGTCGGTAGACCGTGTAGTAACATTTCATTGTTTGCCGTCCATTTACGAAGCGAAAAACCTGCTGTGGCAAGAACTTTTATGAGTTCATCACGTGATTTCAACGCCGATGATATTGTGTGTGCTCCATAAAGGACATCGTCGACATACATATAGTTCCGTAGGACTCCGGCGACGTTAGGATGAGTGATTTCGTTCTCCTTGGCGAGTTCTAGCAACGTCCTAATTGCCAGATAGGGGGCACAGTTCACGCCAAATGTGACTGTGTTTAACTCATGGTCTTGGATGACTTCGGTTGGAGAATTTCGATGTAAAATTCGCTGAAGGGGGGTATGAGAGGGGTGTACCAAAATTTGGCGGTACATCTTCTTGATGTCCGCGTTAAAAACATAGCGGAAAAATCTCCATCTTAATATTAAGATCATTAAATCTGCCTGTAGAACTGGACTAGTATGCAGCAGATCGTTGAGGCTTACGCCATTTGATGAGGGATTTGATGCGTTAAACACCACACGTAATTTTGTTGTGGTGCTGTCGGGTTTTAGAACAGCGTGGTGGGGCAAATAATATGTGCCGCTGTCACCACTTACGGGGGTTACCTTGGCCATTTGGCCAAGAGCAGAATATTCGATAATAACTCGATCATATTCAGCTTTGAGTTGGGGGTTTATGGTCAATCGCGCTTCATTTCGTAGAAATTGTGATAACGCGTTTTTTCGGGATTGACCAATATTTAATTTTTCAGGGTATTCCTGTTTTAAAGGGAGTGATACAACGTATCGACCATCCTGATTGCGGAAGGTAGTAGAGGTATACAGATTTTCGCAATATCTATCCTCTGGTGATGATTTCGTTTTCTTCGGTAGATCTTCCAGTTCCCAGAAGCGTCGAAGTTGATCATCCAACGCGACGGTGTTATAGAATGATAAAATTGCCTTTTTACATGGATTGGCAGATACCTTGCCGGTAATTATCCATCCGAAGGCAGTTTTCTGCGCCACCAAAGACCGTTGTCTATCCCAGTGCAGCCCATCTTGAATTATTTTTGGGTAGACATCTCCACCAAAAAGTAGGTCAATGTCGGACTCACTGCTGCGGCAAGTATCGGCTAATTGCAGGTGTGAAAAACTGCTGTTTGTCAGCGATGATGAGGGGTAATATGCAAGCTGACCTGTCAACTTGCTGATGACTAATGCCTCTGAAAACAGTGTAAACGATGGATCGATAGGAGAGCCTATTTTAATGGGACATGTATGCGCTGAGGTAGCAGTTAATGAATCACTTAAGCCATGTATTTGTGCTTGAGAAGATCGCGTGCTGAGGCCTAGACGCTTTTGTAGTTTGCGTGAAATGAAAGTTGCCTCAGATGCAGAGTCGATTAGCGCGCGAACTGTGTATTTGCAATCGTCCTGATATACGTCGACAAGAGCAGTGCCTAGTATGACGGATTGTGTAGTGGGGGTTAGGTGTGTTGAAAATGATTGCAGCATTCTGTCAGCGGCTTGTGCTGACGTAGATGGGCTACTATCTAACGAAGGACGATTATTATTCAGAGGGGGAGAAATTACGGGGGTTGTATTGGCGGATCGTTGTGCAGGGGTGCGATGAAGCAATGTGTGATGTTTTCCTTTGCACGTATGGCAGGCATATTTGCTTTTGCATGCTTTCGATCCATGAGAAGTCCCCAGACAATTTTTACATCGATTTTGTACTTTGACCGTAGCATAGCGTTCTTCGATTGGCATTGCTAGGAAAACGGGACAAAATCTAAGGGGATGAAATTGCGGGCAAAGAGCACATTTTCCCATCGTTCCTTTGGAAATATTAGTCTGGTAGCTTTGAAGCTTTTGCTTTGAAGACGAATTAGATTTATTCAGCTTAGCCAAATGCGCGGTTTTAGAACAATTCGAACTCGCAAAAGTTGATCGAATATCAGCAACCGATTCTAACGTGTGAAACCGAGATGTTAGAAACACATCCAGCTCCTTCCAAGTGGGCAAATCGGTTGTAGGCGGCAAAGATTGTTCCCATAAATTAAGGGTAACTTCAGGCAAGCAGGTCGAGCAGATATAGACAAATATTGGATCCCAGTTCTCTGTTTCGATTTGAAGCAAACAAAGATTCGTGATACAATCGCTAATGGTACGTTGCAGACGCCTAAGATCCGAACTAGTTTCCCGCGACATCGGTTTTATATTAAAAAGTGATTTCAATTGTGCGTTGACTAGGACCCTCTTGTTTTCATAACGATGCATGAGGTTCTCCCATGCCATAGCAAAACCTTCGTTGGTCATGGGACAAGTTTTGAGAAGCTCACGTGCTTCGCCTTGCGTCTTCTTCATCAAGTGGCACATTTTCTCTACGGGCGAGAGACGTTTATTGTTGCGGTACAAGGCTGTAAACATATCACGGAATGTCGGCCAGGATTTGTAGTCGCCATGAAAGACTTCAGTATCGCATGGTGGTAAAGAAATATGTGGGGTAATATCCCCGTGTTGTTCCGCTGATGCAGAAGCGACGGTGGCCTGGGCCCGAATAGTGGCGCTACGTTCTTGAATAGCGGCGCGGATCTCCGTATAGGCTTCGAAGGTGGAGTAAAAACGGTTCTCCAATGTTGCCATTTCGATTTCAGCCTTCATCGTTTCATAATTATCCAGCGCGATTTCATAGAGTGTGTCGAAACTAGACCATAGCTTCTCAAGCTGTTGGTTTTGAGCCTCCAAGGTATGGAGTGTGGGCGTCTCTTCTTTCAAGCCCTTAAAATAGCTTTGAAAACTTACCACGCGATCAGAAGCGCGTATCAAATTTTTTAACGTTGCCATTACAATGAAAAGCTTGCGGAGTGGTTGATTGTTATAGGGGTTTACGAGATCGTCACTGATATTCCAGGTGGCGATCCGGGTATCGGGGGTTATGAAGATTTAAAGAAATCTTCAAAGGTGCTGATAATAAGCGACCTGTTTATATGGGTGAAAATTTTTAAGAAAATTTTCAGTGGTGCTTCGTATAAGCGACCAATGTATGGGGGTTATGAAGATTTAAAGAAATATTCAAAGGTGCTGTTAATAAGCGACCTGTTTATATGGGTGAAAATTTTTTAAGAAAATTTTCAGTGGTGCTTCGTATAAGCGACCAATGTATGGGGGTTGTGAATATTTAAAGAAATATTCAAAGGAGCTTATTATAAGCGACCTGTTTGTATGGGTGAAAATTTTTAAGAAAATTTTCAGTGGTGCTTCGTATAAGCGACTAATGTATGGGGGTTATGAATATTTAAAGAAATATTCAAAGGTGCTGTTAATAAGCGACCTGTTTGTATGGGTGAAAATTTTTTAAGAAAATTTTCAGTGGTGCTTCGTATAAGCGACCAATGTATGGGGGTTGTGAATATTTAACGAAATATTCAAAGGTGCTGTTAATAAGCGACCTGTTTGTATGGGTGAAAATTTTTAAGAAAATTTTCAGTGGTGCTTCGTATAAGCGACCAATGTACGGGGGTTATGAATATTTAAAGAAATATTCAAAGGTGCTGTTAATAAGCAACCTGTTAATATGGGTGAAAATTTTTTAAGAAAATTTTCAGTGGTGCTTCGTATAAGCGACCAATGTATGGGGGTTGATAAAATTGAAAATTAATGGGGGTTATGTGATGTATTTAAATAATTAAATATATTTTTTAAATTATATTCTCACTATTTTTATGTAGCGAAAAATATTTGTTTAATGTTCTGACATGTGCGTACGATGGGGGTTAAAGGTATTCAATAGTAAAAACTACCTCATAAGTTTTCTTCGGCTCGTTAATAAAATAAAAAATTTATTTTATGTTCGCTTTGGGGACTTGCGGTGCGGCCCTCGTAACTACCTGTTAATAAATGTTCTTATGTATCAGCTGTTGCATATGTTCTACTGACCTATTTATTTAACAGAAGTAAATGCATTCCTACATACAAGTGTATACATGTATGTATGCTTTACTTTGTGTGTTTGATCATTCACTCGCTCTTATAGGGAAAAAATCATCCACCAGAAATAAATATGTTCATACATACAAGCGTATGGCCGTGTGTATGTTTTATTATTGGTGTGTTTGTTCGTTCTCTCGCATTTTAATGAGAAAGAAAATCATCCACCTTTTTTTTGCATAAAGAATATCAAGATGAGCGATTCGTTATGATATTTACTTCTCAGGGGCAACAACAAACAACAGCATTAGTTGTTTTGGCAAATTTCATATACTCACGCTTTTCGGCAAGTACTACATATATGTATATGATGCCGTGGTTACTGTGGTACATACAATTTATTCTTTCTTTATCCTCTTGTATGCATGATGAAGTGTTGTGACACGATGTGACATGTACATACATATATGTACTTGTTCAAGGGCAAATTCCAAAAACTTTTGCTTGATTATGTTTTTGCTTCTTTCTCTTTGAGGGACAAATATGAACTTAATGTCTGCTTCGCAGGTATGTAGTTGCATACATATGTATGTATGTATGTTTAAATATTTCGTGGACCGTTAGTGTTTTTTATAAAAAAAATAGAATGCACATCAATTTGATAAATGGACAGTTTTTTCGTTAAACTAACGTTTTATGACGAGACTGTACACACATGTTAAGAACGGGGGTTTAATTGCCATTTATTGCAAAAATGTCATATCTCACAAAAGGTGGTGTTAGACCAGTGGGTGAGAAAAAGTGGAATTTGGTTGAAACACAGGGGGTTAATTGCCGTTTATTTCCAAAACGGCATATCTCACAAAATTTTTAAAAAAGGGGGTTTTCCAAATAGCAAAGGTGGGTGCCGGGTTACAGATGACCCGGATCCGGCTCGAAGGACCAAAATGTGCTGGGCACACGGGGGTTGGATAGGTATAGAATTCAAATGTATAAATATGATGACTTACCGGTCTTGATGATTGTGTGGGAGGGGGTTGTTGTTGTGCGCGGCTTTAAACGGTTGTCTAAAGTTAAATTCCTTTTATGCGTTGTGCGCTTTCTTTAGTGGTTCAAAACTGTTCTAAGTTGACTCTGCATAGAAATCACTATTTTTGACAAGGGTTTTACACAAATTATATTTTCTTTAAATTTTTTAAGTGGATATTTAGTTTCAATTTTTATTTACGTTTATATTTCACACTTTATTTATAACAACATTTCTTCAAAAAAATAAGGTAAGCTATTATTAATTTTTAATTTATTTAATTCAATTTAATTTTACTTATTGCCGATGTGTCTTGTATGTTCGCAAACTTAACTATGATCAAACTCTTTCTTCTTGCCACTCAGACGACAAAAAGCAAGAGAAAAATAACTCGTTACAAAGTAACGAGAACCACACAGGGTTACCATACGTAAACATTTACTTTTCAACATACAATTACCATACTTATCAATATTCATTACTTGAAACGGGCCTGTGTACAACGATTCTAATTTATGTCCTGCATTGTTTTCTAGTAAGACCATGTCATTTATTTGTATTTTTTGACTGTTTACGTTTTTGTCGTAAAAAGATTTTTGTTTGTTTTTGGCTTTTCCAAATAATGTTTTTGCTCTGGTCTGTGCTGTTTGTAGGCGAAATTTTATCTCCTTTTCGTATAAATCGACATTGTATATTGGTTCTACGTCGTATGTTTCTAAGAATGCCAGTGTAGTTGGCAATTTACCATAAACTAATTCAAATGGGCAATAGCCATGAACTGTGGATGGTGTAGTGTTAAAGCAATAGGTGAAATATTTCAACCAATCGTCCCAATCTACCTTTTCTGTTGATAAATAGCTTCTTACGAATTCTTTAAAGGTCCTATGTGAGCGTTCTATAGTCCCTAATGTTTGATGGTGGTAAGCTGTGGACGTTTCATGGTTAATACCAAGTAATTTACATATATCATCCATTAGTTGGTTTTTGTACTCCGTACCTAAGTCTGTTAAGATTTTCTTTGGTGGTCCATATGTTAAAATAAGGTTTTCAAAAATAGATTTGGCTACGGTTTGAGATTGTTTTGATGGGATTGGTATTGAAATCAGATATTTTGAAAGATCGCAAATTATGGTCACGGCGTATACATTTCCATGATTCGAAGTCATGAATGGTCCTATTGTGTCAATTATAACTGTATCAAATGCTTTATTTGGTGTGTTTGTTATTCTTAATGGTTCAATATTCCTTGGTAACGATTTATTTTTCTGACATAAAAGGCAAGATTTAACATATTTAATGACATCTTTAGTCATATTTTTCCAATAGCAGTAATTTCGTCATTTATTTAGGGTTCTCATTACACCTGAGTGTCCTCCTGTAAGTGGTTCGTTGTGATAAAATTTTAATAAATTTTCTTTTTCAGTTTTACTTTTTACAAGTTTTATTCTTGAAGTAATCATAATGATTAATGTATCTAGATACTTTTCGGAATTAGCTTTAAGATCCTCGACTGAAACGTAGTTGAACAAGTCGTCGTTTAGTGATATTTGAACTTTTTCGATTTTCGGATTTTTAGCCTCAATTTATAGCTTTGATATTAATTGTTTTAGAACAATTTTATCATTTAAAATACAGTCATCGATGTTAAATTCACTTAGGATTATTTTGCCCTTTTTTAGAATTACTTTTGGGTAATTCTTATTTAATTCGAACTTAAGGAGTGGTACCTTTTTAGCTTCCCTAAAATTACTTATTTCAAACGCTTTTGGTTTGTTTACTATGGTTGCCTTGTTATTTCTAATGTCTTTCTTGATTGTTTGTTTCAAATTTTGCCTTTTAACTTGATTTCTTGTGGTTACTGCACACACATTTGTCTGGTTTACTGTCTTAATAAATTCGATATCTATTCTTGAGAGTGCGGCTACGAAGTCGTATTCTTCTAAATCTAATTTCATGCGAGTCAACTTTGATGACGGATTTTTTAAAGAAAATAAATATGTAAGTGGCTTATGGTCACTGCGTACAATAAATTTTCTTCCATATACATAGGGTCGAAAATGGTTAATCGCCCAATGTATTGACGTTAACTCCTGTTCAATTGTAGACTTATGCGACTCTCCTTTTGTAAAAGTGCGTGAAGCGTAAGCTAGAGGCATTTGTTTGCCGTCATAATCTTGGCTCAGTACCGCCCCGCAAGCAATTTTGCTCACATCTGTCGTTATATAAAAATCTTTACCGAAATCTGGATATTTTAAAATTTTTGGGTTAAGAAGTGCCCTTTTTATATATTGAAATGACTTTTCACATTCTGTTGACCAATTGAATTTTAAATTTTTGCGTGTAGGCAGCGTAATATACAATGCATATTTTGCGAAGTTCGGTACAAACTTTCTATAGTAGTTGCAAAATGCGATAAAACGTTTAGCTTCTTCAGAGTACTTGGGAGTTGGATACTCTTTAATAACTTTAAATTTTGATTCGTCTGGCAATATGCCCTGATTGGTACATTTATGCCCTAGAAAAACTACTTATGTGCAGAATAAGTTACATTTGCCTGGATGCAATTTCAGATTATATTTTCTACAAGTCTTGAAGACGTCACGCAAGTTGTTGAGCATGTGCTTTTCAGAACAGCCTATAACGATTAAATCGTCCATATATAAAAATGATTGGTCAGGTTTTAGACCAGCAAAAGCTAACGACATCATTCTTTGGAATGAGTTGGGAGCGACTTTTAATCCATAAGGAAGACGTTTAAAACGAAACGAGCCTTGCTGTGTAGAAAACGATGTTATATTTCTAGAATTCTCATCCAGCTCAATTTGGTGAAACCCTGACATGAGATCTAGACATGAGAAATATTTCGCTCGACCGAGTTGATCTAAAATTTCGTCTATCCTTGGTAACGGGTATTTATCTGCTGCTAATTTTTTGTTAATCTGTCTAAAATCAAAAACTAAACGCCATCTTTTGCTTTTCTCTCCTGGAAGTGACTTCTTTGGCACTAGAACAAGTGGACTATTGTATTCCGATAATGACGGTTCAATAATTTCGTCTTTCAACAATTTTGCTACTTGCTTATTTATTTCCTCTTTTTGTGTCTGTGGAATTCTATAATTTTTAATATATGTTGGTGCTTGATCTTTAACGTGAAGCTTTTGCTTATAAAAATTATTCGCTGTAATTTTTTCATTTTCTAACGCAAAAATATCTGTATATTCTTCACACAGTTTTGTTAAATTATTGGAAAGAAAGTTCGGGAAATTTTTCTGTAATATGTTAATAACTTCGTCATTTCTATATTTTTGTGTGTTTTGTATTGTAAAAATGTTACAATCGCTTAAATTTCCAAAGTGAATGTGCTTATTCTTAGCCGTCACGTCTTCAGATGTGGTATTTAATATTTTAACGTATGCATTTGTTCCAGAAATAATGCAATTCGGTATAAATATGCCTGGTTCTAATTCTTGATTAGGTATAAAATATGATTTCGTGTGGTTTAAATTATAAATTTTTCTAAAAGTTTCGCATCGTGCAGGGACAATTTTATTAGTGAATGTGCTAATTGATCTGGAGTTTGAATATCAATAATTGGCAGTTCAATTTCGTAATGGAGTTCATTGGGTCGAACTAATAAAAAGTTGTTGTTGTCACTGTAATTTAAAATACAATTGTTTGTTTTTATAAAATCTAGGCCAATAATACCATTACTTGGTATGGGAAAGTTTTTTTCCACTACTAGTAATTTATGGCTAATTGCATAGTTTTTAAGAAAAATTTTACAATAAATTGATCCGATGCTATTGAACGTTCCATCTCCTACGCCTCCTCTTGATGTTATCTGGCTTTTATCTATATTCGTGTTATTTTTTACTTGGCTTATTTTAACTATGGAAATATCAGCACCAGTGTCAAGAAGAAAAGTGCTTGGTAAGACTCCTGATATTTGCTTAACTGTACACAACTGCAAAAATTTAAATTCAGACTGTAAATTGTTTCAATGTTATTTTTATAACAATTAGGGTTATTTCCTGATTCGTAAGTAAATTGTTTATTTTCGCGCCTTTCTAAATTTTCAAACTTTCTTAACCCCCTCCCATCTAGGGGTGTTATTAGTTTTCCGACTCTTGCTCTACTACGCGTACATTTCTTCCGTCTCTTCTTGAGTTATTATGTTGTAACTTCTGATTATTATAACCATTGTTGGCTATTTTGGCTTTCATTTGCCACACTAGTATATTTGGATGTTGCATCTGTTATGCAGTCAAATTTGCCTACCTCCATAATGAGCTTAACTTTTTCGTTGTTGGCATTTTTGGCCATTGATTGTACAGCAATTTGTGTAGAGTACTTCTTTGCAGTATCTGGTCCTAACCCATCCGCAAGGTACGCATTATTTAATGATTTTGTTAAATGTTATATTTCTTTAGTGTAGTCTGTCGTACTTTTATTTAATTGTTTTGAGTTTAATATTTTGCACGTGAGAGATTCTGCACTTTCACCTTTAATCAAGGTTTGGAGTTTTGTTATTATCTGTTGGACTGTTGTTTCTACTGTTATATAATTTCTGGCCGTACCTAATAGTTTAGTTTTTATTAACTGAATAGCTACTAATTCGTGACCTTCTTTTAAAGTATCTACTAGGGTTAAGGCGTCAATGAATCTTTGTAAATTTTCAACGGTACCATCAAAATCTGGCAGTATTTTACATGCCAATTCCATAAATTTTACCCTGTCTGTCATTGTGATGCTCGGAATATCTTTTGGTCGTTCGCAATTGTCTTCTGACGATGTATCGTCACTGTCTTCCTCTATGTTGATTAGTAAAGATTCTTCTAACGACGCACAGTGGCTGAAAATCGTTTTTCATTGGCCAAAACTCTGTAACTTTTGAACCGATCAAAATATTGAAGTAATTTTTTTTTATTGGATAGATATTTAGTTCAGCTTGACTCAGTTTAAATTTTATTAAAATTGATTGAGGACTTTTTAAGGAATTCTAGGTCAAAGTTGAACTTTTGAATTTTTTTTAACTTTTAGAGTGAAATATGGAATTATTATTTTTTTATTTATTAAAAAAATTGAATATTTGGAAATTAATAATAATTATAAAAAATTTTTGTAATAATGGAATTTTTTTTATGTTACACTTAAAAAAAATTTTACACTGAAAAAAATAGTAAAATCAACTGGAGATTTTGCTATTACAGAAAAATTGAAAATTTTTTGCTGACAAATTTGCAAATTTGTTTACACTCAAAGAATAGTTACACTTAAAAAAACACGTTAATAATATTATATAAAAATATTGCTATTACTACAGAAAAATTTATTATTTTTTGCTGTCAAATTTGATAATTTTAAAAACATTTTAAAATAAAAACTGCAATAAATTTTAATAGCATTTGTAACAATGGTAGGTTCGTTTATTATTATTTTTTACTAATACTATGTTTTTCGTACTTAAATAACAATGAAAGGCAATTATAATTATTATTCATTTGACTCAAATATTGATTGCAAATATTCCATATTTTGTTCTGTGCTATCTCTGTTCTTTAGTAGTTTTTTGGCTTCTTCATCTAAATCCCGATGTTCCACTTTCCATTGATTTCGAATACTGGAGATAAACGGATCTGACGTTGCCAATAATATATTAAATAGATCTTCATTTGTTGAATTTCTTGAAATTTTTCTAGTATTGTGCTCTCTATAAAATCTGTAATCCTTGTTCCTTTTTTCCTGAGCCTCCTCTGATAGATCTCCAAGTGGCACCAAATGATATTTAATGACATCTTCTCCATGATAAAGGATTTTGTGAACTGTTGCAGACATATTTCTCCATGGGTAGTTGGTTGTATATATTTTTGCAGTTTCCTTTGCATAATCTCCAAATTTTCTAGAGTCAATTTCTTCATTGCACGCAAGTACTTCTAGGATTATTTTAAATCTGAAAATGAGGTTTAAATCCACTCCTGTTATTTCAGATGCTGTTTCTGGATCTGAAAAGAATCTTCTTGCGGTATTGCCATCATTTGTATTGCCTGACCCTTGTTTTGGCTGATCTATAATCAATCCAAATTTGCGATATTCATCTTGAACATGTTTCTTTTTTGAACTTCTTAATTCTTTGTTGGTTTCGTTGTTTCTTATTGATCCTGAAGACCCGAAATCCAAATCACAACTGATTTTTAGTATGTGTTCCATAAGTCGTATTCTTGCATATAGTGGTGATAATCCAAATTCATATGCATCGGTATTATCTGATGATTTTGTCGGGACTTGTGTTAATTGGGTTGATGTTGCTTGGCATATAATGCAGCTGGATGCAGCCTTCGTGTTAGTCAAAGCCTGACCTACTTTTCCATCTATCATTGTCAGCACTAATTGGTAGCTTACTTCAATTTGCTGCCCATCTAACTGTAATTGTAATGGCTGCAGTGTTGCAATTTGGGTCTTGATATGAATAACTTCTTTGTTAATGGCATCATGAGTTTCTTTTTTGAATTCAAATTTGATTGGCCTGCAGTATTTCGTAGAAGATGGTGTCTCATTTTTCCAAATATTCATTGTTTGCGTTGTACTAGTCGAAGGCTCTGAATCTTCCAAAATCTTTTTCAATCGCAATGGTACAAATGATACCATGAACATATCTGAGTCCGATATATTTTCACATACAGCTTGTTTGTATTGTTTTTGTCCCGAAGAACCATCACATCCCCATTTACAAAAAAGAATTAACTTTGTGTTTCCACATTTCTTTAACTCATTTCCTGTTATTGATTGTAGCAAGCGTTCGTCTGTGTGATCAAGTAGAGATTGTAGTTGTACCTCTGCCGAAATTGGTGTGATTGTAATAGTGTCCTTTGATGGCAAACAGTCCATTTTAGCAGCGGTTATGTGATGATATGCTGGATACATATTTGAGCCTTTTTCAATCGCACGCAGTCTGAGCTTAATATATTGCTGTTTTGTTAATTTCAAATCCAGAAATAATGCTAATGCCTCCTCATTTGTGTACTGTATTACATCACTCGGAGTTGGTATACTTTTAAGAATCCGTTTTGTTCTCACTGGACTAGCTTTAACAACTTTTTCAATGATATCCACTTTTGTTAATTGGTTCTGTGATCGTAATTGATGTAGGAAAGATTCTTTTATATTTGTACAACCAATTGCATCGTTAATATCTTTAAGTTTCCGCCTCTTAGATCTATCGCTGCAGTTGCCCATTAATGATTTGCGTGGTCTTCCAGCCTTATCTTGCTTTGCTGTTTCTGCAGCGACAGTAAGTTGGCCCTCTAACCAGTTTGCACTTTTTATATAAAAGTTTTGTTTACTGTAGCGAACTTCTTTGTAGCATTTTTTAGTGCTTTGACGAAATTATATAATTGCTCTTGCATTTCGGTGCTACACGAATTTAAGTTTAATTTTATTTTAACGTAACTAAGAACATCTTCCTGGTTTTTGTTTCTAAAATACTCTTCCGCCAGTTCTTTATAACTGAAGCTCTCCATATTTTTGTGAATATTTTTATTTGCGTCTGTTATGTTTTACCCGTACACCTAGAGGATTAACTTATTACTGAGTAATCCCTTATCGAATCCGTAGTTTTATACATTTTTAGATACATGTTATTCACACATTGATCTTTAATTTCATAGCAGGTAGTGCTTAAATTGCACAAAACTGCACATGTTGTCCAGACCTTAATATCAGGTAAAAGTGATTAGTATCTCGCCAATATTTGTTGTTGTTGTTGGGTTGTTTTTTATTTTTAGTGGTTTAATGTCCCGATTATTGTTATAAAATTGCTTATGACTTTGGTTGACCCTAACATTTGATAACAGGTAAATTTAGAAACAGATCATATGTTTACTGTAGGATTTTGTGATAATTTTATTACCAATTTTTGGCTGATCAAAACAAAGCCATTAAACCCTTTCGCAGGTATTATATTTAATTTTTTTAGTTTTACGTAGTCTAAAGTAAAAAACATAAACTTTTAGGCAAAAAAGTGAAAATTATATACACCATTGTATACGAGTACTTTGGAGTAATTTCATTAAAATGAAAAAAGTGATCTACACACGGCTCGTCACGGGTGCAAAAGTATATATAGCGGTAAAGAGGACACTTTCTCCGGGTGGTATACATTGCTTGTTCCCTTTTGTTCCCTAGAAGTTCTATTCCACTAAAGTTTAAATTTGAGAAAAATATAGTAGTTTCATAAATATTCCGTAACGCCCTTAATATTAAACGCTAGAGCTCTGACCACTTACAACAACTAAAGACTATAATCCTACCAACATTATAAAATAGACCGCAGGCCATTATCGATGATAGCTTGCGAGTAGTAACCATTTATTTTTTATAAAAAACAAAAGAAAAATACCTTTTTCTGAAATTAAAAAAAACCATTGAGTTTGACAGCATGCCACGCTCACAATTATCAATAGTTTAACCTAATTTTTTGGCTACCTTAATCTGGATATATTAGCTGCAAAAGGGAGTAAAAATTTTAAAAATCGGTGACAAAAAAAAAGACTTTTGGCCAATGAAAAACGATTTTCAGCCACCGTGCGACGTTGACAATTTCTCATCGATATTAAGTTTCGTCAGAATATATTGCAATTTCCATTTTATATGAGAAATCAGCTCCTCTACCTGTTTGTTACTGCTACTGTCTAAAAGATATTTTATATTTCTGGCAGTGGCTACTATGTGATTGTGATGAATCACTAGTAGGTTCAAATGTTTACGCTGTGTACTTACGCTTGGCAACTTTGATTTGTTCAAACATTTATAACTTTTTTCGAAAGCACTTTCATAGTCTTGCAGTTGCAATAACATTTCTGTCCATACAGGTTTTTCTCCCTGTTCCTCAGTCATTCGTGTCAATTAAAAAATTTATTTATTTTTGTTCACAATAGTTTATGTTCCAATTGGGATGTAAATAAATTTAATTTTGCAGTAAATTCTGTTAAATTTGCGTATTATTGCAATTAATAAGTTTCTTCAGTTCAATCTTGCTTGTTTTTTTTGTGAGTTTCTTTAAAATTGTTTTCTTTTCAGTTTGTAACCAGTTTAATTAATTATTTAATAAAAAAAATTTATGATTTGGTAGAATACTGGTTTTTTTTCCATTAAAGTGCAATCCCTTTTGTATCGTCTTTCCTATGTTTTTTACTTTATGTTTTCTGATTAATTCTGTCTGTTTTTTTGTTGTTTTCGTTTTCTCATGTTTCTTTGGTTTGTGTCTTTACATACACATGTGCATATATATAAAAAGGAATGTTTGAGTTTTCTGTTGTATTGTATTTTATTTTTATTTGTCGTTTGTGGTGAAATATGTGTTTGTTGTATGTTGTGTATTTTATGTTTTGTTTGTATGTGAATGTTGTTGAGTGTAATTGTGGTGTTTACTGTGTTTTATAAAAAAAGGTATAACAAGAAATGTGTAATATATGTATATGTTTATGTACATGGGTTTATATAACAATATTTACTATACTATGCTGCTATCTGCTTCATGCTGCTTCTGTTATTGTTGTTGATACTTGTTGTTATATTGATGTTCGTTCTTCATGTCTTGTTGTTGTTGATGTTCTTGTTGTTTTTCATTCCCTATAGCGTGGTTTTGTGAGTTGTTATGGCTTTTCAACTTCTTCCTTCTTTTTATTTAGCTTTTCTATACCTGCTTTTGATATTTTGTTGTTACTTCTTTTTTCAGATTTTTTTTCATTTTCGCAATTCCCTTTCACTTGAATTTTTTTTAGTTTACACTGTCTTTAATCGTTTCTTCACTTTGTTGCTGTTATTAGTTTTGTTCTTTTCTATTTTCTTTTCTATGTTCATTTGGTTGTTTTAGATTTACTTGTTTCAATTTTAATTTTATATGTATTTGTTGAATAATTTTTAAATAGGTATGTATTTAATTAATTATAGAAAATATATTAGCTTTTGTATATTTTTGTTTATTTCATTGTTTATAATTATTTTCTGACATACTCTCTATTAATGTTTTTTGATAAGGGATGTTTTTTTTCAGAGCTGATCACTGCACAATTTTCTCTTTCTCTTTATGAGTATTGAATTTTTCTTTTGTTATGAATTTTTTCTTGTACCTACATAGTTATTTCTGCACATGTTATTATTTTGTTTTCTTTTGAACTTGGCTTTTTCCAGAATTTATTGCTAAATGACACTTTACGAAAAAGTAACTGTTCTTTTCAATGCCCGTTATTTTTTTCTTTTTTCAACGGTTTTTCACAGATTTGGGGTACAGTTGTGCAGCTACTTATTAAGTTGGAATTTTTTTTCCTTTTTGTTTTTGCATTTGTAATTTTTTCACTCACAACTTTGTTACTTTCGATAGATATTATATTTTTAATTTCGTTGGAATCTTGTAAAGTCATAGGTTTTGTAGAAATGTAATATTTTTAATTTTGTATAACGCTGTTTTTACTAGAAAACACAAAATCGATGCTGGCGTAATGAACACAAATAAAGTTAAATTTTAGTAATGACAAAATTGTTAGTTTTTCTTTTAGCCACAACGCTTTCGTAATTTATTAGTAAAATAACAATTCAATGCTATTATTTTCTTATCAAAGCTTCAGCGATAAATTATTCGATTTTAATTTAAAATATTTAACGCATGTACACACACTTTTAAGCACGATTTTTATTGGTTTTCTTTTCTATTTATGAAACAATTTAATGAGTTCTTCAACACAAGACACACAACTGCGTAATTTTGTCCACTTGCTTTATTTATTAGTTCTATTTTTTCCCCAATATTTTAAACAATAACTTTTCTCTAGTTTTATTTGCAATATTTTCAAATTGTCTGACTTCTATTTTTTGCGCTCTGACTTCTTTTTGTCACGGTCGCCATGTTGTTAAAGGTTTATTGAAACGACTTTCTTGGTTGACATGTTAACGACAAGTGTGTTTTATTTATTGTTCTTTATCCTTACTTACTAATTATTACTACAGAGTTGCATGTCATCAGAGATGGCACTACAGGTAAAGCTACATTTTTTATCCTTTTGTTTTCGATATCAATTTTGCTATTTGTATCCATAAAAAACCCCAACAACTTAGGTGCGATTTTCATTGAAATTAAATCACTTGTATCGTTAAGATAATGGCCAAACTTATCAACAGACGTACTTTATAAATATAATTTATTCTTTATATTGGTTTCACGTAATTCTTCAATAATTGATAATATCTCGATATTGGAAATAGTATGACCAGCAGAGAAGTCGAATGAGCGATGTCCATCTGCTACATTTTGGTGTAGTTAGAATTAATGCCAAAACACAACATAGAGACATAACTTTTATACCATTCTCTTGGAATTTTTCATAAAATTGTTCGGTTAGAAAATAACAAAACTCGGTCCAATAATTAATGAGATATAGCAAAAAGACTTTTTTTGTTATATTTCCTATTTTGTTGTTTTTTTTATGGCCCCGACTGTCCTACCGTCAATTTTATGAAGCAGATCTCTTGTATGGAGTTCTACGAAGGTTTAGACTGAAAATAATTGAAGTCGGTCCATTAACGACTAAAATATGTAGTGCAAGATTGTTTGTTAGAGTTTCTTATCGAGTTCAACTTAATTTTCAATTCAATTATATTTTTTTATTTCTTCATTAAAATATTTTACTTTTATTTTTGCTAAGATTTTCAGTTAATTGTTTAATTATTAGATACTAAGCATAGGATAATATGTTGATATATATTGATGGTGTTGTCCAAAGTATTGATTGGCTTGAATAACGTTAAAATTTTTTTTTGCGATTTTATCTTTCTTTAGAAGTAACAACACTGACTCATGTGCAAGCTGCAATATTTTTTTAATGCAATTTTGAGCCGCATTTAACGCATATATCAAAGGCTATTTAACACATAGAAACGCACATAAAACGTCGTGTTAAATAATTTACAGGAAATTGCAAAACCTAGTTTTCTTAGACTAAACGCGGAGATGATAAAGTCTTTTCAATTCAACCTTTACGCTGTTCACATCGAAACCATCCAAGAAAGTTTTTTTTATAATTCATAAAATAAAAGTTATTTTTTTTACTTGTGCTAAAGTAGAAAAAATACGTTTTGCAGTGTTCTCTTTATTAACCTAATAATATAAAAGAAAAGGATTAGAACAAAAAAAGAGGAGTGTCCGTATTTATTCTGGGGAAGTCCACCTCCCCAAGGCTAAGTTCGTTGGAATTACGTTGTCTCTGATTGGTATATCTATTCTTGGGGAGGAATTTTCATCGTGGCTTATTACATTACATAAATCATAACTCGAAAATGCGTTTATCATATTTCCCGCCAATTTTGCTAAAATTCTTTTTAATTGTTTTCTTTAATAAGTCATAAACTCAGCAAAAAAATCGATTTGCCAAAATTCCTACAAAAGAATAAAATAAAGTAAAATAAAAATCAAAGCCAAGAAAACAATTGAGAAGTGAGCACGCATTCAATATCTAATTAAACCTGCAATACACATTTTAGCGGTAAACTCATGTGAATTTTTTTTCAAGAACATAAAAATAATGTAAATCTAGTGCATAAAATCTGTAAAAAGAAAAAAACAACCTCACACTTCAACAATTTTATGCAGTAAAAGTCTTCACATTTGGCCAATTGTTCAAGATGCATGGCATCATGATGGAATCCTAACCCTATCTTCAACCGTATAAGATAAAATATTGTAACTATAAGGTGTAATTTCAACGGGCAGACCTAAGTGTAATGTATTCCAAAATATAAGAAATCTAAAATAAAATAACTCCTAATATCATAAATTTGTAAAGATATGTAAAGCTGTTCGTAACAAGTAAAAATTTTCTTGTGTTAGCTAATTATAACTAATAACACTATGCGACAAAATGCGACAGTCAAAATCGGGATGGGATGAAACCAACGGGACCATTTTCTAGTTTGTTACCGCTACCATAAAAATCAAATAACCTTTTGTTTATTCCTTTTTTTTTAATTCTGACAATCATAAAAAAAGTCATCAATTTTTTTCCAAGGAATTTTGAGCATATCTCGAGCAAATTTTTGAAATTCATACCTTCACTTAATTGTGAATAAAAGCGAAACGCGTTCATCGATTTTCATGATTTATGTCTCATTTTGTTCATAAGTTATGTGACTTTACGTGAAAGTAATAGGTCTAGACACTTGTTTTACCGTTTTTGATTTCTTATGAATTAAAAATAAAAAAATTCAATTTTTTAGGCAAAAAATACTTTTTTTCTTCATACATTTATTTATAACTCCGAAACTGTTGCTTATGTAGCGAAACGTTGTATGAACAGATTAAAGGAATTGTAATTCCCAATTTTTTAATTTATTTCAGCAAAATCGGACTAGTGGTTCTCGAGTTATGTCAAAAAAAAGACCACGAAAGGTGACAATTTCCCCTATGTGATAGTTACTAACTTCAAATCGATATATCTAGTTTCCTAGACGTGACCCAGCAAAACGCCGGGACACGTATAACTTCTTTTTTACCGGTATAACATTTCCCGTTGGTTTCATCCCATCCCGATTTTGACTGTCGCACAGTGTAATAATAATAAATAATAATAACTTAACTTAAATATCTAAAATAACAACTTAAATCTATATTGCACAAATATTATTGCCCGATGAAGTTTCATTTTAGTCCTGTAAGTAAAAATCATTAAAATTAATTTTATCTACTTTAATTAGTTGTAAGAATATGCCTATTAATATATGGAATGACCCATATATCCAGACAAATTTTATATAAGTATGTATTAACCTGTGGAAAAGAGTAATTAATTAACCAAATTTAAAGCAACAATGTGTCCAGCATTTGAAGAGGCCTCATCAACAGCTGCGTTATCAACATGTTCATTGGTGAGTTTTGTTAAAAATTAATTTCAATTGCATGATGATTCTCATATTAATTACTCTTAAGTAGAAAAATAAACAAACAAGAAAATCAATAACAGAAAATAAAAGCAAATTCTTGATCAATCGCAACATGCGTAATAACACTATCTAGTTACATACATATTCAAAGTTAAACTCTTTATCTCATATTCAATTATTCACATTTTTGTTTCTGAATACCCTACAGAAAAATAGTTGATCATAATACAATCAATAGTCGTTTGTTTGAACTCTTCATTTGTCATAATTCTCAGTACGGAATAATGTATGTTGTTATATAAAATCCAGTTTCAATATTCTTTATGTTAATTAATTGATGCAGTATTCATATAATACTTCATTTTACATAATTAAAGCCTAATTTTTTATATGAATTCCATTTGAATAAATTTATAATTACTGTAATATGGATAATTAAAATCGTTATTGTGTTCTTACTGATGTGAAGGAAATGAGGTAATTTAAATGTGGGATCTAGGGTAATATTTCTACGCCACCTAGATCAATGGTAGGGCGGGTTAAAAGGCAATTTTCCCTCTAATTTCATCTAGGAGAGGATAAAATAATATCAATTATATGGTTGACTGTTGTTTTAGCCTCCCGTTTCGTTGATCTTAAATGGGGTTAATTTTTAAATCTTTTGACTCAAGATCAACATCCAGTTCATTTTATTATAGTTGTTTTAGTTAGTCTATAATATTATTTGTGTGATGGAATGTTCTCTTTCTTGGTAAAGGAGATAGTAGGAACAAGAATCCCCCCACCCGGCTGCTAGCTAGCTTTATCAATGGCTCCCATCCGTTCCTCCGTCTCTAGTAGAACACCAATCGCCAAGAAGATATTACCGCTTTTAAAACAGTAATAATTGCTATGATAGTTCTGTTCATTACAAATATGAGCAAAAAAAAATGGTATTAGAAATAATTTTACTGTTAAATTTTTTTTGAAAAAGTTGCGTTTGCATTCAATCCAACAACCTACTGGTTAGTATTCACAAGCGCTTGTACACCACAGAGTAGTTGTGTTTTTCATAGTAGTTTACTCGTTTAAGAACATAATATATCTTATTTATTGTAAAATAATAAAACTTCAAATTCTTGATGGAAATTGAAATTTCACCCTTTTTGTCACACAAACATCAATACTGAACTGCGTTCATGGGCACATGTACACATTTTGTGTATACATGTGCATAACTAAACAATCGAAAAGCAAAGATTTGTTGTCTTGTTTTTGTTTCTTTAAACTTATTTCTGTACGTTTATTAGTATAATATTATGCATGCATATTACAGTATTTTTTATCGCTTATATTTCTTTTCGTATATAAATAACCATAATTATTTTTTATATTATATATATTAAAGAAATGTAATGGATCGTCAAGACACTATGTACGAGTAAATATACAAAAACAATGAAATTGAATTTTAGTTTTGTTTTGAAAATGTATTAATATTTTATTTTTTATGACTATTTGTGATTTCAGAAGAAAGGCAAAATCGACGCTTATATCCTGTTTTATACTTGTGTAATTTTAATTATTTTCTATATTCAGATGCAGAGCGTACCTGCTGTATATCAGAACCCGGTATTATTATTGTATTTGTACAATGTGATTAAAAATCTTTTGACAATTAAAATGTTGTTTGAATACTTAGTAACAGATAACAAAGCAGAAAAATCTCTTCCTGGCTAGAATTTGATAAGAACTGTTTCTTTCATTCTGTAACATCAGTGAGTTAATCTTCAAAAGCATTTCAATTAATTGCCTTTTCTATAAAATAAAAACAAAGTTTGATGTAAGAATTTAATTTGATATCAAGCTCCAAAATGTAATTAGCAAAGAAACTATAAAATTGAAAACCCCGCGAAAATAGCGCATATTCTAAAAATTGCAACTGCAATATTGGAAATTATTCCCAAAAATTTATTTAAATAAAATCATATAATAGGCAATCGGCAGCCAAAAATCCTGAAAAAATCTCTTAAATGCCAAAAATTCTCAATAATATGCGAACATCAGAAAAATTGTATGATTCAATATTTATTAAAAAACAGAAAATTATAGAGTAAAAAATATCATTTCCATTGTGAAAATTAAACTTTTATTAAAAACTATTTTGTAATTGGAAGAGAAAAATTTTAAATGCATTTGTATTTTGAATAAAAGTATTGCAAATACCTACTTTTCACAAATTTATATTTAGTTTCTAGATTGCGTTATCTAATTGAATAATTTAATGTTGGCCTAATTAAAATGTATTCTAAGAATAGTTCGCAATTTATCAAATATTTTTCAAACAATCAGTTCATATCGTATACATACATATGAACTTTGGATTTTTAGATCGGAATGTTTGGGGAAAATTTCCAAAAATAGTATATTTGTATTTAATTTTTTTTGCATATTTTCGTATTTTCCCCAATTCAGCATGTATAAAATGATAAGTTAAGATCTTAGGAGATACAAAATTGATTTCTTCATATTCATATAAAATTACCTGGTCTTACATTCATTAAGAACACCTAAGAAATCATAGTTTTGCGGAATATCGCATTGGCGATAGCACGCACTACGGAATTGCACGCGGATTAATGGTAAAATATTATGAAAATAAGCCGAATTATGGGTTGGATTTGAGAGCAAAAAGCTTTCTGTTTGCCATTTCATCGTAATATAAGAATTTCTTGATTTATTCGACCTTAGTTGTAAATATGTTTTTTTCATTAATTGGGCTCTAGGTCATACTATTGAAAATAAAACTTCTTTCTTTTTGTTTTACAGTATTTTTCGGTTAATTGACCCTACGGTTAATTGGTTTCCACGCTTAATTGTACCACATGATCGGCCAAAAATATTGCATACGAAAACACATGTAAATTTCCTCGGATAATTAAACCCGGTTAATTGATTTTCCCGCTTAATTGGTTCAAAATTCATGTCATCAAAAATAAATTTCCTCTTACTTTTACCCGGTTAATTGCATTATTATTGAAAAATAATCTGGCATTTTTGCACATACATATTTGACATTATTTGTGAAAAACACTTAATACTTAATACTTACGTGAATGGAAGAGCTGTATGTATGTATATGCATATGAATTGTTTTTATTCTTTAAGTTTATGTTTTTTTTGTAAAAAAATATATGAATTGTTTTTTAGTTTATAAATTTAATTTTTTTGTAAAACTAATGTGCACATAAATAGTGCATTTAATAGTACATACCTACAAAATTAATTTCACAAGATATGAAATATAATCCTAAAAATCTATTCTATAGATCGCCAATAAATCTAAGAAATAATATTTATATATTAATAAGCAAATAAAGTCAAGACTAGGCCGTAGAGTTCAGAAATGTTGAAGCAAACAGAATTAAAAAAGCAAAGAAATATCAAAATAATATATAAAACAGCCTAAAATATATAGAACAACAAAAACTGATAAACAAAATTAATATAACTATACCAACTCGACCACAGCACACCCATACAAATTCACCTATATAAATAAAGAAGTGACGACATCATACACATACACGCAAGTTAATACCTCGATAATACTCACATTAAAATGACATGAACAAACATTACCCAAATAAATGTATTAGCAACTGATAATAAAGGTACATCTTTACTGATAAGAGTTAATACCTCGATAATAGTCACATTAAAATGACATGAACAAACATTACCCAAATAAATGTATTAGCAACTGATAATAAAGGTACATCTTTACTGATAAGAAACAAAGGAAAATCGAAACTATATTTTTTACTAACAATAAAACAAAGAATAAAGTGAAAAACATATTTTCGTGTAGATTAAGATACCTAGTTATAAGAAAATATACAATAGACAAAGGAAACTCAAAATATGCCTCAACAAAGAGAAACATATTTTGAGATAAAGAAATACTAATCATATATATTATTATAAATAGATGTTAAGGGAAACATTGTCATCAATATTAAGAATATCATTAATAAAGAAGCACACGTTTCGGTGTAGCTAAAAAAATATATTTTTTTGATTCATTCCTTAGTAAAGGAATTATCTCGCGCCATGAAGTCAGTTATGACGACAAACTTGAAATAAATAAACAGATATACATACATACATTCTCTGCCAGCATAATATTTCTCTGCCTCCACAGTATTGTGCAGTAGAGTTTAAAATATAAAAAAATCAGGAAATAAACAGAATTAAGCAGAGTTGGAAAACAAACAAAACTTTTCGCAAACGTTTCCTATGAAAACACAAACTTTTAAAATTTTTTCAATCGTTTTGTACATGAGCAAAACGAAAACAAATACCTGTTAAATGACAAAGAGCTCAAACAAAACTATTGGCTTTTCCCTCATCTGCTTGCTTTAATATCCCGTTACAATCGTATAATTGAGAACAAAACAAATGCTCAAACTTATTTTTTTGAGTGTTTCATTTCGTTCGTCATTGTATAATGAGCAAATCAATCACCACACGCTTGCAAACAATTCTTCTTAAAACTTTTCAATTTTGCTCCCATTGTTTTCTTTTGTAGCTGCGTACGTTTAAATTAATGTAGATTTAGTGCTCACAAACCAAAACAGTACAAAACTAATTGGGACAATCGTTCTCAATGTTTTTGTTTTGTATTTATTCGTAATTGTTGAACTGTTTAAGGTTTATATTGAAATGAAAATTTTTGGCTTAAGTTCAAATCTGAGTTTACCCATATCTTCTTAATTTAAGAAATTATATTTAGATAAATTCATTATATTTTTATTAAGAGAGTACTATTTTATTTGAAACAATTTATTCATCAGACTAGCAGAACGGATCAGTACTGATTTCGAGGTCGCTACACCATCTCATCAGCGTTCTTTGTTCGATTTTACCACTTTTGACTGTGGATACTAGTAACTAGGAATATCAACTATTTAACCGTATTATTTAACGAATTAGAATACGAAATTGGAATTACTCACTGGAAAGAACAAAACAAAACGACAGCAAACGTTTCGTTTTGTTTATTTTCCTACTCTAGAATTAAGAAAACAAAAAGAAATATTACTATTTACGAGTACATAAAGCAGACTCAAATATGTAGAACAACAACAACGATACTAGATCAAATATAATGCACATATACACCCAGATAAAGAAGTGATGGCGTCATCCACGCATGATGACGACACACCTAATATAAATAAACATATAAATTAATTTTTACTAGATCTGAAATATAATTCTAAAAATCTACTTATCAACGAATCTGGGAAATAATATTAATAAATAAATAAACAAAAACATATTAAAACAGAGTCAAATATATAGAACAAAAATAAAATCTCATAAACAAAATTAATACGAGTACAACGATGTCAAAGCGATCACAACACACACACATAGAAACATATCCCACACCTAGCTATACAATATACATGTATCCATAAAGAAGTGATGACATAATACCCACATCAACAACTCATTTATGATATCACAGATGACGACACACCTAAACAAAGCAGCGCATGCACCCTGCCGACATATCACTAAATATAAATAAATAGTGGCAAACACATGTACTCATACATATACACATACATGCAAAAGGGTGCTGTTGGCTGAATTAGGTAGCGCGTTGACTACAAAGCTACTTGACATCAGAGGCGCTGCAACACTGATCTAAAAAAAACTAACATAGCGCGCAATATCAGAGTTGTAAAAATTAAGCTTTCTCTCTTTCACCATCTGTCCTCTTTCACTATCCCTTTCCCAAAGAAGGTAACACACCTACGGGTTGGTAGGCATACTAATTGCCAGAGTGTTACTTCTCTTAAGAAAAAAATTAAAATTAATAAATAAATAATGACTAATGAAATTACGTCATACAATGTACTACATTAACAATAAATGCCTATGCATGATAAAAATTTGCAGTAAAAGTTCTGATGGAACTCATTAAATGTCGAACGAAAAATAAAAAGAAATATTAATGCAAAGAAGCAAGCACACGCACATGCTCTTATACATACAAGTCAAGTGGAATAATAAAAAACACAATAATGTACACACATACATTGGAACCAGTGATTTACTAGTACGTTTTAGTAATTCTAGTCTACAATTTGTGTAATTTTCTGAAGAAGATGTCAATAATGAAAATTAAAATTTTATTAACTTTTGGAGTTTAATTAAAAAAAATAAAAGACTAAAATGCGCTAATTCATAACGGTCGTGTGAAAAATATAGGTACTGAATATAAGGTACTAATTCATTTTTGTGTTTCTAAAGTTTTCTTATTGTAGCAATGACGCTAAATAGTTACCAAAATAGTAGACAGAAGTGGAGACTTGGGGACACATGCCCCAGGTTTCCTTCAGGGCACGTACAGACACACACACCACTCTCACATGCACCACTCTCTCTCTCTCTCACACAGCTGAATAAAACTTTGCAAAGTTTAAAAAACTTGAGAAAATAATCAATTGAGCATAATAAAACTAAAACAAATTGTATTCATTATCATTCTAGCTTTTAAGAAAGCACGGCCCTGACATACATACATACATATGTTTGAAATAAACATTAACACATTTAAAAAGCTCATTAGGCAGTTTCGAGACAAATCATCCAGATAGGAGCGGCTCTACAACAATACCAAATTTGTATTTCTAGTTGCCACTCGGCTGCAGTGTCGGCACAGATGCATTTTTAAACAATGTCAAACACAACTTAAAACGGAATATGTGGCATGATTTTAGAGGTACTTCATCTATTTCATTTAGAGGCACCCTGTTGTAACCAGGCATCGAAGTTGACAACACCGCGTGTCAAAAATTTTCCAAAGTTGTAACTTCTGTAAATCATAACATTAAAATAAAAAGATAAAATAAGCACACACATAGTATAACTATAGTTCTAATAGTTCCAATAATTGTTTATTTTATTTTTTTTTGTAGTATGGAATTAAAAGTTTATTTTATATACATACTTATGTGCTTAGCAGTCGCTTGTATGGCTTCTCTAGTCAATTGTTCTTTATGCTTAATCTAATTAATTCTAACTTACATAAAGATCTTAAGCTAATACATAGTGCGCACAGTCGCTTGTATGGCTTCTCTAGTCAATTGTTCTTTATTAATTAATTTATGCTAAATCTAATTAATTCTAACTTACATAAAGATCTTAAACTAATACATAGTGCGCACTCTATGTGCAGTGAGAGAATGCTTAGCCAGCGGTATACACGCTGACCAGCTGCTTGCAATGTGGACAAAACATTGTTTTAAACATGCTGCATGCAGAATCAAGCAGACACACGACACTGTATGCACAAGGCATACAGTGACTAATCAAACACACCACCCCTCTTTTTTCCAGTAAAAAATAATCCATACTTAATTGATTGTTTTTAATATTTACAATAACGTTAGGCTAATGGCGTGGATTCTCCTTCCCCTTTTAAAATTAAAATGTTGCACTAACATTTTATTAAATCATTTATTCATAAAGGTATTTTAAGTAAAAAATCAAATTTTAATTTTTATGTAACATAAATCTTTTACTTATTGTTAAAAGGCAATCGTCTATAAAAGTAATCCGCCGAGACATGCGTGCAAAATAAAAACGAAGTAAATTTATTTGAAGAAAAGATTTATTGTTTTTTCATAAAATAGATTTTATAAAATAGTTGCTTTTAACGAAGTTTGCCTGGCAGTGGCTCGTTTTCTTTTATGTTCTTTTTGCGACATTCGCACAAGCTGTTGAATCCAAAAATGTTGTATACTCCCTTTTGACATCTTCAATTAGGGTTGTAATTTCCAGTATTAGAACAGAGTTGTTTATTAAAGTAGTATTATCAGAGTCGTATTTCAAAGTAGCATCATCAAGCAAAGGAAGTTGAGGGAAAACCTTATTTTGGGGATTTAAATTTTCAGGCAATTACCCGAAGTAGGTATTTAAGCGTGGGTTAATTAAGCGTGGCGTTTTATAAAAAAAACAACAAGAATTTCAGATTAGAGGCAAATAAACGTGAGACATTTTAGCGTGGGGCATTTATTTGTGGATTACTGTAGTTTCATTTGTACAACAATAAAACACATTTGTATACATATATTTTTACCCTACAATAATACAATCTGTCACATTTTTTCACGTAGCTTATTCGAAAGACTTCTTTTAGTTGGCTGATAAAAAGGCTAACAAATTTGCCAAAAACGATTTTTAATATATTTATGAACATGCACTACCTCAATTTATATGTTTTAATGTATTTTTTTGCTGTCTGTAGTTCTCTCATGTGAGCCCGTAGTGATTGCTGTTAGTACTACTTCCCACTTTATAAAGTTGCACAAAATTTTTCTCAATATCATATATACTTGCAACTACATGCAAATCGAAGTTCAACCTGATGGAAAAAAGTCAATAAAAACGGCACTCCACCTAGAAGCGGCGGAAAGGGCTCATAGTCAATTCAAATGACAGAATCCGAAAAAATTTTCGAGTTTGTTTTTAATTAGAAAAAGGTTTATCTTTTCGTAAGCCTTTATATGTTTAAAATTTCGGTTGTCATATTTTAAATAATGCGCAAGTATATCTATACTTCCAGGCTATTTATTGATAAAATATTTTGTTTACAAAAATAAATAAATAAAAATTTAAATCATGTTTCTCATTCGCCCTAAAATCTAACTTTGTAAATTGTAGCCTTAAAAGATTTCAGTAGCTAGCGCATTATACTTCAGCTATTTGGAAGTTTCTAGAGCACATTTTAAAAGTTTTCTTAGCGTGTGTTATTGATAAATCGGCTTTTTAATTGTCTATTGTTTTTTTGTATGGGAGGTATTCTTTGCCCTCCTTCTTTCATTAATTTTTTTAATAAATCATCCTCGGATCATATCGTCTTAAGTAAAAAAAAAGGATTTTCCAAAACGGTTCACAACTAAATTTTACTTTTTATGTGAGGTATCATTCTCCTTGCTCTTAGCTATCATTTTTAATGGAAGCAACCTCTTAAACAAAAAGGGAATTTTTAAAATCGCTCACAAATAAATATTAGAATGTGTGGGTGGTATTCTACCCTTTCATTTTGTATGCCTTCATTCCCGGAGCATACTTTCAAATAAAAAAATTATTTTCAAAATCATTTCACAATTCTCTAAGAAATCCGTGTGGATACAAAAAAATACATACCAAATACATACTGACGAACTGATTACCTCCACTTTCTTGAAGTCGGATAAAAAATAAAACTCAAACGAATTTTGGTATGAACATAAAATTCTCAACTAAATATTACTTTTTATGTGAGGTATCATTCTCCCTGCTCTTAGCTATCATTTTTAATGGAAGCAACCTCTTAAACAAAAAGGGAATTTTTAAAATCGCTCAGAAATAAATATTAGCATGTGTGGGTGGTATTCTACCCTTTCATTTTGTATGCCTTCATTCCCGGAGCATACTTTCAAATAAAAAATTATTTTCAAAATTATTTCACAATTCTCTAAGAAATCCGTGTAGATACAAAAAAATACATACCAAATACATACTGACGAACTGATTACCTCCACTTTCTTGAAGTCGGATAAAAAATAAAACTCAAACGAATTTTGGTATGAACATAAAATTATATATTAAACATATGGTGCAAAAAGAAATCTTTGCTGTTTTATCTGAATTTTGATCCCTATCGATTTAATTTCATCACCCTGTACTTATGGCGACCATAATATTTAAACCAAAATACTGAACACGGAAAAAGGTTCATATAATTTTGAATATTTTTATACCCTTGACCAAAAAATTTGGAAAGGGGATATGTTTGTCATTCCATATGTAATTTCTTAATTATTCATTTAAGACCTCATAAAGTATATATATTCTGGATCCTTATAGATAGAGAAGTCGAATGAGCGATGTCCGTCTGCCATATTTTGATGTAAGTAGAATTAGGGATCCACACAGCATAGATACATACATTTTATACCATTCTCTTGGAATTTTTCATAAAATTGTTCGATTTGAAAATAACAAAACTCGCCCCAATAATAAAATGAGATATATCCAAAAGACTTTTTTTATTATATTTAATATTCTGTTGTTTTTTATGGCCCCAACTGTCCTACGGATCCCTTGTATGGAGTTCTACAAAGGTTCAGACTGAAAATAATTGAAGTCGGTCTATTAACGACTAAAATATGGACATAAATGGTATACGAAATAATTTTACTTTAAAATTTTTTTTAAAGTTTCGTTGGGATTCAATCCAACAACCTACTGGCTGGTAGTCACGAGTTCTTCTTATACACCACAGAGCGGTTGTATTTCTCATAGTAGCTTATGCATTTAAGTACATAATATATCTTATTTATTATAAAATACTAAAACTTCAAATTCTTGATGGAAATTGCAATTTCGCCCTTTTTTGTCACACATACATTAATACTGAAATGCGTTCATGCGCTGGCTCACGATTTGTTGCGGTAAGGGTTCATCCCAATGTATATCCAATTTTCAAATTTTTTGTAAAAGTAATTTTGAATATATAGTGAAATTTGCCAAAAACCCGAACGGATCAAATATAGCCTTGATTATACTTAAAATTTTTTTTGTAGGGGGTCGCCTACCCACTAAAACATCCCTGCAAATTGTATGAAATTTAACTTGAAATTCAAAAGCAATCAGAGCTCTTTTTCCAATACAATTCAAGAATCTTGTCGGTCTGGTTTTGTTTTTCCATATTGTGTATATGTGATTTACCATCATCACCGCCGTTCAGCTGGACTTCCAGTTTTAAACAACTTGAAGAAAAATTTCTCAACTCGAATCCTGCAGCCGCATTTATCTTTATAACCTCATTGGTAACTTCCATGGCTTCATCGACGCTATCAAAACTAATTACCAAGTCGTCAACATAGGTATTATTAATCACAGCCTTCGCGATTTATCACACCACAGTGTGGTAAATACCAAATTTTATTGTTGTTGTTTATTTCAGCCTCAGTAGTATACAGTGGCTTAGCGTAACCTTTATTGATATTATTATTGACTTCTTTTTTGTAGTTAGCAGCATACTTTGGATCTCTTTTCATTTTGCCTTCGACTTTCATCAACCTTTTCTTGGCCATTTCAAAACTTTCCGGCATAACAAAATTTTCCTTTCTCCACAGTAGTCCCGTTTCATATCCACCCTCTATACATTTTGTTGTATTTTCTAAGATTTCTCTAGAACGCTTGTCTTCATCAGATTCAAGTACGTAATCGGAAGCCCTTACTCCAAAGTTTTCAATAGAAAAGTAGCTTTCTAACATTTTGAAAATTTCCTTCAACATATTGTTATCATTTATATGACAAACTGTTGCAACATTGTGTGAGCAAAATACATTGTGCAGGCAGTTGGAATATTAACATCGAAGCGAACAGTCGTGTACGGTTCTTTTGCCTTTTTAACTTACATTTTTTTTTATATTTAATAAACAACATAATACATAGAAATTGGTGGTTTGTTTTAGTGTCTTTTAGTTCAGAAGTGGGATGAGCTCAGTGCATAACGAATAATAAAAAATTCTAGGGAATAAAGAAAAAAATTCTAGAAAAAAACGTTGAGAGGCTGTGAAAACAACCACCAAAGTCATCAACGAGAGAAAAAATGAATGAGAAAATAATATAAAAAAACGAGCACAAGTGAATAACGGCGCAGTCGCAAACACAAATAACCTCTGCTGCATTTTATATGGAAGCAGAGTAGTAGATAACGACGAGTGATTGTGACTGTGTACAACAACACGCACAAGCACAAGTGTGGAAATATAACGAAAAGAAAAAAACGTCTGCGCATACAGAAAAAAGTCTTTGAATACGAAAAACTGAGAACACATGCAAGCATGCGTATATACATACAGACATATGCATGAAAATGTTTTAAAAAAAAGTGGTGACTTAAAAATAAGAAAAAAACAAACGGTTGCTGTCGTTGAGGCAAATAAATATTAGAGAGAATCTATAAAAAAATGTATACGGGATAGTGACAAAAAAAAAACGAGAAACGAAACGATAACAAAGAAAAAAACATAACGTTGATACAAATAAAAGTGTGACAGTGGGCTGAAAGAGTGGAAACGAAATATAAATAAGAACGTACAGTATAGTTTAAATACATATATTATTAACGGCGGAGGAAAAACAAAATGCCATTAATATCATCATTGAGAGTGTGTGAGCTTAAAGATGTGTTACGGGAACGTGAATTATCAACGATCGGGTCGAAAGCTGAACTAATTAAACGCCTTACAGAATTCGAAGGTTCAGAAGAGATCGAAATGGACAGTTCGGAATTAAATGATAATTTACGATCACAAATCGATGATTTACGCGGTATGATGGAAAACATGATGGCTATAGTGCAACGTCAAACAAATAATGCACAACCGTTAAACACAGAGCGTGGCAATGTTACCGAACATCGAAATCAATCAATCGCGTCACCGAATCGAGAATCGCGACAACGTAACACGTACAGCGTAAGGGAAATCGCAGATACCCTACCTGAATACGATCCAACGAAGGATTCGGTTTTCAGCATCGAACAATTTATCGACCGAGTAGATAAATCTATGCGAGCGTACGACTGGGATGAAACGTCCATGATGCTGGCAATTTTTGCTAAATTGAAAGGTCCAGCCAAGCTATGGCTTGACGCATCAACGGAGCTATACGTATCATGGCCTGATCTTGCAACATCGTTAAGGGAAGAATTCGGTGTCGTACCGGATGAAGCGGACATTCATTTCAAAATGTCGAGTGCTACACGGAAAACTGGTGAGTCAATTAATGAATACTGCTTTAGAATGAGTGCTTTGGGTAGACGTCATAATTTGAGCGATTCGGCAATAATGAAATATACTCGTGAAGGTTTGAAGCATCGAGAGTTACAATTGGCGATAGCCACAGTTCGCTTTAAAACGATGAAGGAGATGCGCGATGCCTTAGAAGAATATTTTATCAATATAGCGAGTTGTTCTGCTAACACAAAATTTTCATCAATGCCCAAACGTAATGATTACGGCAGTAAAAACGTCAATAAAACGCAAGACAGTGTAGCTAAGTCGACCAACGAACGTAAGCCGATTATATGTTTCAATTGCTCAGAAGCAGGTCATATATCTAGTTCATGTCCTAAACCACAGCGACGCCTACGATGTCGAGATTGTCAACGAGTTCACCCAAAAGGTTCGCCTGAAAACTGCGGCAAATCAAACGTAAGAAATGCTAATAGCGTGAAGAAAAATTCTACGGATAAATTAGTTTCGATAAATGGTGTAGACATGTATGCTTTAATCGACACAGGTAGCGAATGCAGCATGATCAAGAGATCGAAAGCAGCTAAAATCGTCTGTGTTAGAAAACCATGTAGTGTGCGAATTAGTGGAGTTTGTGGTGCTACCCGTACACTTAACGAAATGTTAAACGTAAAACTCAACATTGATAATGTTGAACTTTCGGTAGATTTGTACGTAGCGGACGACGATATATTTTCGTCAGAGCTAATCATCGGTAACGACATATTTTCAAACAATAATGTTCGTCTAATTTGTAATGATAACGGTCAACACTTTGAATATTTAAACGTGGCAAAAACTAAAATTAATGAACACTTAACTAATCGCATAGAAAACATTAAATACGGTGATATCGATGAAATGACTCGAATAAATTTGTTTGAAATAATTGATGAATATCGAGATATTTTCGGTAAAGAAATAAGTGAAATCGGGTTAACGAATGTAGTCGAAATGGAAATAAAATTAACGACAAACGAACCGATTGTATCAAAACCATATCGACTACCTGAAACGAAAAAAGAATCTGTACGAAAAATGATTAACGAACTATTAACGAATAATATTATAAAAAAATCAACGTCAGAATACGCCAGCCCAATTGTTCTGGTGAAAAAGAAGAACGGTAACGATCGTTTGTGTATTGACTATCGTCGTTTAAACCAACACATGATTAAGGAAATCTTTCCTACTCCGAACATCGAGGAACGTCTGCAAGAGTTAATGCAGTTTACATATTTCACCGTCTTGGATCTGAATAGTGGATACTATCAGGTACCAATAGCAGAAAGTAGCCAAAAGTTTACGGCATTCGTAACGCCCGACGGAATGTACGAATTCCAACGTATGCCGTTTGGTCTTAAAAACGCGCCGGCGGTTTTCCAACGTCTCATGGCGTTAGTACGAGAAAAAACTAACGAAGGTGACGTCATTCACTATATGGATGACATCGTTATCGGTAGCAACGATATGCCTGAAATGTTTCAGAAACTGCGACGTGTTTTCAACGTGTTACGTGAGCTTAACCTGACAATCAACGAAAACAAATGCGAATTTATAAAACAAAACGTTGAGTTTCTGGGTCATCAGATCCGCAGGGGCGGCATGAGCCCGGGTACAGCCAAAACAAACGCTATCGCGGAATTCCCAACACCAACCACAGTAAGAGAAGTGCGACAATTTCTTGGCTTAAGCGGATATTTTCGCAAGTTCGTTCCAGGATACTCCTTGATATCCGAACCGTTACGTAGCCTGTTAAAAAAAGATTCACATTTTCAGTGGAAGAACGAACAGCAAGAGGCTTTTCTATCGTTAAAGTCGAGCCTTACCACGAGTCCTGTAATCGTAGGTTACAGAATGACAGCAGAACATCAGATACACACCGATGCTAGTGCCATAGGCTTAGCCGGCGTCCTATTACAAGATGAAAATAATTTTTGGAAACCCGTAGCATTTTTCAGCAGATCAACAACTAATGATGAACGCAACTATCATAGCTATGAACTGGAAACTCTAGCTGTGGTAGAATCTTTAGAACGCTTCCGATATTACGTTTACGGAAAAAGTATAACCGTTATAACAGATTGCAGTGCAATCAAAACAACAATGCAGAAAAAGGAGTTAATACCTCGAATAGCCAGATGGTGGCTACGAATCCAGGATTTCGACATAAAAATTGAGCATCGATCCGGTCAACGGATGCAACACGTCGACGCATTAAGTCGAGCACCATACGAGAAATCACGTGACATCGATACGGCTTCGTTACAAATCGCTAAAACGACTATTAATGAAAACGATTTTTTATTTTCAATGCAACTACAAGATGAGCAGATACGCGATATTATAAGTAAAATAAAGTCAGGTGATAAAGAAACGTGCAAAGATTATCTGATTAAAAACGACCGATTGTTCCGTAAAGTTAACGAGAATTGTCTCTGGGTAGTCCCAAAAGCACTACGATGGCGCGTAATTCAAGGACAACACGACAACGCGGGACACCTAGGAGTAGAAAAAACGTTATCCAGTCTTCAAAAACACTTCTGGTTTCCCCGAATGAGAAACGCGGTAAAATCGCATATTAAAGCGTGTGTTGAATGTGCGTACAATAAGGCTCCAGGTGGAAAACATGAAGGAGAATACCACTACGACAAGATCAACCCCATCCCGTTCCATACAGTGCACCTGGATCACTTAGGTCCATTCCCGAAAACAACTAAGCGTAATGAGCATATACTCGTCATCGTTGACGCATTTACGAAATTCAGCATAATAAAAGCCGTAAAAAGTACAGCAACCAAACACGTATTAGGCGTCCTTGATGAAGTCAGCGAATATTTCGGTATGCCGACCAGAATTATTACCGATCGTGGATCATCGTTTACATCGCATGAATTCGAACGCTATTGCCAGGCGAATGATGTAAAGCATGTATTGAATGCTGTTCGAACTCCAAGAGCCAACGGACACGCCGAACGAACCAATCGGACGATATTAGGTATGCTTCTGCCGTCAACAAAAGAAGACAAGCGTTGGGACGATCAACTACGCCGCATACAGTGGTCAGTTAATAGCATGAAAAATAAAACAACGGGCAAAACACCACAAGAGCTGTTATTTGCCTACGAACCAAGAGATATTCTGCAGAATAAACTTGTTCTTGCTCTACACAACAGCGAGTTATTAAGCGGCGAAGAAATGCAGATATTGCGAACAGAAACAGCCGAAAGGATCGACATTCAGCGAGAGAAGGCTAAACAACGTTTCGATAAACAGCATGTCCAACCAAAGCGCTACCACGTGGGCGATCTGGTTCTCATTGAAAACGAGCCAACAGCTACAGGAACATCCAGAAAATTAGAACCAAGATACAAGGGCCCATTCATCATAACAACGGTCCTCGACAAGGACAGATACATCATCGAAGATTTGCCTGAGTCTCGCAGAACGCAACGTCACTATAAATCAGTCCATGCCTCTGACAAAATGAAGCACTGGTGTAGTTTACCAGCAGCCGAGTTTGACTATCCTGTCAATGAAGATGAGAATGACGGTGCCGACGTCGACAGAGCCAAATCCAATCGAGGTCGATTGTGTTGAAGGATGGCCGACTGTGAGCAAAATACATTGTGCAGGCAGTTGGAATATTAACATCGAAGCGAACAGTCGTGTACGGTTCTTTTGCCTTTTTAACTTACATTTTTTTTTATATTTAATAAACAACATAATACATAGAAATTGGTGGTTTGTTTTAGTGTCTTTTAATTGTTACAAACTCTTGACGTAGGGCCATATGCAACCCATCCCAATTTTGTTGCCGTTGCCACAGGCAAATCTGGACCAGATTCAAATATTTGTTCAGGGAGGCTCAAATAGCAATTGTCCAGACCAATTAATATAGACAGCTTTTCATTTTGGTAGTCGTGTAGTGGAAGATGTTTCAAATGTTCAAATTCACTCTTGTTGAAGCTTTGCACAGGAAGATCTAACGTCTTTACTGTCTGTAAATTTTCAATACAATACGCATATTTTCATACCACCGAACAGTTAATGAGGATTTTCGGCCCTTTAGGCCCAAAAACTTGGCGATACTTTCATCGAGGAATGATACAGACGACGCATCATCAATTAAGGCATACACTGATATAGCTCCATTAATGCCGTGTAGAACGACTGGGAAAATTTTAAACAATTTATATGCACTCTTACCTTGATGACATTGTAGAACATGTGCGGGTTCTTTGGGACCGGTGGCTGTTATGTCCTGATGTAGCACAGGGTGATGAAAACGATTGCAGCCATTTATGCCGCATAACTTCTTTTTTCGGCATTGTGTCACACTATGGCCTTTATGTAGACAGGAAAAACATACGTGTAGGCGTTTAACGTGCTCCCACTTAACACTCGTTGCAAGAGTCTTTAAGTTTTTACATTCGGTAAGCACATGACTTCCCTTACAGTTGAATTTCATTACTATGAAGAACCCTACGAGTTGTAAGTTGTTGACGTTCATTCGTAGATGCTGTGGTGCGATGTGGTATTAAACTAAAAATCAAATACCCAATCCAGTTAGCAAAGTGCTCAACAGTTGGGTGTGGCAAAAGTGATACCGAATACTTTGCCCATTCGTATTGCTTGGACAATTTCAAAACAAGTTGTTCCAACAAAGTTGGATTCATTAATTGGTATTTAGCAGACTTAAAAAAGGCTACGACATTTTTAGCACAAGTGGCTAATACCATAATGCCGTCAAGCCATCCTTCATTTATGGCGGGGTGTACTTTAATCTTCTTCATTTGTGATTTTATCAGCAGCTCCGGATGGCCGAAATTATATTTAATTTCATCCATTGTGTATCACGTTCTCTGGATAAATCAACATTGACATAACAGAATCCCTGGCCAGTCTCAGCAGAGCCTTTTGTAGGCGTATCAAATTTTGTCTGTTGGAATAACCGAATTCTGGAATAGTGTCCTCGTACGTTACCAAGAATAATGGCCAATCTTCTGGCTTGCCGTCAAAATGTGGCAAATTGTATAACTTTGTAGAAAAACCACCGTGTTGAACTATATTTGGTGTTGTATGTTGAACATTCGAAGACATATATGTACATAAGTTGTTGACGATACCAATTGTGCTTTTGCAGCTACCACATGTGATGAAGTTGATGGCATATAATTTTGGGACGACTCCGATCCCGTTATGGACGGTTTGCTTTGTATATTAGATACTTGTTGCTACGTGTGTGTTATTTGGTGGCGATTGTAAATTGTTTACAGACGGCGGCAATTACATGCCGTTCAGCGGCGGCGGCAATTGCTGCATATTAGATACAGATGGCGACGTATTCTCACGTTTGTGTGTGGCTATATTCATGGAATTATGCACATGGTGTGGTGGCAAGTCAATAGAATTTCTTCCCATTAGTTGTGCACGAAGCCTATTTTAATTCGTCAATAGCGGACTTCAAAGAAGTCATTGTCGACATGAATGTATAGAATACATCCAATGGTACACTTTGGTGTGGTGACAAAGCCGGAGAGGTCATAGATAATTTACAGGCATCAGGCGTATCCTCGTAATTGTTGGCTTCAATAATTGTGTTATCCAAGTCTTCACTTAGTCGTACCATAACCATAAAAAACAGCTGTTCGAACCAAACTTATGGACAACAATGTCACTGATTATACGTAACATACCATAACGGAATAACCATAGAAACCAATTGAATTTTGATTTTTCGCCATAACGATAAAGAGCTGTTAGCTGATTAGACATATTTTTTATATTGTGGTTTCACTTGTTACAGCTGGATTGTTTGATAAGATTTAATTTATATTTATGGTTTTTACTCATAGTTTATTTTTATGAAAATGTTGATGTGGATTTCTTTTTATTATAATCAACTATATTTTTCAAAATATAAACACAGTTATGAAATTATCCGCATTATGGGTACGGATTAGTCTTTCTGAAAAAACGCGTTCGTAGACAACTAGGTTTGTCACTATGGTGTTCCCATATACATATATACCTGGGTAGGAATTTCAAGTCTACAATATTTCAAGAAATGTGCGAGGTATGTATGTGGAATAAAGAAAACAAGAGCAACGGCGCTCCACCCACAGTCAGATGGCATGGTAGAAACATTTACCCGTACTCTGGAAGAATACCTGCGAAAAGTGGTAAGCACGCATTAAAAGGATTGGAATGAGCACATCCCGAAATTTGTACTAGCAGACAGGTCAGCTGTGCACGACTCAACATCACGAAGACCTACTAAGATTATATGCGGAACCGCGCTGAAACTGTCTGGTGCTTGGAATTTGGCATTAAGCCTGCAGTTGCAACTGAAGAAGATTCAAACTATTCCCAATAGCAAGAAAATCTTAATGAGCTACATAACTTTGTGCGCGAGGGAATTAAAGTGTCAGCAATAAAATGAAAACCAGATACGACCGAGCTGCAAACTTTCAGGGATTCAACGAGGGACAAATGGTTCTACCTTTCAACACACAACGAAAAAAAGGATTGTCCCCAAAACAACAAGCTCACTGGGATGGACCCTACGCAGAGGTAAAAGTATTAAACGATGTCGTTTACAGAATACAGAAGTATGACAACCCAAGAACCAAAATGAAAGTTGTTCATCTGGAGCGACTAGCCATGTAATTGTGAGCCTATTCGTGACGAACAGGCTTAATTAGGCGTCAGTGTTACAAAATTTAAAGTTTAAGGAACATAAAAATACAACGATGATGAAGCACAATATGAAGATTTTTTTAAGAATACTCGAAGTTATTCGCTTACGAAAAAATAACGCTAATCGAGTTTTTTATTTATTTTTATTAATTATATTAGATATATTTAATACAATTAATTTGCTTTTTTATTTGTGCCCGCCCGTTCAAAAAAGTGGCCAGAAAAGCAGAATTTTCAAAAGTATTTTATTTACCTGCAAGTAGTAGGGAATTGTATGTCTGGCAACCATTAAAATTTTCAAATTTTAGCAATTAAAATTTTAATTGCAAATTGTGAGTTAATGGGTTTGGCGGCATGCTTTGATTAGTGTGTGTGTGTGTGTGAGTGAATGTGCGGGCGAAATATTTTTTCTTTATATTTTGTGTGTGTTTATTTAAGGGATATTGATTTCAGTTGTTGTGAATTTGTTGTGTCTGTCCGTTAGAATTGATTTGAGCTGGTGTGTGGTTTGCTTGTTTGTCTGTCCGTTAGAATTGATTTGAGTTGTTGGTTTGGTTTACTTGTTGTGTCTGTCCGTGGGAATTTCTGTTTGTCTGTCCGTTGAATTCATGGGTAATTAAAATTTAAAATTTTGATAATTAACACTATGTTTAATAGGGTAATAAGAAATAATGAGTTTTTTGTCTATCTATTCCGTCCGTCCTCTTGTGTGGGTGTGTTGATTCCATCCGATCATATGGACATAATTTTGTTGATGGTGGGGAGGAGGATGGTTAAGTTTTTTGTTTGCATTTATTTAGTGTATGTGTGTGTTGTTCTTTATACATACATTTTATTTTTAAGCGTGTATGTCTTTTCGACAGTCCGTTCTTCCAACTGGTCGTCTTTTTTCAACTGCGTCCGTCGTTTGGTGGACAGTGTGTATACATACATACATATTTGAGTATGAGTAGGGAGATGTTAAATTCTTTTAGATATTTGCGTGCGCAATCGTATTCATATTTTGTTAGCTTTGTTTACATTAGTTTTTTGTCAAGTACAGGATACTAAAAAAAAATTTTGTGTATGCTTCTGCTTGACACCACAATTTTTTCTTAAAGTTTTGCTTGATATACTTACATAAATTTTTTGTCAACTAGAAACTATTTTTTTGTGGCAAATATTCGCATAATCATTTGAATTTCTGGTTGTGTTGCTAAATACAAAAGATGTGGTTTGTATTTGAAATAAAAAACACTTGTATAATTTATTATGCTTGTATTTATTTATTGTTAAATATATGATAGAATTTTATAATAATTCATGTATTTTTAAATGAAAATATTGTAAAAAGGGATAGTTTATTTTAAGCAAGATTTCTCTTTTATTAGTAAAAGCGCATTTTTTAATGTGCAAACACCAAATGTGTTATAATTACAATAGAAACACTAGGGATATTTAATTTCCATTTGCTTAAAGTTGATGCAGCCAAAGTCCTCTATGTTAAAAACTCTTTTTCGGAGTATTTTTTCTAGCCATTGTCTCTTTTCTTCTCCTTTAACATATATTTTAGAATAGCGTACATTAGCTTGTAAAAATGTGTAAACACTTTTAAATGAAACTGATCCATCGTCCCAGTATAGGTGATGATAGTTTTTTGTTAACCAATTTTCTTCTCTCTGCTTTTTTTCTGACAAACATTGGAAATCGTATGGAGGTTTTATGATGAAATTAATGTAATCATTATTGTTGAAAACAACTGCTGCTTCTTTTGGGATGAAATCATTCGAATTACATTTGAAACCTTGCAAGTCTATGAAAACAATATTGTCATCCATATTACAACATTTATAAGACTTTTCGAACTTGTCCTTTTATTGGAATATATTCAATTATGCGATCATGAATAAGAATACAGTAAGCTAATGTCTTTGATGGAATATTTGTTGCTGTTTCAAATTCAATTTTTATATCAATTGGTCCGCTGTTGAGTGATTCGTTTTGATGGGTTACATCTATTTACTACAATAATCGGTGCATTATTTTTAAACTCTTGAGCAGTTAGAAGCGGTTGAGGTTCTCTCATGTAGTAGCTCTGTTGAAATCTTAGATACATATCGTATAGAATTGCATAGCGCTCATTCTTAAATTTTATATTTAGATCATCATATGGGTATGATACTGAATTTAAATGTACTTTTCAATTACTGAGGTCACAATGAAAAAATTTATTATCGCGTTGAAAAGCAACCAATACAAAACGAGGTCGTTCTCTATTTGCAGCTAGTTTGAAGTTCCATATATGGCTAGTTTCTGTATTTAGTTGAGGATTAATATGACAATCCCAACTACGAAATGCCATCGGTATAGAAGCACTACTATTAATAACTTTAATCATATTCAATTTGCTAAGATCAGATAACTGTACATGTGGAATTCTCCATGAGATGAGTGAAATTGTAAGTTTTGCTTTTTCAGTAGAAACAATAGAGTGTACTAGATCTTCATCGCTCTTATTACGTAAGAGTATCAATTCATGTTTGCTATTTAGGATAATTTAATTGTAGTCTTCAGCGTATCCTAAAAACATTTTTAATGGTACATAAAAATTGAAATATCCATTTACAAATTTCACATCGTCAATTTTATTCCATCCAGCATTCTGCATCCCATTGCGTTCCGTCGGTGTTAAGGAAACTAAATTTTTGATAGTGCTTGTGGCTCCTAAATATCTTGTATGATCAATCTCAATACCGTTAAGTTCATAACGAATTTCATCAAAGAGTTATGCGACAAAGTTGTTTTTTAATTTAAAATTTTCTGTAGATTTGTAGGTTTTCTCACTTTCTTAACTTTCACTAGGTAGAACATACAAATCTTGATTTTGTATTGAAATGCGTATTTCATCATTATTGTTGTAAGATTGTAGGTATGGCACATACGTATGTGTCGGCTTCCAAATGGCTGACTTCGCAAACCTCAAGCTTCTGGTAACAAAAAACTTCACACGAAGTAGGGGGTTTTTTTTCACAAATTTTTTATTTTCATTAATTTAATAAAATTAATGCTTATTATATGAATTTAAATTTTATTTAATTAAGTTCACAATTTATTTTAAATAACTTTAAATTTCAACTTTAATTTTATTTTTACTTTAATTTAATTTAGTTTTTTAATTTTATTTATTTTAAATTTAATTTAATTTGTTACTTCTATTTATTTTAAATGGACTGTAGTGGATGATAGAAAAACGACGAAGAAGTTTGCCTCACGAAATCCCAATCGGCGCCAAAAAAAAACGAAAAACGACACGTCATCAAAAAAGGGCAATTATATCCAACAACAAGCCGTACTAAGAAAGGGCAAAGCACGTTAGCGCACCCTTGACGTCAAATCACCTTCCTGCGACTTGGCATCATTCACAAGGGGTCAGAGGTGTACCAAAGATCGCCCTGGCGTAAACATCCCGGCCGCCTTGCAGTACTGCAATCTGAATATAGATAGTTCCGGTAACTACTAATAAAGGAAAAAAAAGGAACAAAATACACAAGTAGGGATAGCTATACATTAGCAGCCTTCAAATCCATTTGGCCATCAGTCATCTAAATGTCGAAAATAAAATGATAAATTAGTATATATGTACATAACTAAATATAAAAATTATTAGTTAAGTATCATCAGTGCTCATGTAGTAAACGAGCCGGATATGATAAATCCAAAAAATGGAGAATTGAGCCATATGTTTTCCTAAGCTTCCAACGAATAAGCCATTTCTATTCCATTTGGGTACACGTCGCAACCCACGTTCTAAGCTGGGGTAAATAAGTGCCCGTTCAAAAATGTATTTGCAACGATTTTTATGATTAGTGTCGGTTTCAATAGTATTGTTTCTTAGAGTTGATAGTTTGGCACTAGGGCAGCAATAGGCTTGAGACGAACTAGGTCTCTCGCTGTCATGACCATCGGACGAACGAGGTCCCCTGGCTGAGATATGGGACGAACGAGGTCCTCTTCTCTTAGGGCGGGTAGGCAAAGTGCGTTCCCGGTTAGAGCACTTCAAATCTTTGCGTTTCTTCGAGCTGACGAACGAGGTCTTGTGCTCGGCTTATGACTTAGCGATTGATGTATGTCACCGAACCGTTTGTATTTCCCCGTACTCTCGCAAGTACGCCAGGTATGGTCATGACTTAGGCAACTAGCAATATTTGTGTATCGAAACCAACATTCATTCCAACATGCATTCTTTCTTTGACCATAAGCGTTGATTTAAAGCTTTGACCGGCTACCATCGATTACTTATGGAAAGTGGCGATTCGACGATTTCCGCCTCCGGTTGCGCTACGAGTGGTCCTCCAATCAAAAATTGTCCCGACGTAAAAATATCTATTATCAATCGAGATCAAAGTGTATCGAAAGTAACACCAAAAATCAAAATAGAAAAAACTTTAAAAAGAATTAAAACAAAAACATAAAACAACAATAAGATTGCTTAGAAGTAGAAAGCGCGCAATAAATTCAAGAAGCATTGAAATACAAAAACAAAACCGGGCTCGCCGATTGACCAAAAACTAAAAATAGGAAAAATCAATTTAACTTGACATGTAAAAGAAAAAACAAGTAATTATTTTTAATTGGGTAGAAATTTTCTTCGGTGTCATTATCACTCGCGGTAGCGAATGTCTCATACGAAAACCTTACACGTTTCCATTATGCCTTAAACTCTTCTCCTTCCAACTCAGTAGTAAATGTTGTCTGGTTCCCTCTATTTTTCTCATCACAATCGCTCTCAAATTCGAGAAATAATCGAGCATATTTCTCAAATTGTTGCAATTTATCTGATGTCATCATCTTTGAAAGCAACAAGTACTATATTCGAATAATATAGATATGCCATACGAAACCAAAATAGAAAATCCCTATCCAAACAAGAGAAAATCAAATCGATAATGTTACAGATAATTGCAGTTGTCGCACTAACAACGACGACGAGAGGGTTCAAAATGTCGATTGCAAACAATCATGAGGCCAGGGTTCGAAACAAAAATAAAAAAGATAAACTATGTAATCCTGGTATAATTGCAAAAATGTTGTCTGATTCCCTCTATTCGTTTCATTAAAATCGCTTTCAAACTCGAGAAATAATCCAGCATATTTCTCAAATTGTTTCAATTTATCTGACTTCACCATCTTTGCAGGTAGAAAGTACTATATCCGAATGATATAGATATCCCACGCGAAACAACAATAAAAAAATCTCTATCTAGCCAAGAGAAAATTAAATCAAAGATGTTGCAGATAATTGCAGTTGTCATACTAGAAACGACGACGAGAGGGTTCAAAGTTCGATTGCAGACAATCACGATGCAAGGGTTCGAAACAAAGGTAAAAAGATCAACTATGTAATCCTTGTAATAGGATAATTGCAAAAAGGGGAACAGGAAGGAGACAAATCAATCAATGACAAACAACGAGAACAAAAAACCGAACATATATTCAATATACACCGAATCAAATTGATCGAAATTATTGAATGAAATTCACAAGCTCACCCAAACTAATACTTTACAAGACCAACCATCTTGTATTTTCAATTTACACCGAAACCAAAAGAATTAATATATGGGTTTAATCACTAAAATGGCAGATTTAATTCGATTTGTTGTTAATGTTCAACCTACGACGAAAAAATGGTATATTGAATTCGACCAGCCATTATCAAATTCTCGTTTTCAGAAAGTGTCTTCTTTGGTCACATGGGTAATTGATTCAATTACAAAATTGATCGAAAACAAAATGTTTTAAGCTTTAAACACATTCACGACAGCGGGCTACCGACTACAACCTGTCAAAAATAGAATACATATGCGTATATGAAAATGATAATGTTTACGTCCACAAGGCTGCAGGTTGTTGTTCATGCTACCTTTGACATGTAGTCAAATTAAACTAATTTCTATTTTTGGTGGCTACGAAACAACAAAAAGAGTTGACAATATAACAAGATACATACATATGTAAAGCAAATTATTGCTAAGAAATATTTTTTCTTTTTAATGTAAAATAAAATAAAATGCAAAAATTGCATTTCCTTTTCTAGTATTACTTTTTGTGTAAAAATAATTTTTGCATAGTAATAAGGGCAGTGAAATTCCTGCATATTAGATCTAAATTTTCATGCGTTGCACAATTGAAATATTAGTTTATAACATTTTTTTATTATTATTGAATTAGTTATTAAACGCTTCAAATCTATTGCACAAAATTCACCAGTGATTACGCACAGCGACTATGAGGAAAAAAATTCTGTTTAACAATATCACTGTTTCGCACTTGATTAATAAAGTTTTCAGAAAATATTTTCTTTGCGTGCTTGGGTATTGACAGATAATTACTTCTAATCCACGAATTTTTTCTTTCCGAAATGTATTTTTTTGTCCAATGCAAGTTGCTTTTGAGTGATTGACCGTCTAGCTTTTTGGTCATAACGTTCACAATAATAAAAAGGAAATGATTCCCTCAATTTCAATTACTAAAAGCAAAGAAGTAAAAACAAAACGAACAAAATTGGTATACGAATAAATATTAATATAATAAATCCTCTTTTGTATTTAAAAAATATAGAACTCACAGAAGATCTTTTGATGTGCGGAAGAGGTCAATGTTTAGGAATATATTAAACTTACGCATACTATAGTTTTTGCAGTTTAGTTGTTGTTGTTATTGTATTTAGGTGTTTGTTTTTATGTTGATAATTTTACAATTGTGGTGGGTGTTTGGCAGTAAATTTACAACATCCAGAAGGCAACAGCACCAAGAAAATTTTCGAGTTTACAGATGCATAATAGATGGCTTTTCTTTCCTAAAAGTTTGCTAATTATTGAGCGTGCTGCTTGTGAAAATTTGGCAGGAATCCTTAAACAAGATTGTATACAGCTGGTCGCCTTTTTGGGCGGTCGGCTGAATTAGTTGTTAATGAATTGTTGGTTTATTGGCTTACCTAGCTTGTTGGGAAGTTTTTAGTTGTTCGGTTGCCTAATCCGTGTTGCTTTATCCAGCGTTATGTCAAATTTGTTTACTTTCTTAATGGATTAGTTTTAATCAACCTAGCAGCAATTGACTTGACAGGAACTCTTTGTGTCTTTAAGTTTGTATACTTTTTGAGGCACTTGGTGATGATGACGATGATGGAATCCGTTTCAAGTATTCCGTGGTATTTGTTGATCCTGATCCCAATCAAAACTTTTTGTTATCCAAGCAAGCCTTTTGGTCATCTATGTATGTATGTACACTTTTATTAAAATGTATATAAGTATATGTATACAAAGGCAATAGGTGACAGCACAATAATTTGACTCCCTTTAATTTATTTTAAAACAATCACCATATAAAAGTTATTTTCAATATTTTTCCACGTTTTTACGAACACTTATTTATTTGATAAACAAAATTTTTAATTTAGCTTCACAATTCTGGCAGCAGCTGTAATAAATTTTGACAGGCACGAGAAGACAGAGTTGTGCAAAACAGCTGGGTGATCCGTCGTACTAAAAACCACTGAAGGTTTAAGTCTCTGCTAGGTAATGCAGTATCTTAATGTTCAATATGGGAACAATTTCCCAGTATTGTGCCAAATTTTTTGATTTCGGTGTGTGACTTGAATATTTTGCAATGAAAATATTAAGTCAGTGCAAATATCTTATTGCACACAAATTTCACACCAGATATTATAATAATAATAAAAAGTAAAAAAGAAAAACGAATTGTTTTTTACCTTAACTCTGCTTGAAGTTATTCAAAAAAAGAAATCCAGGGTAATCCGGCTCGAAGGACCAAATGTCGGCTTCCAAATGGCTGACTTCGCAAACCTCAAGCTTCTGGTAACAAAAAACTTCACACGAAGTAGGGGGTTTTTTTCACAAATTTTTTATTTTCATTAATTTAATAAAATTAATGCTTATTATATGAATTTAAATTTTATTTAATTAAGTTCACAATTTATTTTAAATAACTTTAAATTTCAACTTTAATTTTATTTTTACTTTAATTTAATTTAGTTTTTTAATTTTATTTATTTTAAATTTAATTTAATTTGTTACTTCTATTTATTTTAAATGGACTGTAGTGGATGATAGAAAAACGACGAAGAAGTTTGCCTCACGAAATCCCAATCGGCGCCAAAAAAAACGAAAAACGACACGTCATCAAAAAAGGGCAATTATATCCAACAACAAGCCGTACTAAGAAAGGGAAAAGCACGTTAGCGCACCCTTGACGTCAAATCACCTTCCTGCGACTTGGCATCATTCACAAGGGGTCAGAGGTGTACCAAAGAACGCCCTGGCGTAAACAGTATGATACTCCTTTTTGATTATATTTTCATCAGATAATGGCTTATCCAATACATTTATTATTGAACTCATTTTGTCTTCAGTTTAAAATTACGAGACTTTAGAAAATTTTTATTTGTTGTTGTCAATGTTTTTTGATGAACTGATCTTTTTAATTGTGGTTTAGGCTGTGATAATGGTTTAGGGTTGTATGTTGTTGCTGTTGTTATATTTTTCGATATACTTGAGTTGTATATCAACATTATTTAGTTGGTCTTAAATGAATTCTTATTGTTATTTCCCCTCCTCGAAAATTAATTAAATCGCCGTACTGATCAACTACTCGTAGCGTTAGTGAACCTACCTCTCTGGAGTTCACAGGTAAATAAATAAGGTTTCTAGGAATCTCAGCTATTTTATAGCCTGGAGGCACATTAATCGGAAACTCGTGTAGTGTATGCGATTTGGAATTGTACATATATGTATTAACAGTGATACTACTTTCAATTCGTAATAGATTCACCTTGAAAATATTAACTGGAAGATCTGAATAATGATCTTCGTTTGGAGTTAGGATTTTATCGTTAAATCCTAAGAGTTTTCCAATTGTATTTTCCTTATTAAAATATATTGGATCCGTAGAGCTATTAACTTTAACCTGCATTGTGTTATTATTGGCTTCTATATAAATTTTATTTTCTCTACTATATCGTTTGTATTCTTCCTCTATATAATTAACTATGTCATTCAATTCATAAGATCCAATTGGTATTTCAATCACATTTTCACCTATATGAAACAAATTGTTATAGACATCAACATTTGGAATGCTATTATACGAATGAAAATCAGTTAGAGCACATTCATATGTCTCATTTACCCCAATAGGAGGGAAGTAATTAGCAGATAACTCTGATGAGTTGGAGCTCAGAGTAAGTGTTATTGACATTATGCCTGCTTGATTGTAAATGAATAAAATTTAACACACAATATGGTTTATAAAAAAACATTTTTATTTTAATTTAATCTTTTTTGTTTCGAATTTACATTATAGTTTTTAATACTAAATGCAATAATTCTTAATACAATAATTCTAAATATTTTGTATATATAATGTTTCATCTTTACTTATCCAAGAATTGTGTTCATTAGTAAACCCTAACCACTTAACATACGCTTTATCTCCTTTAGTTTAAATAATCTTTTCAACTAGATATGTATTTGGAAATCTAGTTTTTGAGAGTTCTTCATCGTAAAATCCACCCTGAATGAGATTACCACGATAATTCTCTAATATGTATGTTGCAGGATATGTATTTTGAAGTAATTTATTAGTGAAAATTTCTGTTGTCCAATTTGGAGTATAACCTTTTTAAACGTATGTTTGTATTTGCTTATGCGCACATGATCTCCAACATTAAATTTCGAGATATTATACATCTTCAAATGACTGTATACTGTATTTAATAATTTTTTCTCATTTGATGAGTTGACTTTAATTGGAGACATTTTGATAGTACGATGAACTTTTCTGTTGTATGATTTTAATAGATCTTTGTAAATATCTAACCAGTAATATAAACCATTAAAACTAAATTCTCTCCACATCATCCCTTTTAATGTTCTATTAAATCGTTCTACTATTGATGTTTTCATTGTGCTATACGTCGAATAGTGATTAATGTTGTGCTTATCCATCAATTTTGCAAAGTTTTTATTTAAAAATTCTTTACCATCGTCTTTTTGTAGACGAAAAATATCTACCATTGCTTGTGTTGTTTCAAGTGCAGTATTTTGAGAATGTATCAATTACGGTTAACAAAAATCTATAATTTTTATTGCCTATAGAATAATTTCCCATTTCAACTAAATCAGCTTGCCAGAGATCATCTATTCCTTTCATCACAACTCTACGACGTACAAAAGATTTTCGAGCTTGTTTATGGAGTTCGTTAACTAGATTACGTTTTGAAGACATGTTTATAGTTTTAAGAATTTTTTTGTATGCGTTTTTATCTGCTTGATGAACTTTTGCTTAGTGATGCGAACATGTAATTTTCCAATCTATAAATCTTTTCATTTAACTTTTCTTTTGTAGGCTCTAAACAAATCTTTGTAGATAACCATCTTCCAAAAATGTATTGATTTTGGAAATATTTTCTATAATTTTCTTATTCTTTTCCAACTGTAATGTTGTTGCATGTTGTAGCATTTCGAGTTGAATTCTAAAAGTATCATACATTTAATTTTTGTCTTCCTTAAAGTATTTCAATAGTTTGTATTTTATTTCTTCGATTTGATTTTGCAGAAACAATTTATTGATAACATCGTTTTCCTCCACAGCCGTTGCCACATTTTGATTCCTTTGTTTTGGACATCAATGTTGTTGTTCGTATCCATAAAGAACCCCAACAATTTAGGAGCATTTTTCAATGATATTATACCACTTGTATCGTTTAAATAATGTCCAAAGTTATCAACAGACATACTTCATTCATCTAAATTATTCTATTATATTATCTTCGCGTAATTCTTCAATAATTGATACAATCTCGTTATTTTGATTAGTATGACCTGCAGCTTGTGATGCTAGCAGTAGTCGAAGGCGATCTACCAACTCATTGGGATCGTCCCAGTATATATAGTTTGGCTTATGGAGGTTAAACTGCATCAATCCATCACCTAAATAACCAGCTTTAGGTTTAGCTCCCGTTGATTGAGATAAATTATTTCCATTTTTCTCCGTAAACAATTTCTTAATAATATTTTTATGTTTATATGCTTTCGTTCCCTTTATGTGACCATCAGGCTTATAGTCTCTTCTATACGCATTGGTACTAATTAAAATTTTTTTTATAGATTTCGAGTTCAAATTTATCGTAGTTTTTTGGTATTTTATGAAACGACAAAGAAAATAGACCTGGTGTTAGAGCCCATATTTGACCCCCAACATGTATTTTGTCTTCATTTAGTTTGATACTACTATTACCGAATTTCCATTCATTAAATAAATCTTTATTTGGACCATAGTTAGTATCTAATTCATTTCTACATTCCAAGACTGATAAGTCAGTATAATTCTCTTCAATATTTGAATTTTGGGAGTAAAAATTGTCATCATCATTATCACTATTATTATCACCATTAGGATCATTAAGTGAGTTGGTGGTGTCAAATGTTGTATCTTCTTCAAGTTTCTTTGGTGTGCTTGTCTCCATCTTAATTGATGGTTTCTTAAGATGAGAACTGTTATTATGTTCAATTTCTGTTTTCATCTCATTCTTTTTTTTTTTGATAATTCTATTGGTATTCTTAGTCTTTTATATAAATTCTTCTTAAAGGGTCTGTTATAGGTTTAAATGTATCTCTTAGTTGTTCATGTGCGTCTATTTCGCCGGTTTTTATACTACGGAGCTTTTCCTTCAAGACATTTCTAGTCGCCACCAACTCTTTTAAAATTTTTTATTCCATTTTTCAGCTATAAGATTAGATCAGATTATTAGGTATCAGATCAGCTTCTCAGGTATCAGATCATGTTATCAGATCAGATTATTAGGTATCAGATCAGCTTATCGGGTATCAGATCAGATTATTACATCGTCAAATATAATAATTGAATTAGTTTTAGCTTCATTAGGGGGAATAACCGCTTCATTAATTGGCTTAATTAATCTCTTCAAGTACTCATATTTCGGTTGATATAGGGATTTTGAGTATAAAAAGATGTTTTCAAACTTGAGTCCATTAGGACTCTCTAGCAAGCTAATCATAACATTAGTCTTTCCACCATTCGATGGTCCAACTATTAGAGCACGAATAGAGTTTGGTAAGAGAGAACTATGTTTTATTTTTGATCTGATGTTCAAAGAATCATCAGTATTACAAATCAAGATATTTTTGTGTTGTTTTACCAACTGCAATACATCGTTGCAATACATCGTTGTTACCTTTTATTATAGAAAATAAATTAAAAATAAGATGGTTGTACATAATAACAAGCCCTTTAGTCATATAAAAACCTTCGTTGGAGCAGGTTTATTGAATAGCTTAATAAGCTCTCTACCTGTTGAACTTCATCTTCCTGGATATCAGTACTGTGGACCTGGAACAAAACTACAAAAACGTTTAGATCGAGGTGATCAAGGAATTAATTTATTGGACTCTGCATGCAAAAGTCACGACATAGCTTATTCGAAAAATAAGGATTTAAATATTAGACATTAAGCTGATAAAATTCTTGAAAATAAAGCTTGGAAACGAGTTTTGTCAAACAATAGCAGTCTTGCAGAAAAATCATTTGCATACATGATTACTAACGCAATGAAAGCTAAAACAAAATTAGTTATGGGTGTGAGGAAGAAGAAAAATGTTAAAAAACCAAATTAGATGGAAAAAAACTGTTCAGTACATCAATTAGAGCTGCAACAAAAATATTAAAAAAGGAAAAACCTCTTGACATTAACTCTGCCATTAGAATCGCCCGCAAAACTATTAACAAATTATTAAAAGGAAGAAAATCCCAGGTTTATTGAATAGCTTAATAAACTCTCTCCCTGTTGATTTTCATCTTCCTGGATATCAGTAATGTGGACGTGGAACAAAACTACAAAAACGTTAAGATCGAGGTGATCAAGCAATTAATTTATTGGACTCTGCATGCAAAAGTCACGACATAGCTTATTCGAAAAATAAGGATTTAAATATTAGACATAAAGCTGATAAAATTCTTGAAAATAAAGCTTGGAAACGAGTTTTGTCAAACGATAGCAGTCTTGCAGGAAAATCATTTGCATACATGAATACTAACGCAATGAAAGCTAAAACAAAATTTGGTATGGGTGTGAGGAAGAAGAAAAATGTTTAAAAAACGAAATTAGATGGAAAAAAACTGTTCAGTACATCAATTAGAGCTGCAACAAAAATATTAAAAAAGGAAAAACCTCTTGACATTAACTCTGCCATTAGAATCGCCCGCAAAACTATTAAAAATCATTAAAAGGAAGAAAATCCCAAGCTATAATACCACGCATAATAAATGTTCCGAAAATTGGTGGTTTTTTACCCCTAATACCGATTTTAACTGCTCTGAGTGCAATTGGAAGTTTAGCCACTAGAGGTGCTGCTATAGCTAAGGCCGTAAATGCAACAAAGAATGCAAAAAATTAACTTGATGAAGCAGCCAGACATAATAAAGCAATGGAATCGATAGCTGTTGGGAAATGACTTTATCTAAAACCATATAAAAAGGGTTATGGTTTAGTTTATAAAGAGCAGACAAAAAACTCTTAGAAATGCTACCTAATAGACCACTATCAGAACTCGAAAATAAATGACTATGACACTATCAGAACAAAGAAAATAGAATGTGGAATAATCAATTTAGATACATCAACAGGACCTGGTACACATTAAGTGGCATATTATAAAAACATTAATGAGAAAGAATATTTCGACAGTTTTGGAAACTTACAACCTCCTTCGGAAGTACTCAAATATCTGGGCACAAATATAAAATACAACTATAATCAATATCAGAATTTTAATACATTTAACTGTGGCCACTTATGTCTTAAATTTCTTTATGATATAACTGAAAGGATTAAATAAAAACACAACCACATATATTTTATAAAACTCTATAACGCCTTTTTTTATTTATTTATAATTTACTACACATAATTAATTTATTTTACTGCCAAATAGGATATTGAATATTTGGAATTAAAAATTCATCCATCTCACTCTCATAGAATTAAGTTTTGTTCTCCTTCTCTGCATAGTCGAAATGATCCTTGATTTCTTCATCTGTTAAAGCGTTATATCTTCTAGGTAGAAACATTATATTGTTTTCCAACTCAACTTTTAGTGTTGGTCCATATTTTGCTGTTACCCGTGTTATATTTAGAATAGGATATTTAATTGCTGTATCTAGATCTTTTATGTGAGTTAAGCTTTTGAGTCCATTTTTAGAGATCGTTTCACAGTGAATCTTTGATGAAAAGGGATCTTGAAAGCAGCGATGATGATTGCAAGAAGCATAACTGAAAATTAGTGAAATAATGTACATATATGCTCATCGCTCTCCCACCAAAAAGTATGAGTAGAGCAATCCTTTATTCCTACATAAATAAATATGTATTACGATATATGAATGCATAAAATAGTATAAAAGTATAAAAAAACTGGTGCTATGAAGCTACATTAGGCTTAGTAATTTCCAGACAATTGTTAGTAACAAAAAAGTACTTGAACAATGAGTGAAATCAGAAATATTATACAAAATTTTTTACTAAACTGTGAAAATTTAATGCTCTATGAGCATAAAAGCAATACAATGCTTCATGTTCATGCTGGACGAGAATACGGACTATGGAGTAGTCGATGGGGAGGAGGGGGTGAAGAAATCCACTTTAGAAGCTGTCCCTGGTATGGTCCAGAATGTGAGGAGGGGCCTGACACGTGCCGATGCACAATTTTTCATTTGCGAAAAAAAGTTGTTTTAAATATAATAGAATTCTATTATAAACTATATTTTTATTGAATTGAAATATAAATAAATAATAAAATAAAAAAATTAATATACAGACATATGTAAATAAGCAAAAAACTTGACAAGATTTTTTTTATCCAGCTAAGTACAGCCAATAGGGAAACAAAGTGCAAAATTTTCTGGTTCCTGTTTAACAATAGATAATAAATTGCAAAAAATAAAACAAGATTGTATTAGTTTTTTATTTATTAATAACATTTTTATTACTATTATTTAATTTTAAATAACAAACCAATTTTTCTTAAAACCAAACATTTAGTTATTTTCCTTACATATATAGAAACAACTTACATTTATATACATATGTATATATCAATTTCACCATTATTTTTCTTCTTCCTTTTCTAATTTAGCTATTTCCAACAATAGCATGTCAAGTTCATAATCAGGATTGGTTTCCTCGATTTGAAAATGATACCATGCATATGTATTTATACCATTACTTTGTATTTTTCTTTTATCATCTTGATAACTTAAGACAACCTTATTAAGTATGTTGGTATAAATTTGATAAATCTTTGACTTAAATGTTAACATATCATCATAAATAAATAAATTCATTTATGTAATAAAAATTCATGACTTATCAATGCTAATATAAATTCGTTCGCTTCTAAATACGATAATAATTCAAACTGATGTATAAAAATAGTGTACGGCAAAAACGAGGGGGTGGCCACTTTTGTCGTTACACGCTGACGAATTTTCATGTTAGTATATGGTATCGATAGTGGGTGAGTGGTCTGAAGATATATGTACATATCTAATGAAGCTTCAAATCGCATTATTTCGCTGACACACCATTGCTATTCCATATTCTATAACGTCAGGGATTTTTCAACGCAGGTTTTTGTTGCCAGAAGGCAATCTTCACAAACTTCACCTAGTCAATAGTGTTTTAGCTGCGATTTAATTAGTACTACCGGTAACTTTGGGGGTCCTTGTTGTCGTATAAAGTATATACATGGACTTGAAAAAAGCTTCTAGGAGTCCGATGAGTCTCAGAGATAAGCATTACGTCAATGTGTTTGTCCAGTTCGTTTTTATGTTTGCGAACGTCTTTGCGTTCCAGAAACAAATTTTTCATGGATTTTTAAATGCAGCCTGCAACAATACAAACTGCATCTTCAACATTTACCGTTTGAATTAAGGGGTCTACTGAAGCTTCAATACGACTAAATCAAAGTCTGTATTTCCATTTGCATGTGGCACTTTCTGTGATGTGGTCTGATTAGACTTGACAAAATGTTAGCGTATGAGAGCTGGCTGGGAGATTGTTTTTGTCCTTCAGTCTGATTGGAAGTAGATTTTCGTGTACTCATAGACCGTGTAAGATAACTGTAGATAGGGCAACCCCTATAGTAGGCAGTGTGGTTACCACCGTAGTTGCTAATTTTTTTAATTACTAAGCTATCTTTTGGCCGACGATCTTATCATATCACTTAACAAAGAAGAGACAATCATTGTACCTTTTACCAGACAAAAAACTCAGACTCGTAGATGACGTATGGATGACTTAATTATCAGGTTCTCCAAGGAAGTTTAATACCTTGGAGTCATTCTTGGCAAGTCACTCACTACAACATATTTCCTATATTAACAACAAAGCCATCAGGGCGCTTCATACCTGCGAACGCCTATTTACATAAACGTGGGGGCTGAAACTAAAAATGACATATTGGCCTTCTACCACCATAGTAAAACCAATACTGACATACGCATAAGTTTGGGGGCAAAAACTGAATAAGCCACTACAAAGGCACCGACCAAGTTTATTGCTTTGTCTATATTTCGATAACCGGGGCAATGAGAACCTATCCTATACATGCCATGAGTGCCATCCTTCACATTCCCCCTTTGCGTATCATGATGAAGGAGGAGGCCCGCAGGAGTGCACTTCGATTACCAAACATCTCCACAGTAAAAACTGAAGACTTAGTTGCACACATGAGCATACATTTTCTAAACGACCCATACACTAGAGTAAGTGATCAAATGAAACCGACATTAGGATCAAAAACTTTAAAGTTATAATAACTGAAAGGAGCCAAGGGCTGAACCACACTCCATCGCAAGAAGATGCCGACCAGATCTGGTTCACTGATGGCTCAAAACAGGAAACTGGAGATAGGGGACAAGGATATATAGCCCGAACTTACAAAAGGCCATTCCCATGGGTCGATCTTCCAGGCGGAAGTTTTTGACATTTTCATTTCTGCTTCATTTGCCATTTTCAGAATGTTTGAGGAGAAAATCTAAGGGTATCCGTATCTACTTGATGTCAGATAGTCAGGCAGCGCTCAAGGCCATAATCTCTTATGAGATCAGGTCGGGCGTTGATATGGGCTGTGATACATCTCTTAATGAACTTGGAAATTAGCTGACGTTATGCTGGGTGACAGGCCATGAGGGCCATGCTGAAAACGAAAGGGCTGACTGCCTAGCTAACAGAGGAGCCCAACGTAAGTTTATAGTTTAATATTATACAAAAAATATAGAACAACAGGCGCATTAATTGATCAAAGCTAATTGATAATTTATTAAAATATTTTGTTTCTTATATACTACATTTGAGAAACTCGCTTTTTGTTCTTTGAGTGACTTTAATAACTTCTCCTTAAACGTAATTATTTATTCACACACATTCCTACATTTATAATAATTATTGATTTAACTTGTTAAATAATACGGTTAAATATTTGATATTCCTAGTCACTAGTATCCACCTTCAAAAGTGGTAAAATCGAACAAAGAACGCTCATGAGGTGGTGTATCGACCTCGAAAACAGTACTTATCCGTTCTGCCAGTCTGATGAACAAAAGTACTCTTTTAATAAAATAATAAATCTATCCAAAAACAATTTCTTAAAAATTAAGAAGAAATATGTAAACTCAGATTTGAACTCAAGCCAAAAATTCATTTCAATATAAACCTTAAACTGTTCAACAATTCAGTATAAATATTAGTTTATATTAATATTTTTTAATTGTAGACGTCTGGCATCATTTTCATGTGTAAGCAATTCTGACTGCGTTTGTGAAAAACACAACATCGTCCTAACAATTGACGTTATTATTTTATACAGTTTTTAAAACCTCAATGATCATAGGTTTGCCGCTTAGGTACTATTATTTTTCTTCTCTTTTGATTTCTATTTTCCGCCTTATATTAGTTCTGATGCTCAATAGAAGGACTATTATGTAGACTTACAGGCTGATTTTTATTTACTATAGGATTATTATTCGCATTTACACACTCTCTTTCTTCATCAACTATTTCTAAAACACTTTGTATTTTCATTAAGTATTCTCTAATATTTCGCCGATAAATCACTCCATCATTACCTTTTTCTAAAAATTTCCTTTGTGCTTCACATTTTTCTACAACCGTTGCAGAAAACCAAACTGAAACTAGGAATATTGGTTGTACTTGTCAGGTTTTTTTTAATTATCTTTATATTTTGCTCAACTTGCATTCTGTATTTATGACTGTTGAGAACTTTCGGACTAAGGTTTGCATCCACAGTCGGTATTTTTGTTCTTAACTGACGCGACATCAATAATTCTGAAGGACTAGATAAATTACGTTTTGGGGTTGTTCTGTAAAGTAGCAATGCTGTGTAATAATCTGAATTTTCTTTCTCTACACTTTGTCAATAATTTTTTATAGTTTGAAGTTTTCTGCCATACCATTCGATCGCGGAAAGTGTGGACCAGATGTTATATGTTCGATAGACCAATCATTACAAAATTCATTGAAATCTTCTGAGTTATATGGAGGGCCGTTACCGGAAATAAAAATTTTTGGAATACCGTGTCTAGCAAAGATAGATTTTAATTTTGTAACAAGCTGGTTACTGGAGTAACCTTCGTTTACGATATCAATTTTAATATACTTCAAGCAGAAATCGACGACCAAAAGGAATTGCATTTTTTTAATTCAAAAATATCAGATGCCACTTTATACCAGTGCAATTCTATAAGCAGGAAGCATTTCTTGCTTGAGGCTACAATTTTTATATTTGGCGCAAATTTCGCAATTTGAAACTAGATTAAAACTATCGTGATTAATATTTGGCCAATAGATAGTACTTTTAGCCAAATTTTGACAATGCTGTGTACCCATGTGATCTTCATTTATACTATTTGATACCTTACGACGTAATTGGCTTGGTATAATAATGCGATTGTTTTTTAAAAAAATATGATTAACAAAAGTTAATTTGTCTTTGATATAATAGTAAAGCATAGCAAGTTTTTCAACTGATCATTTATTAGTATGCCAACCATGTTTTATATATGTAGCCACTTTCTTAATCGCTACATCATTTAATAACTTCTCTTTGATTTCACTAAGGAGACATTCAGAGAGAGTTATTCCTATCACTAATAAATCACAGTGTAGTGACAAATCCTTATCGACTTATATTTTCCTGCTTTATGTTGGCCATTTAGGTCATAGCACTGAAGACGTAGCATAATTCTCTGTAACCTGCCAGGAATACGTTATATCGGCTTTGTAAATAGTGACATGAGTGGGTTATGATCTGTTTCAACTGCGATTTTTAAACCATATTCATGAAACTTAGTACAACCAAATAAAATAGCAAAACTTTCTTTTTCAATCTGAGCATATTTTTTTTGAAGAATCTGTAAGTGAGGCTGAGGCGAACGCAATGGGATTTTTTCCATGTAAAATAGTAGCACCAACAGCGAATTGTAATATGCTTACTTGGTTCAAAATATTTTAAAACAGGAGCTTTTCTTATCTCATGTTTTAAATTGTCAAATTCTTTACTATATATTTTATTCCATTGCCAATAACCATTTTGCTTTAACAGATCACGCAGATATTAATTTTTTTTAAAGAAAAACGACTTATATATACACCTAAATAGTTTACCATGCCTAGAAAACGTTACAGATCTGAAACGCATGTAGGTGTTGGCATGTCTGTAATAGATTTAAAATTTTCGGGGTCAGCATTGACTCCATTTGCACTAATTATATGCCGTATGAACTTCATGTAATTTTTGCAGAAGTTCGACTTTGCTTTAATAAATTTGAGACCAATTTGTGTTTCCCTATCTAAAACTTCTTATAATATTTTGTTATGACAATCGATTGGGGGAAGAATGGATTAAAAAATCCTTCAATATCACCGAAAAGATTTATCACTTCACTATGATAAATTTCAGGAGCAGCGCTAATTCCAAATGGCATTCGTAAAAATCTATATCGCCCGAATGCTGTCTTAAATTTACATAGCTTAGATGATTTTTCAGTCTACAGGATCATCCAAAATCCACAATTCGCATCTAATGAGCTGAAATATTTGGAGCCGCTTAATTGCGCCTTGCAATTATCGACAGTTCGAAAACTTCTGAACTGGCCCAAGTAGTTATGAATTAGATGCCCTGTCCCAATTAAAATTCTCAAATTTCAGCAATTAAAATTTAAAATTTTGATGTTAATTGCCAAAATTTTTCGAACGTCGGTCGGTCACTTGGTGGACTATTTGTATAGTTCCAGTATGTGGATATGTAAGTTCTAATAAATATTTGAGTACGCAATCGCATGGATGTAAAATTTGATATGTGTACATATATAACTGCAGATTTCGAGGTTTTCTCATCTACAACAGATCCTTTCACATATATATAACTTTCACTGGGTAAAACCTACAAATCTTGATTTTTTTACGGTATGGCACATAAGTATGACAGTCCTTTTGATTATATTTTCATCAGGTAATGGCTTATCCAAGATATTTATTATTGAACTTATTTTGCCTTCAGTTTACAGTTGAGAGACTTTAGAAAATTTTCATTGGATGCTGTTAGTGCGTTTTGTTGAACTGATCGCTTTAATGATGTTCTTGTTACTGTTATATTTTTCAATGTATTTGTGTTTTATATTATCATTATTTAGTCGGCCTTAAGTGTATTCGTATTGTTATTTCTTCTCCTCGGAAATTAATTAAATAACCGTGCTGATCAACCACTCGTAGAGCTAGTGAACTTATCCCTCTGGAGTTCACAGGTAAATAAATGAGGTTACTAGGGATCTCAGCTATTTTATAGCCTGGTGGTACATAAATTGGAAACTCATGTAGTGTATGAGCTTTAGAATTATTCATATATGTATTAACAGTGATACTACTTTCAATTCGCAAGAGATTAACCTTGAGAATGTTAACTGGAAGATCAGAGTAGTGATCATCGTTTGGAGTTAGGATTTTGCTGTTGAATCCTAAAAGTTTACCAATTGTATTTTCTTTATTAAAATAAATAGAATCATTGGAGCTGTTGACCTAAACTTGCATTGTATTTTTATTGGCTTCTATAAAAATCTTATTTTCTGGTCTGTGTCGTTTGTATTCTTCCTCTATATAATCAACTATATCATTCAATTCATAAGATTCAATTGGTACTTCAATTACAAGTTCGCCTATATGAAACTTATTGTTATAGACATCAATATTCGGTATGCTGTTATATGAATGAAAATCAGTTAGAGCACACTCATATGCACCATTTAAATCAATAGGAGGAAAGTAATTGGCTGATAACTCTGATGAGTTGGAGCTCAGAGTAAGTGTTATTGATATTATGACTGACCGATTACAAATCAATAAAGTTTAACACACAGTTTATTTATAAAAAGTACCTATGTACATATTTATTTAATTTATATATTAAAATTTACATTATAATCTTAAGTACTAAGTAAGTATGTTAATTATTGATATTTTGTTTTATATATGATATTTCATCTTTGGTTATCCCAGAATTGGGCTCGTTACTAAATCCTAACCATTTAACAAATGCTTTGGCTCCTCTAGTTTTTGAAAGTTCTTCAGTATAGAATCCACCTTTAATCGGGTTTTTAAGATAATCTTCTAATATGTATGTTGCAGGATAAGTGTTTTGAACTCTGTTAATTTTGAAAATTTCTGTTGTCCAATTTGGAGTATAACCTTTTTAAACGTATGTTTGTATTTGCTTATGCGCACATGATCTCCAACATTAAATTTCGAGATATTATACATCTTCAAATGACTGTATACTGTATTTAATAATTTTTTCTCATTTGATGAGTTGACTTTAATTGGAGACATTTTGATAGTACGATGAACTTTTCTGTTGTATGATTTTAATAGATCTTTGTAAATATCTAACCAGTAATATAAACCATTAAAACTAAATTCTCTCAACATCATCCCTTTTAATGTTCTATTAAATCGTTCTACTATTGATGTTTTCATTGTGCTATACGTCGAATAGTGATTAATGTTGTGCTTATCCATCAATTTTGCAAAGTTTTTATTTAAAAATTCTTTACCATCGTCTTTTTGTAGACGAAAAATATCTACCATTGCTTGTGTTGTTTCAAGTGCAGTATTTTGAGAATGTATCAATTACGGTTAACAAAAATCTATAATTTTTATTGCCTATAGAATAATTTCCCATTTCAACTAAATCAGCTTGCCAGAGATCATCTATTCCTTTCATCACAACTCTACGACGTACAAAAGATTTTCGAGCTTGTTTATGGAGTTCGTTAACTAGATTACGTTTTGAAGACATGTTTATAGTTTTAAGAATTTTTTTGTATGCGTTTTTATCTGCTTGATGAACTTTTGCTTAGTGATGCGAACATGTAATTTTCCAATCTATAAATCTTTTCATTTAACTTTTCTTTTGTAGGCTCTAAACAAATCTTTGTAGATAACCATCTTCCAAAAATGTATTGATTTTGGAAATATTTTCTATAATTTTCTTATTCTTTTCCAACTGTAATGTTGTTGCATGTTGTAGCATTTCGAGTTGAATTCTAAAAGTATCATACATTTAATTTTTGTCTTCCTTAAAGTATTTCAATAGTTTGTATTTTATTTCTTCGATTTGATTTTGCAGAAACAATTTATTGATAACATCGTTTTCCTCCACAGCCGTTGCCACATTTTGATTCTTTTGTTTTGGACATCGATGGTGTTGTTCGTATCCATAAAAAACCCCAACAGTCTAGGGGCATTTTTCAGTGAAATTATATCGCTTGTACCGTTTAGATAGTGTCCAAACTTATCAACAGACATACTTTATATAGATTATTGTATTATGTTAGCTTCGCATAGTTCTTCAATAATTGATACAATCTCCTTATTATGATTAGTATGACCAGCAGCTTGTGATGCTATCAGTAGACGAAATCGATCTACCAACTCATTTGGATCGTCCCAGTATATATAGTTTGGTTTATGGGGGTTAAACTGCATCAGTCCACCACCTTTATAATTAGATGATGGCTTATTTGCTATTGCTTTTGATACATACTGTTGGTTTTTCTCTTTAAAAATTTTTCGTACTAATTAAGATTTTTTTGTAGAGCTCTAGTTCATATTTATCATAGTTCTTTGGAGTTTTATAAAACATTAGAGAAAACAGTCCTGGCGTTAGAGCCCATATTTGACCACCAACTTGTATTTAATCTTCATTTAATTTGAGGTTACTATCACCAAATTTCCATTCATGATTGAAATCTTTATGTGACCCATAGTTAGTATCTAATTCATTTCTGCCCTCCAAGACTGATAAGTCAGTGTAACTCTCTTCAATATTTGAATTCTGTGAGTAAAAACTATCGTCATCATCATCCTTATTGTCACTATTACTTTCATTAGAATCATTGAATGATTTGCTATTATCAAATATTGCTCCCTCTACAAGTTTCTTTGGTGTGCTTGTCTCCAATTTAATTCGTGATTTATTAATATGAGGACTGCTAGTTTCATGAATTTCTGTTTTCATATCATTCTTTTCTTTTTTGATAATTCTATTGATACTGTTAGAATTATTTATAAATTCATTTAAGGGGTCTGTTATAGGATTGAATGTATCTCTTTGTTGTTCACGTGTATCTATTTCACCAGTTTTTATACTACGAAGCTTTTTCTTCAAGACATTTCTCGTTGCAACCAATTCTTTTAAAACTTTCTCATCCATTTTTAGCCACAGCAAATATCAGATCAGGTAATCAGGTATCAGATCAGATTATCAGGTGTCAGATCAGATTATTATGTATCAGATCAGATTATTAGGTGTCAGATCAGGTTAGATTATTATATATCAGGTGTCCGATCAGATTATTATGTATCAGATCAGGTATCAGATCAGATTGGATTATTAAATATTTGATCAGATTATCAGGTATCAGATCAGATTCGCTTATTAAATATCTGATCACGTTATCAGGTATCTTATCTTATCTTATCTCGTCTTAACTAATAGATGTATGAAGCTTGAAACTTTTCATAACTCATATCGGTGGCAACATGATCCCTATAAACGAGCTTCATATTTGTCTCATCTTGTTTAAGCATTATAATTAAATTATAAAAGATTAAATAAAAACACATATACAAATATATATTTTGATAATAATTATTTATTGATTTTTTATATTTATTTATTTTTAATTTAACTCGAGAGTTCCTTAATTTCATCATCTGCGAGCGAACCGTATCAGTTAGGTAAGAACATCATATGGTTTTCTAATTCTGTTTGAATTGTTGGCCCATATTTTGTTGTCACACGTTTTGCGTTAATTATAGGATATTTTACTAAAATATCCAATTCTTTAACGTGGATTAGACTTTTATTATTAAAAGAATTAAATTTGTTCACCAAATTTTTTGCGGAGTCCATTTTTTATATTCTTCTCACTTTGAATTTATTTATTTGAAATTGATCTTGAAAGTACATTTGATGGTTCCAAGAAGCCTAACAGAAAATATTTGGTGTGAAATAGTGAATATAGTGGAGAGGAATAGTGATAGAGAAAGATATTGATAGAGAAAGAGAGAGGGAGTGCTTAAAGGAAGTAATAATAGATTTGTTAATAGAAATATTTTTAAAAACCAGAAGAGCTTACTTTCAAAATTTATCAAAGCAAATTAGTAGTAGCAAGGAGATATTCAAACAATCATCATCGTTATTCACCAACAATTAAGAAAATGTCTCAAATTAGAAACAAAATTAATAAGTTTTTGGTGCTTCCAACTTTACGAACACTGGGAAATGATTAAATTTTTGCTCAATATGCTCATCGAAAATGAGGAATCTGGAATCACAGATGATGAGGACAAAGATGAGGGGCATTTTAAGTGTTGCCCGTGGTACAATCCAACTTGTCAAGGAGGGCCAGATACCCGCAGCTGCTCCATATTCTATTTACGAAAAGCAGTAATAAACAATATAATTACCACATACTATGAAATGTTTTCACCATTAAAACTAAGAAAGCAAAATAAATTTATTAAATAAAATACCTAATTTGTCTTGTTATTTGAAGGATTTATTAGGAATGTGGTATCCTAGACAATATCAATAACTTAATGTGATCAAATTCTTAAAATTTCTGTAGCTGTATGAAATATTCTAAAAATTAAAGAATTCTAAAAAAAAAACAAGAGAGTGCAAGATTCAGCAACGTATTAAATAAATAATAATAGAAGATAATAAATTAGAAAAAATATAAATAAAACAACAAATCCATTTTCCATTTTCATTTTATTATTATTATTATAACTTCAACCTTCTTCTTGAAGTTCAGCAATCTCTACTAACAGCATATCAAGTTCATACTGAGGATTGGTTTCCTCTATTCGAAAATGATACCATCCATAAGTGTTTATATTATTAGTCCTTATTTTTCTTTTATCATCTGCACAACTTAATACTACTGTATTTAATTGATTAGTATATATTTCATGTAATTTGGATTTAAATGTTAGCATGGTATCATATATAATAGACTTATCAAATAATCAGTTTCTATAAGAAACTATGCTATAAAGGGTCCGCCAGATAACTTTTTTTTTGAAAATGCTATAAAAAAAACTACTGAATATTTTCTCAAATTTCTTTTTTTATTTGAAAGTACAATCCTTCCGGCTAACAATGAAAAATAATTTATTCAAATGGCTGCCTCGGCTGGCCATGCAGTACCCTACACGATCGGTCCAATTTTTAAGCACGTTATCGATTGTGTGCAGCCGTATTTCACAAATGGCTTCACGAATATTGTCCTTTAAAGCGTCAATTGTCTCTGGCTTGTCGGCGTTACACTTATCTTTGACGGCACCCCACAAATAATAGTCCAACGGTGTCAAATCGCAGCTCTGAGGTGGCCAAACGACATCTCTGCGAATGATAATGCGATCTTTAAAAACAGGGCGCAAAACATCGAGTGTAGCTTCGGCTGTGTGGCACGTAGCGCCGTCCTGTTGAAACCAAATGTTGGCAATATCCTCCTTTTCAATATTTCCCAGCGTTGTTCAAGCGTATACATAACCATATTCGTTCAGCGGAAGGATAAAACTAATTATCTGTCAAATCAGACATGAGCTAAGTGTTACTATTCACGAAATAAGCACTTGTTGAAAAAAAACGTTAGATGGTGGACCCTTCCGGACAGTTTACTTTCACGGACTACTTATCTAAAATGGATTTCTTTACGCCCTTCGATTTTTTTTACATCATTTTGGTCGTGCACACTAAAGAAATACATCTTCGATCGCAGCCAACAAAATCTTTCATTATTTTTCCGCAATTTTCATCCTTCATCATACCCAACACCTTTTTGTTCAAACGAGGAATACCATATATATTATCTACAGAATAATCAGATGTATTAAATTGTTGTTCGATGTCAGTTTTTATGTCAGCGTAAAAGTCATCAGTTTGTACAGTGTAAATAAAAGAATCAGTATCCATATAATTTAAAGATAACCTTTCCTTGAACTTAGGTTGCATGCCCCTATAATGGGAATTATACATTTTCTACTTGGAAAGCTCCAGTATACGAAATCCTGAGTAAATAGGTTTATTATAGCAAGTCTTGACTCTATTCTTTTCGGTAGGTACCATATCTTCAGAAAATATGGATAAACTATGGAAATTGGAGTTTGATATCCAATCTTGAGCTCGCAAATGATTCCAAATTGTTCTGCTCCAATTCGTTACAATTCTTACGTCTCTCCTCTTGTTCACATTCTCCATAGTTTTGCCATACACAGCATTATTGAGCAAATTGAAGATATTTTTCTCAAAAGCATTTTCGCAGTGGCTCTAAGTTTGGTATTTAAGTCGATATAACCTTTTAACCATTGAGATTGTTTAAATGCGAGAATACGATATGTTTTCTTTAAAACTAAACCATATTCCAAGCATTACTTGAGAACTCTATAATGTATAACATATAACTTCTTTGTAGAGAAATCAGTTATCAATTTGTTATACTTCGTTTGCAAAGTTTTTTTATTCTCAGCGCAAAAAGGAAGATCATTGTGTAAGTCATGCAAATTTGAAAGATAATCCAAAGTGACCTCATATACATAACCATCTGTTCCATTATCAGCTATGCTTTCCACATCCAGCTCCTCATTCGATAACCATCTGAACCCTCCATAAGCGAGATATTCAGAGTTCGTAAAGGTTATTTGCATCTAAATAGACCACAAATTCTGAGGGCTTCTCTTTGTCGAAATCATCTAAATATTTGTTATTTGCTTTTGAATATCTTTTACTACACTGTACAATCCCCTCACGTATACCTTTTTTCATAAAATTATACATATCTATGTCCATTAATAATTCATAAAATTATAGATATCTATGTCCATTAATAATTCCAATTCAATTTTTGTATATTTCAACATTGCATCCCAGACAAGTCCAGGAGCTGTGTAATATTGACATGTATCCAACTCATATATACCTTTACAAACTTTTCTGAAGTTCTCAAAAATATCTGTTAGTAAAAGCACATCTGTTTTTAAGTAAAGTTCCATTTAATCTTTCATTGTTTTGCACCTAAAAGTATCCATACCTCTTCAGCATGTGAGTATTCCTCTAAAGAACATTCTTTATTGTTCAGTTTATTAAAGAAATCTCTGCGTGAAGGAAGATGACACTCATTAAATTTTTGAAATGAATTTAGATACTCATACTGGAAAATACCTTTTTTCTTAATGAGTTGAAATTCTTTTTCTGTCTGAAACAAGAATCTTATGGTACTGAAATCATTATCTGATAAGTTGCAGGCCAATGATTCTAAACTGTCAGCCATAAAGCGCATTGTATCAAGAAATCTTATTTCAAGATTATGGTCATCGCTTATTTCTGTAAATTGGGACAGAGATATATAAAGCTACTTATTAAGAGGAAGTACTTTTAGTTTCATAGAAATCTTCCCCAATTCTTTAATAAAAAGATGTGAGGCATAATTTGAGTAATTGTGAAAGTAAACTGGTATAAACTTAGGAATTTGGTAATTTAGATTACAATTTTTGTGGGCTGCACCTCCAAATTTTCCACTAATCTGACAGTGATCTCTAGCACGATCATTACCTAGAAATTTTTGACATATATTGCAATTCAATGCATTATAAAAATTATACATTTCGGAAGGGGATAATGTATCCATTTGTCTCTTATTTACTAAATTAGCAGTATATATATCCTGACAGTCTTCAGTTAAAAAGGAAACAAATTTTTCTGAGGCATCTTCCCCTGTGTACACTCTTAACTTATCTAATTTGTTGTTGTTGATACATTTAATATAATAGCTAAAATCACAAGGAATGTGCTTCTTAACAAATTTGGTTTTACCACTTACACTACAATTAATATCCTCTATGATACATTCAAAGTCTGCATAAACAACGAAGGGGACATCCATTTTTTTTGATGACCCTTAAACTGAAGAACATCATTTGGAGCCGTTGGCATAGTGGTTACTATTTGTCCACACGCTGTTTTGTGTTTACTCATAGTGTTCTCACTATGAGTATATTGCAGGCAGCTGTTGCAGAAAATAAGCTTATACAACCTTTTGTAGTCTGATTCTTCAAAAGTCTGTGAATAAAATGTATTTTATTAAAAATTATATTACGTATATATGTAACCTTAAATTAAACTTTCATTTAATTTTTTAATTTACCTCGATATGTTCTTTATTAAAATATAGTGATGATCTTCACCATTCTCCAAAAGTAACAAGTTGACATTGTTTTCTTCTTTATTAGTTAAATAGAATAGTCAAATAATCTCGTCAGTTTCCTCATCATACCGGAACACATTTATACTTATGTTAGAGTTGTTTTTTTTTCAAAAATGTTAATATGTTTTAGTTTTAATGGGAACGATAACAAGGTGAAATCTAATACAACATTATTTTGAAGACTAATGAATTCGTCATTTATGTCAGCAATATCATATGAACTACAACGTTCTGGATGTTTGTATTTCCTAGTATCCATTGCAGCAATCAAAGCCCACTTAAAGCAGTATTCATCATCGTTTTCTATATTGATACAAGCTTTTTTTGCGATTAGCTTTTTAGGTGTAGATATCCAGTTTGACCCTTTAACAAGAGAAGATTTGTTGATACTTATTTCTGCCCGAACTATACGTGTTAAAGTCCAACCAGAATCCCTTTCTCGAAATTCGGACATTCTATTTGAAATTTCATCAATTTGCTTAGCGAATAGTTCATGTATGTCGTCTCCTTTGATCAGCAAATTCATTTTAGCTCTATGAGTTATCATACTCAACTCCGATTCTTCTCCAATAATTTTAATGTATTCTGCCACAATACTTATATTAAATTTGATTATTGTATGCTTGAACAAATTGTTCTGAAGCCTGTCAATAAAAATACTATTATTTTCCTCAATAAACTCTTCTAAAAAAAGTTGATCTTTTTTATTGGGAATTCCATGTGCGACGATATTGTTTTTGAATGCTTTTGATATTTCATAATAAATCACATCGTCCAGTATTATAAACAAAAAACACACACAAAATTAGGGCCATTCAGATATATCAGAATATATCTCTAAGAAATGCTCCTCATCACGTTCTAAAAGTTCTTCCATCTGTTTTATCATGAAGGCCTTAGCATATTCTTTTCGATAGTGGCGCGTCAGTCTCCTGTACAATGGTGTATTCTTCGCGAAACTCATTTTTTAAATGAATATGATAATATTAGAGTTTAAGAATTCGATTTTTTGAAAAGATCTTTTGCTTAAAAATTTTTGCATCGTAGTCTTTTCATTTACCAGAAAGTCGTACACGACACAGTAATTTCTTTGACTTCAAAATTTTTGCAACGTAAGGATTTTTTAAAAACAAAAATATTTTTTATATTAAGCACGCTTCTGCATGCTCTCAATATTCTCTCCTTTATTATTTTATTTGATACACATTTAAAGTAGTGTTTGTTTACAATAAATTTTGCAACGTAAAGATTTTTTAAAAAATAATTTTTTATATTAAGCATGCTCTCAATATTCTTTCAGTTAGTATATTTGATACACATTTACGATACACACATGATTTAGCATGTTTCTACTTCAACTCAATATTTTTTTACAATAAAATTTATGCAACGGACGAATTCTTTCGCAACAAAATGTAGTAACGTACATATCTGCATGCTATAGCATGCTTGTGCTTTCTATAGTTATACATCCATAAGTTTGAAATATGTACATGCAAAAATGTTTGTTTACATAAAATTTTGCATCGAAGGGATTTCTTTAGCTACAATTTTTTTTTGTAGCTTTTGTAGGTTTTGTTTCGCTAAATTTTTTTTGCAACTTATATGTAGGTTTCTATTGGGGCCAATAGTCGCTTTACCCCTGGAAACTAATTTAATGAAATTATGTATACCACAAATATTCTTATATATTATTTGGCAACTCTTCTAAGCTTGAGTCAGTACAGTATTGTATCTACAAGTTAAATTTCAAATCCTTAATACTTCAAATTTTGTTAGTTTAAAACTTTTTTAATTTAAAAATTTTAAAAATGAATTAATTAAAGTGGCTATTTTGTTTTTCAAAACAAATTATATAAAATATTTGTGTTGTTAAATTGAATTATTAACGCATCAAACAGAAAATGAGTCTTCCGTGTATCACTGTAATTTGTGCAATAAGGTATACAAATACCAAATATCATTCATTAATCACACCCAAAATCACTTTGAACAGGGTCAAGTGATCATGAATCAGGACTCAAAGAGAGAACAACCTCAGACATCTCATCACGCTTCTGTACAGTACCAACAATATCCACTACCAATGAACCATCAGCAATACGCTATGCCTAGCTGCTATCCCATGCCAATGGCATGGAATAATCAGCTTTTGTGGGGTTCTGGAGTGCAAATGCAATGTCAGCAATATAAGTATCCAAGCTACTTTTATTATCCCACAACATGGAATAATCAATTGCAGCAGTATTCTGATTCGATGAAAAGGCAGCCTCTTACTTACAACCAACAACAACCTCAACAACAAAGAGCAGATGCCTTTGGAGGTACTTTAATGAATGATGATATGGATATTAGTTTACCTGAGAGCAATGACGAAAAAGTAGAAGAAAAAGGAGAAGACGAAGCTCAAGAAAATCTGCCAACTTCGACGAATGCATAATGCACACGCTGAAGATGTATGGAAGACTTTTAGGTGCAAAACAATGAAAGATTACATGGAGCTCTACTTAAAAACAGATGTGCTTTTACTAACAGATATTTTTGAGGACTTCAGAAAAGTTTGTAAAGGTATATATGAGTTGGATCCATGTCAATATTACACAGCTCCTGGACTTGCCTGGGATGCAATGTTGAAACATACAAAAATTGAATTGGAATTATTAACGGACATAGATATGTATAATTTCATGAAAAAAGGTATACGTGGGGGGATTGTACAGTGTAGTAAAAGATATTCAAAAGCAAATAACAAATATTTAGATGATTTCGACAAAGAGAAGCCCTCAGAATTTGTGGTCTATTTATCTAGATGCAAATAACCTTTACGAAGACTGAATATCTCGCTTATGGAAGGTTCAGATGGTTATCGAATGAGGATCTGGATCCGGAAAGCATAGCTGATAATGGAACAGATGGTTATGTATATGAGTTCACTTTGGATTATCCTTCAAATTTGCATGACTTACACAATGATCTTCCTTTTTGCGCTGAGAATAAAAAAACTTTGCAAAAGAAGTATAACAAATTGATAACTGATTTCTCTACAAAGAAGTTATATGTTATACATTATAGAGTTCTCAAGTAATGCTTGGAATATGGTTTAGTTTTAAAGAAAACATATCGTATTCTCGCATTTAAACAATCTCAATGGTTAAAAGGTTATATCGACTTAAATACCAAACTTAGAGCCACTGCGAAAATGCTTTTGAGAAAAATATCTTCAATTTGCTCAATAATGCTGTGTATGGCAAAACTATGGAGAATGTGAACAAGAGGAGAGACGTAAGAATTGTAACGAATTGGAGCAGAACAATTTGGAATCATTTGCGAGCTCAAGATTGGATATCAAACTCCAATTTCCATAGTTTATCCATATTTTCTGAAGATATGGTACCTACCGAAAAGAATAGAGTCAAGACTTGCTATAATAAACCTATTTACTCAGGATTTCGTATACTGGAGCTTTCCATGTAGAAAATGTATAATTTCCATTATAGGGGCATGCAACCTAAATTCAAGGAAAGGTTATCATTAAATTATATGGATACTGACTCTTTTATTTACACTGTACAAACTGATGACTTTTACGCTGACATAAAAACTGACATCGAACAACAATTTAATACATCTGATTATTCTGTAGATAATATATATGGTATTCCTCGTTTGAATAAAAAGGTGTTGGGTATGATGAAGGATGAAAATTGCGGAAAAATAATGAAAGAGTTTGTTGGGCTGCGATCTTAGATGTATTCCTTTAGTGTGCAAGACCAAAATGATGTAAAAAAATCGTAGGGGGTAAGGAAATCCGTTTTAGATAAGTTTAGCTTAGTTTATTATAGAAACTGCTTATTTGATAAGTCTATTATATATGATACCATGCTAACATTTAAATCCAAATTACATGAAATATATACTAATCAATTAAATACAGTAGTATTAAGTTGTGCAGATGATAAAAGAAAAATAAGGACTAATAATATAAACACTTATGGATGGTATCATTTTCGAATAGAGGAAACCAATCCTCATTATGAACTTGATATGCTGTTAGTAGAGATTGCTGAACTTCAAGAAGAAGGTTGAAGTTATAATAATAATAATAATAATAATAAAATCCTAATTATTAAGAAAATTTCTTTTATTACTAAAATAAAAAAGAAATAAATAAATGTATAAATAAATTTATAATGAAAATGGAAAATGGATTTGTTGTTTTATTTATATTTTTTCTAATTTATTATCTTCTATTATTATTTATTTAATACGTTGCTGAATCTTGCACTCTCTTGTGTTTTTTTAGAATTCTTTAATTTTTAGAATATATCATACAGCTATAGAAATTTTAAGAATTAGATCACATTAAGTTATTGATATTGTCTAGGATACCACATTCCTAATAAATCCTTCAAATAACAAGACAAATTAGGTATTTTATTTAATAAATTTATTTTGCTTTCTTAGTTTTAATGGTGAAAACATTTCATAGTATGTGGTAATTATATTGTTTATTTATTCGTAAATAGAATATGGAGCAGCTGCGGGTATCTGGCCCTCCTTGACAAGTTGGATTGTACCACGGGCAACACTTAAAATGCCCCTCATCTTTGTACTCATCATCTGTGATTCCAGACTCCTCATTTTCGTTGAGCATATTGAGAAAAAATTTAATCATTTCCCAGTGTTCGTAAAGTTGGAAGCACTCGAAATCTACCAAAAACTTATTCATTTTGTTTCTGATTTGAGTCATTTTCTTAATTGTTGGTGAATAACGATGATGATTGTTTGAATATCACCTTGCTACTACTAATTTGCTTTTTTTTTTTTTTTTTTTTTTTTTTTTAAAAGAGAAGTAACACTCAGGCAATTAGTATGCCTACCAACCCGTAGGTGTGTTACCTTCTTTGGGAAAGGGATAGTGATAGAGGACAGATGGTGAAAGAGAGAAAGCTTAATTTTTACAACTCTGATATTGCGCGATGTGTTAGTTTTTAGATCAGTGTTGCAGCGCCTCTGATGTCAAGTAGGCGCATTAAATGTGTTTTAAGCTGTTGTAGCCATTTTTATTAATTATTTTACTTCGCCGGCGATTTTGCTACAATACCGACGAAGGAGGGCGCTGTGATGTCCGCTAGCATACACCAGTATCAATTGCTGCCAGAACTGTTCAGTGACCAGTGCTATGCCTTCATCACTTAAACAGTTCGACAACAACAAATACAATCGCATACTAATGCACATCTGAAAAATGCTGGATGTTATGACTTGTCTGAAGCTGGGCTCGAACCCACGTTCTTAGACATTATTTGCTTTGCAGTCAACGCGCTAACTACTTCAGCCAACAGCACCCTCAATTTGATAAATTTTGAAAGTGAGCTCTTCTGGTCTTTAAAAATATTTATATTAACAAATCTATCATTACTTCCTTTACGCACTCCCTCTCTCTCTCTCTTTCTCTATCACTATCTTTCTCTCTTTCTCTCTCACTGTTCCTCTCCACTATATTCACTATTTCACAACAAATATTTTCTGTTAGGCTTCTTGGAACCATCAAATGTACTTTCAAGATCAATTTCAAATAAAGATTCAAAGTAAGAAGACTATAAAAAATGGACTCCGCAAAAAATTTGGTGAACAAATTTAATTCTTTTAATAATAAAAGTCTAATCCACGTTAGAGAATTGGATATTTTAGTAAAATATCCTATAATTAACGCAAAACGAGTGACAACAAAATTTGGGCCAACAATTCAAATAGAATTAGAAAACCATATAATGTTCTTACCTAACCGATACGGTTCGCTCGCAGGTGATGAAATTTAGGAACTCTCGAGTGGAACATTTCGTTTACACAGAGAAGGGGAACGAAACTTGATTTTGGATACTGAGATCGATGAATTTTTAATTCCAAATCCTTAATACTCTATTTGGCAGTAAAATAAATTAATTCTGTACAATAAATTAAAAATTAATAAATAATTTATTAAAATATATATTTGTGTATGTGTTTTTATTTAATCTTTTCAGTTATTTCATAAAGAAACTTAAGACATAAATGACCACAAGTAAATGTATTAAACTTCTGATGTTGAATATAGTTGTATTTTATATTTGTACCAAGATATTTGACTACTTCCGAAGGAGGTTATAACTTTCCAAAACTGTCGAAATATTCTTTTTCATTAATGTTTTTATAATTTGCTACCCAATGTGTACAAAGTCCTGTTGATATATCTAAATTGATTATTCCACATTCCATTTTCTTTGGCCGTTTTGGTAGTGAGTCCAACATGAAAACTACTCTAAAATGTGGAATTTTGATTGAAAATTTTCTCAGGTCGACTTCTGATAGTGGTCTATTAGGTAGCATTTCTAAGAGTTTTTTGTCTGTTCTTTATAAACTAAACCATATCCCTTTTTATATGGTTTTAGGTAAAGTCCTTTCCCGACAGCTATAGATTCCATTGCTTTAGTATGTCTAGTTGCTTCATCAAGTTGATTTTTTGCATTCTTTGCTTCATTTACAGCCTTAGCTATAGCAGCACCTCCAGTGGCTAGACTGCCAATTGCACCCAGAGCAGTTAGAATCGGTATTAGGGGTAAAAAACCAAAAATCACTTACTATGCGTTTTATTATAACATGTGCTTTTCTTCCTTTTAATGATTTGTTTATAGTTTTACGTGCGATTCTAATGGCAGAGTTAATGTCTAAAGGTTTTTCCTTCTTTAGTATTTTTGTTGCAGCACTAATTGATGAAGTGAACAATTTTTTACCATTTAATTTGGTTTTCTTATAATTTTTCTTTTTCTCCACACCAATACCACCAAATTTTGTTTTCGCTTTCATTGCGTTAGTAACCATATATGCAAATAATTTTTCTGCAAGGCTGCTATCTTTTGATAAAACTCGATCCCAAGCTGAATTTTCAAGAATTTTATTTGCCTGAAGTCTAATATTTAAATCCTTAATTTTCGAATAAGCAATGTCGTGACTTTTGCAGGCAGAGTCCAATAAATTAATTCCTTGATCACCTCGATCTAAACGTTTTTGTAGTTTTGTTCCAGGTCCACAGTACTGATATCCAGGAAGATGAAGTTCAACAGGAAGATTATTTATTATTTTATCTACTGTACCTGCTCCAATGAAGGTGTTTTTATGACTAAACGACTTGTGTAATGTATAACCATCTTATTTATTTAATTTTTCTATAATAAAACGTAACAAACATGAATTGCATTTAGTTACAAAAATGCAGTTAGTAAAACGACATAAAAATATTTTGATTCGTAATATTGATGATTCATCGAACATAAATTCAAAAATAAAACATAGTTCACTCTTACCAAATTCCATTCGTGGTCTAATAGTTGGACCCTCAAATTGTGGAAAGACTAATGTTATGATTGGCTTACTAGAAAGTCCTAACGGACTAAAGTTTAAAAACATCTATTTATACTCAAAATCACTTTATCAGCCGTAATATGAATACTTGAAGAGATTAATTTCACCAATTAATGAGTCAGTTATCCCCCTAATGAAGCTAAAACTAATTCAATTATGATATTTGATGATCTTGCATGCGAGAAGCAGAATAATGTAAGAGCTTATCTTTGCATGGGACAACATAAGGATTCATTCGATTCATTCTACTTGTGTCAAACTTATACCGCAATTCCTAAGCATTTAATAAAAGACAATGCGAATGTAATTAAAATGTTTAAACAAGATGAGAGAAATATTAAGCATGTTTATAGTGATCATGTTGCCGGCGACATGAACTTTGAACAATTTCATGAAATTTTTAGAGAATGTTGGAAGGAAAAATATGGATTTCTTATGATAAGCAAAGATAACGATTTAAACAATGGTCATTATAGAAAATTATTTGACTATTTTATAACAATATAAATTACTTTACATAAAAAAATCTTTAGTATGCAATCTGACTTCAAACTTCATACATATATTTGTTAAGACGAGATATCTGATAACCTGACAAGATACCTGATAATCTGACCTGATAATCTGATCAGATATTTAATAATCGAATCTGATCTGATACCTAATAATCTGATCTGATACCTGATAATCTGATCAGATATTTAATAATCGAATCTGATCTGATACATAATAATCTGATCTGACACCTGATAATCTGTTCAGATATTTAATAATCTAATCTGATCTGATACCTGATAAGCTGATCTGATACCAAATAATCTGATCTGATACCTAATAATATGATCTTATACCTGATAATCTGATCTGATTACCTGATCTGATATTTGCTGTGGCTAAACATGGATGAGAAAGTTTTAAAAGAATTGGTTGCAACGAGAAATGTCTTGAAGAAAAAGCTTCGTAGTATAAAAACTGGTGAAATAGATACACGTGAACAACAAAGAGATACATTAAAACCTATAACAGACCCCTTAAATGAATTTATAAATAATTCTAACAATATCAATAAAATTATCAAAAAAGAAAAGAATGATATGAAAACAGAAATTGAAGAAACCCAAGCATTCATCGAGTGGTTGAACTTGGTAATTCCCTTCAAGGTTGGACCTCTGCATCCTTCAATATTTATTCCCCAACTTAAAAGGGAGTTTCTAAATAATTGCCCAACAATTATTCAATATCAATACCAGTAATAGAAGATGTGAGATCTGGCTTTGCGAAAAAGCGTCCTGCTGTATTTCCATCATTTGAACTGCCATAACCATGAACAGGCTTATCTATAATTTAACCAAATTTGTTTTTGAATTAATTTTTCTCATTGTTAAAAATACTTTTTTATTTTCTTCCAAACCTGCAATTAATTTTAAATTGACCCTCGTAGTTGAATTCTATGTTTTGTTGTTCTTTTTTTTTTCTTTAATTTAATTTGTTCTTTATTTACTTCACATTAAGAGTGACGACATAACAATGTAACATATTTTAAGCTTCATTACAAAATAAATAGTCAGTATATTTTTAAGAGTTACAGAAAACGCATTAGTCTTTTCCTTAGACATTTTTGGTGATCACGTAAGATTAAAGCTTAAAGTGGTTTGTTTTATTTTAAATTCTTAGTATAACATAAAATCAAATTAAATTATGAATTGTTCTACACAATTTTGCCCAGCTTGATAAACATTTAATTACATTAAACCGAACTGAAACAAGTAAGAGAGATATATTCGGTTGTGCCGAATCTTATATACCCTTCATCATAGTATGGAGTGACGAAAGAACTCACAATCACGAAAATTCACGCCCACGAAATTCGAAAAAAAAATAAAAAAAAGAACTTATATGGAAAAAAAGAACTTATATGGAAAAAATTACATTAAAGCAAAAAAAAAATTGCCACTCACCGTCTCACGGACGCACCCCCACGTGATGGAAACAAAAAATTAATCCCCATCACACATTATTGGTTCTAATCTCTATTTCACAGCATAGGCTGATTTCATAAACACAGCTTGCAAAGCAACACTATAAGCATGACTTTACAAAGGCATTCTAGTGTTGCTTTGTAAACTGCGTTTATGAAGTCAGCCATAAATTATGTATTTCGTAACAAATTTCGTAACAAAATTTCTTTCTTGCCTGGGGTGCATTATAAAAATATTAACATACCCTTATTAGCACTTATATAATTTTTCACACATCCAAGAAGTGTTTCAACGTCTTTATTAAAAAAGCCAGTGGTCTTCGACTACTTATTCTGTAAAACATTACTTATTCAGTAAAACATTAACCATTTTGTTAAAAACAAATTGCAATTGATTATTGAGGGGTATAGCTTGTTCCTATGCGCATTTCACTGTTGCTAATGCAGATCATCAGGGAACTTTACCCAAATATTTCTTAGAACAACTGGAGATACTATATTAAACCTTCATTAAAACAAATGAAAAGTTTAAACAATATCAAAGTTGTAACAAGAACTCAATAATCAACCAATTGTTTTTGTTTTCTTACTTTACCATTACTACCTAGGCTGACTTTTTTTCAACTCTAATTGTAGTTGTAAGAGGTTTGTAGAAAATGTAAAAACAACAACTGCTATACATTTGTATAGAGTGATGTCAAACAAAATTTTGCGACCGGGTGCTTGTCAAGTTAATAATTGGTGCTTTTTATGTGAATCTTTCAAATTTTAGTGTTAAATTTTTATTCGCACTTTTTCCCAATCTCAATTGTATATCGTAAGTAATTTTTAAAATAAATCAATATAATTAATATCAGAATACTTAATACTACTTTATATAGTTTTTGAGTATAGTTGTAATGTGTTTTAAAATTAAATAAAAGTATTTCATATGAGATAATTTTAAATTTAAATAGACAACTTTTGTAATCATTTATTGTCATCTTTTTGATTGTAGAATTTTTAATCAAGTTCGATTTTTTAACATCTTCGAAATTACGAGTTGGCATAGCATACACATTCCACCTTAAACCTATGAAATCCAAATTATTTATGTATATACAAGATATGAAATATAATCCTAAAAATCTATTCTATAGATCGCCAATGAATCTAAGAAATAATATTTATAAATTAATAAACAAATAAAGTCTAGGCCGTAGAGTTCAGAAAAGATGAAGCAAACAGAATTAAAACAAGTAAGAGAGATATATTCGGCTGTGCCGAATCTTATATACCCTTTACCATAGTATTGAGAGACGAAAGAAGTCACAATCACGAAAATTAATCACGATCACGCATTATTGGTTCTAATCTCTATTTTATAGTATAGGCTGATTTCATAAACACAGCTTCCTGGAAGCAACACTGGAAGCATGAGTTTACAAGGCATTCTCGTGTTGCTTTGCAAACTGCGTTTATGAAGTCAGCCATAAATTATGAATTTCGTAACAAATTTGTTACACTTTCTTGCCTAGAGTGCATTATAAAAATATTAACATCCCCTTATTAGAACTTATATAATTTTTCACGCATCCAAGAAGTGTTTCAACGTCTTTATCAATAAGCCAGTGGTCTTCGACTTAACAAAGAAATGATTTGAAACGTAAGAAAAGATTTAATAATGAAGAAATTCTCCCAAAATTGATTTAAAAAATTGCCAACTATTACATAAATCTGTTAGTCTAATGATTAAAATGTTCCAATATTATATTCATATTGAAAATAATTTAAAGCTATCAAAAATTCTTAAAAAAAGATCGAACTTTTTCAAATAAAAAATAAAAGTAATAAAAAAAATAAATTAATAAATGGTTGGTCAGGATTTGAAACCGTACCTTCTTACCCGGTGGCACGGTTTCGAATCCTGAACACAACACAATGCTATTTTTTTTGTTTTGGAATTTTCGATACATTTTAGTTGTTTTTATTACTTTTACTTTTTATTTGAAAAAGTTTGTTCCACAATTTATTTGAAAAACCAGGCACAATCTCACTTATAAATGTTTTTGGGTTTTTTCCAATTTTATGAACGATAAAAGGTTTATTTTTCAAAAATATCCAATAGGTTATCAAATAGGATTTTGTACAGTGATCAAATAATAATATAATAAGTTGTTGACGTTTTTATTTGATATAATAATAATACAAAAAATAAAAATAACTTGACGGTGTTAGAAAAAATTTTAAACTATAAAATATAACAACATATTTTAATTCATTATTTTAATTTAATTTTTTCTTTGAAACTCGTATGATGTACGTACTCGTATGTAAACTAGTCGTATTCTGATAGTTGTCTTTTTAAAATTTTGTTAACTTTTCCATTTACTTATCTGTATTGCAGTTGGACCAGGCGATAAAGGTTTTGGTTTAATATAACCTGTATATTTCTGATATAGAAACACAATGGAATTTCAACCACAATTGATTTTAAAAATACGAATTCGGAGATTCATATTCAGCCTGCTAAGAAAACAGATGAATTTAATTAAAAACAAATTTTATTTAAATCTTCTGCGCTTACTAAGTAAGATAGAGATCTAAATATGAAAAATTACGATAAAATCGCAAAGAGAAAGCATTCTGCTCTCAAATCCAACCCATAATTCGGCTTATTTTCGTAATATTTTACCATTAATCCGCGTCCAATTCCGTAGTGCGTGCTATCGGCAATGCGATATTCCGCAAAACTATGATTTCTTAGGTGTTCTTAATGAATGTAAGACCAGTTAATTTTATATGAATATGAAGAAATAAATTTTTTATCTCCTAAGATCTTAACTTATCATTTTATATATGCTGAATTGGGGAAAATACGAAAATATGCAAAAAAAATGCAAATATGTGTGCATTTACTATTTTTTAGACGCGGTACAGCTGGCGAACTATTACCGCTGCGCTTTACAAATGTTTTTGAAATTTTCGCCATTCCGATCACATACATACGACATTCCGATCTAAAAACCCAAAGTTCATATGTATGTATACGAGAGGAACTGATTGTTTGAAAAATATTTGATGAATTGCGCACTATTCTTAGAATACATTTTAATTAAGCCCACATTAAGTTATTCAATTGGATAATGCAATCTAGAACCTAAATTTGTTTAAAGTAGGTATTTGTAATACTTTTATTCAAAATATAAATGCATTTTAAATTTTTATTCCAAATACAAAATAGTTTTTATTAAATGATGATGGAAATGATATTTTTTAAGTTTTTTTTACTCTATAATTTTGCTGTTCTTTAATCAATATTGAATCATAAAATTTTTCTGATGTTCGCATATTTTTAAGAATTTTTGGCCTTTTAGAGATTTTTTCAGGATTTTTGGCCGCCGATTGCCAATTATATAATTTTTTAAATAAATTTTGGGAATAATTTCCAATATTGCAGTTGCAATTTTTAGAATAAGCACTATATCCGCGGCGTTTTAAATTTTTTTAGTTTCTTTGCTAATTACATTTTGAAGTTTTATATCAAATTAAATTCTTACATCAAACTTTGTTTATATTTTATAGAAAATGCAATTAATTGAATTGCTTTTGAAGATTAACTCACTGATGTTACAGAATGAAAGAAACATTTCTTATCAAATTCTAGCCGGAAAAAGAGATTTTTCTGCTTTGTTATGTGTTACTAAGTATCCAAACAACTTTATAATTGTCAAAAGATTTTTTATCACATTGTACAAATACAATAATAATAACCGCGTTCTGATATACTGCAGGTACGCTCTGCATCGGAATATAGAAAATAATTAAAATTACACAAGTATAAAACAGGATATAAGCATCAACTTTGCCTTTCTTCTGAAATCACAAATAGTAATAAAAAATGGAATATTAATACATTTTTAAAACAAAACTAAAATTCAATTTCATTGATTTTGTGTATCTACTCGTACATAGTGTCTTGACGATCCACTACATTTCTTTAATATAAATAATATAAAAAATAATTATGGTTATTTATATACGAAAAGAAATATAAGCGATAAAAAAATGCTGTAATATGCATGCATAATATTATACTAATAAACGTACAAAAATAAGTTTAAAGAACAAACAAAAAAAAACAACAAATTTTTACTTTATGACTGTTTAAATGTGCAAATGATACACACAATGTGTACATGTGCCCATGAACGCGTTTCAGTATGTATGTACAACAACCACAACAATTTCCATCAAGAATTTGAAGTTTTAGTATTTTATAATAAATAAGAAATATTATGTTCTTAAAGGCGTAAACTACTATGAAAGATACAACTGCTCTGTGGTGTATAAGAAGCGGTCGTGACTACCAACCAAGAGGTTGTTGGATTGAGTCCCCACGCAACTTTTTCAAAAAAAATTTTAAAGTAAAATTATTTCGAATACCATTTTTTTGCTCATATTTTAGTCGTTAATGGACCGACTTCAATTATTTTCAGTCTAAACCTTCGTAGATCTCCATACAAGAGATCTGCTTCATAAAATTGACCGTAGGACAGTCGGGGCCATAAGAAAACAACAGAATAGGAAATATAAAAAAAAGTCTTTTGGCTATATCTGATTAATTATTGGACCGAGTGTTGTTATTTTCAAACCGAACAATTTAATGAAAAATTCAAAGATAATGGTATAAAATTTATTTCTCGATGTCGTGAGGCCTTAATTCTAAATACACCAAAATATAGCAGACGGACAAACGGACATCGCTCATTCGACTTCACTATCTATAAGGATCCAGAATATATATACTTTATGGGGTCTTAAATGAATAATTAAGAAATTACATTCGGAATGACAAACCTATAAATCCCCTTTCCAAATTTTTTGGTGAAGGGTATAAAAATATAAAAGTTTGCCTGATATACAACAAGATGCCATGCAGAAGCTATTGGAATCCCAAGCTACAACGCTACACACTTCGACATTACCTGGTCCATCTACTCTGTCACAAACCACAAATACGTCTGTCCAGTCTTCCGATGTACGTTTCCCTAAGCTGAATATCCCTGTATTTGGCGGTAATTACTCTGAATTTAGATCATTTTTTGATTTGTTTAAAGGCTCCGTTCATAACAACCATTCGTTAACTGCGTCGCAGAAGTTTCAATACCTTAAAGGGTTATTAAGGGGTGAGCCTGTCATGGTTATTCTACATCTAGCAATGTCCGATCAAAACTATTCTGAAGCAATAAAAACATTTAAGATCGATATGGCAAACCTTCTCTGGTCAGTAATTCTCTTATTGAAACCTTTTATTAATACCTAAAGGGAATAGCCCCCAGGGCTTAAGAAACGTATCGAATGTTGCGGATGAAGTTATTCGTAGCCTGCGAGCACAAGGCTCTGATGCAGAAAAACGTGATCCGTGGCTAAAAGAGGTAGATATAGACAGTCACAAAGCTTGGGCTGCACATTGCAGCAAAATTACATTCCCTACACTGGAAAGTTTTATAAAATTTATAAATGAACGCTGTGATGCTTTGGAGCGTGTGCCCAATTCCGATGATAAGAATCGACCAGGTACGTCACAATTGAAAAGTAAGTCAGTTCGATCGTACACCAGAGTAATGAAAAAGCCCTGTGCAGCGTGCTCACAGAATCATCACCTTGCCTATTGTCCAACATTTAGTAGAATGACGGTGCCGAGTCGTGTTGAGTTTGTAAAGGAAAAGTTGTTATGTTTCAATTTTTTAAAGCCCGGTCATGGGGTGTAAATTTGCCCTTCAAAACACGTACATATGTGAGTCTTGCAAAGCCCATCATCATTCTTGCAATCAACTAGATAGAAATGCAAAGTCGGTACAAGCAACTATTTTTAAAAGTGCACTAAGTAATTTTCACAAAGAATTATAAGAAACTATCGTACCTTCCTCAAAGATGGAAAATGCCACAGCAGCTGTGATGTCGTCTGACGTATCCCATACGTCATCTAATACGTCTGTAAATCTTTCTGCGTCTTTAAAAATTAAAACATTAAATATGCTTTTGCCTACTGCTAAAGTTCTTGATAAAGATAGTATGGGCTGTTATCAAATGTGTAATATACTACTCGACGCTGGCTACACTAAAGTGAAAATAACTGGCCACCCTCAAATGACTACAATAGGCGTAGTGCCTAAGATTTATACATATTTAAAAAAATTTTAAAAACTTTTGTTTGTTGAGGGTTTTAGCTAGTCTATATACATGCATTTCATTGGTGGTAAAGCCAAATCATCAGTAGACCTTAAACCTAATTTTTAAATGTTTCAACCTCTACTTATACAAAAACTTTTAAAAAATCAATGAGAATTATAAAAATAACAATAGTATAAGAATATTTTAAAATTAAAAAAAAATAGATTGCCCCATATTAATAAACTTTTAATGTTTTAATACTATCTCCATTATTGCAAGAACTTAAATAAATGAATTTATAAAAGCATTGTTAGTATATATAGCAAAAAGATATTATCAGGTACATTTGTGTAATTATAGCGAAAAACAAATATATACATTTGGGTTAATTCGGACTGCAGAAACTATATAATCAGGTAGATAAAAACAAAATATGTGATTTGTCACAATTTTTAACCAAGTTTTTACCTGTTCTCTTTTAACAAATATTCGTATTTAGAGAACCCATACTATATAAAAAATATAAAAATAATTTAAATTGTAGCTACACATAGAAACACGTAGGCCTATAAGAATGTAGGTACAACATGCACTGTGTATGTGTGTAGTAAAAACACCTGTTAAATTTTAGGCGACATGCCTGTTTTGTGTCCATTTTATTTAGGAGTACTATTTGAAATCATAAATGTATCTACATGTGTTATATACCAATGGACAGGTAGATAATTTTTTTTATATTTTGTATGAATTTGGATCACCTTTAAAAATAAATAAGGCATTTTATTTTGGATTTGAAAATTCATAAAAAATTTCCATTTAATATATCTTTGCAATTTTGTTAATACAAGAGCATTGCTATGATTTTAAAAAATAATGAAATAAATATTAAAAATTTCAGGCAGGTATATTACATGCTTCTAAAAATTTGACTATTTTTAGTAAATCTGCTCTCCTCCCCACATTTTTGACCGGGCGGGTAACAATAAAAAATCAGATTCACTGTTTTAAATATATCTATTGTAATTTATAAAAAAAATTAAAACTCGATGAGCGTTATTTTTTCTTAAGCGAATAATTTAAAATTTCGTTAAAATTTCTCCATATTCGTCTAAAGCTGGATATAGCGCTTTAATCGACTTAAAATTTGTACTGCATTGTTTTTTGAAGTATAATCTTTTGATATATTGAAAAATACTAATTTTGGTTTTGAAAAAATGTTGAGAAAAAAGGCAAACAATCAAGCAACTTTTTGTCAAAATTTAGCCATTTTTCATTCTCATTTCAAAAAATTTATTTTGATTTTTTTCACGACTACAAGAATTGAGAGTAGCGCAGTCGCGCATGTCTATTGTCACCATTACTTTTGAGCGAGCCAGTGTTGCCATCCTCTATTTTTTTTATGTGTGTGTGTAGGTTCGTTTGCTTGCCTGTGCTATGTTGGATGTGTGTGTGCGTGTGTATGTTCTTTTGCTTGCCTGAGCTATGTTGGTTGTGTGTGTGCGTGTGTATGTTCTTTTGCTTCCCTGTGCTATGTTGGTTGTGTGTGTGCGTGTGTATGTTCTTTTGCTTGCCTGTGCTATGTTGGTTGTGTGTGTGCGTGTGTATGTTCTTTTGCTTGCCTGTGCTATGTTGGTTGTGTGTGTGCGTGTGTATGTTCTTTTGCTTGCCTGTGCTATGTTGGTTGTGTGTGTGCGTGTGTATGTTCTTTTGCTTGCCTGTGCTATGTTTTGTGTGTGTGTGTGTGTAGGTTCGTTTGCTTGCCTGTGCTATGTTGGTTGTGTGTGTGCGTGTGTACCCTGCAGATAACGCGACTAGACAAACACGCATGTAAAGTATACTCCATGAAGGACTAGGAGTAGTCCAAAACTAACCCAAATGTATGTAAAAAACATAGTTGGGGTGTTCACACTGTAGTCATACCAGTCATATTGTCATAATGTCTTATTATTTTACAATGGTTTAAAAAAGTTGTTGTTGTGCTTCAAGCAAAAAAGTCATAAAATAATAAGACTTTTTAAGGTATGTTTTTGGTTTGTCATAAAATAACAGTAGAAATCTTAGTCGAGCAGCTGTAACTCCTTATTCGAGCCGGCGATAATATTAACAAGCCGCCGCTACAAATAACACAAAATGAAAACAAGGCAAATTCATTACCAGGAGGCGAATTAATTATAAGGTGGTTGCAGTGGCGAATTTACGTGAATTTATACATTAACTGTCCTGTCAAATTTGTTACATATTTTCCATGGTGTAATAATATAAGGTGCTCTTATCAAACAACAATAAAAAACAACATGCATTTTGTTTGTGTAAAATTATCACAATATTGTCAAAAAAAGCTGTATATAAAACATAACAAAATGTGGTTTGTATGTATTTAGTGGTTATGCAAAAACAAAAAGCATAACGTAAACAAAAATATTCATAATGGCGGCCAAAAATGTAAACAACTTTTGACAAGACCGTGAAACTTACCATTTTTTTTGCAGATTATTTAACGGTCAAAACACAACCCTACAAAAAACCATATTCCTTGTTGCGCACACCTGATATTATTACACGATGATATTTTCCGGCGACATTTTAATGTAATTTTCGTGCGAAAGGCAAATTTATTACGACTACAATAAATCAACAACAAAGCAAACAACAGGCATTTTGTTTGTGTAAACGGTGAATTTATTATATACGCTGTCAAAATTCTCCATGCATAAAAAATTACATTAAAATGGCGCCGGAAAATATTTAACAAATTTGAAAGGGCAGGTAATGTATAAATTCACGTGAATTCGCCACTGCAACCACCTTATAATTAATTCGCCTTGAATGAAAATTATGCGTTTGTGTAAGCTATCTGCCTGGCAGCTTATGGATGTTTTTCTACTTGCCGCCGTAAGAAAAAATATTTCGGCTTATATTTCTGTCAACAGCTGCTTTTTTATATGCACATATTTATTTTAGCAAGTTCGTATAGATAAAAAGAAATTTAAAAATTTTAATTTATAATGGACATTTTAGAAGATTTACAGGTAAGTTATTATTTTCTTTATTAACAAGTTGGTCTGAATTAGGAATTATTTCCATTTAAGCCAAAATGCAAACGCGTACGCATTAATCCCACTAAAAAATGGAGTGTAGTGGAAGAGAAGTCACTGGTAGACTTCTTGATGGCCAATCGCGATTTTGAGGTATACATACATGAATTTTTTTGTTCATATTTACTTGAGGTAGCCATTATCACGTTTAACATGTAATTTTCGCACAAACCAGCTATTATTTTACTTTTTTCACTTGATTTCGGCATTTTGATATGAAATTGTATTTTTAAATGTTTTTTTTTGTATCAGCTGGCACAATTATGACATAGCACACTAAATTATGCTCTATGTTTTCATAATTATGCTGACTTCAACATTTATTCATCATAATCTGACTACACAGAAAATTTTGCAGTCTTAAATATTTTTGTTTATTCTATACAGAAATTTTTTTCTCAAATTCGTTGGTGGTCTGTAAATTGTATTTATAAGTTTCTATTGCAAAGCTCACAAAAAATAATTTTATGCATATGTTAACAAAAATCTGAATTTCGCAATTTTACAAATGGGTTCAAAATCTTATTGTTTTGCTGTTTTGCATACTAACGCATTTTTGTTTATAATTTGAGCTCTACTGTTAAATCAGGCACAATCTTGATTTTATTTGTTTATTTCTTGACAAATTCTTGAATTTCACAATCTTATAAAATTGCATTTATATAGCATTTTATAAAACTAGAAAATTTAAACGATCTGATAAGTTATGATATAATAACCCAAACACAAATCTCTACTGATTTCTTCAGAAATATATGATTCCTAATTATCTCTTCGAAAAATAATACAAGACAGAGAATATTTTATATTAATAATACAATTTTATTTTATTTATTAATTTTTCTTAATTTTAATTATAAAGTTTGAAACATTTCATAGTATGAGACTATTAAATTTTCTAATATTGCTTTCCGTAGAAAGTATATAGAACACCTACAAGTGTCAGGTCCTTCCTCACATTTCGGATCATACCACGGACAGCATTGAAAATGTCCTTCTGTGTTGTCTTCATCTTCCATTACATCATATTCCTCATTTTCGTTGAGCATATTTTGGAAGAATTTGATCATTTCCCAATGGTCGTATAGTCTGAAGCTATCAAAATCTGTTATGAATTTATTTAGACTCTTTCTTATTTGACTCATTTTATTAATATCCGTATTAATTTTGTTTCTGCTTACTTTTTCAAAGGAATTGTCGATACTGTTGATTTTTTCCTGAATATTTAACCAAAAAGTATCTTTATCTCCTTCACCCCCACTTATTCACTATTTCACTTTAAATATTTTCTTGGAAGTATCAGAGCTACTTTTAAGTTCAATTATAATTAAAGAGTCAAAGTGACAAGATCTCAATTAAAAAAGAAATCCGTGAAAAATCTAAAAACAAAACTTAATTCCCTGACGAGTAAATCCTTAATTCACATTAAGGATCTGGATATAACAGTTAAATATCCTATTCAAAATATATCACGGATAACAATAAAATATGGACCAACACTAAAAGTTGAGTTGGAAAACAACCTAATGTTTCTCCCCAAAAAATATAGTTGTTTAACAGATGAAGAAATTAAGGATCTCTCGAGTGGATCATTTCAACTATGCAGAGAAGGAGAGTGCGTCCTAATTCTTGAGAGTGAGATGGAAGAATTTTTAATTCAAAATAGCCAATATCCCGTTTGGCATTAAAATAAATTAATTCTGTTTAGTAAATTATAAATAAAAAATAAAAAAGCCATTAAAGAGTTTTGTAAAATATAGATGATTGTGTGTTTTCATTTAATCTTTCTTAGTTATTTCATAAAGAAATTTAAGACATAAATGACCACAGATTAATGTATTAAAATTCTGATGTTGATTATAGTTGTATTTTATATTTGTACCAAGATATTTGACTACTTCCGAAGCAGGTTGTAAGTTTCCAAAACTGTCGAAATACTCTTTTTCATCGATGTTCTTATAATATGCTACCCAGTGTGTACGAGGACCTGTTGATAAATCTAAATTGATTATTCCACACTTAATTTTCTTTGATCGTTTTGGTAGTGAGTCCAACATGAATACTCCTCTAAAATAAGGAATATTTATAGAAAAATTTAATAGGTCAACATCTGATAGTGGTCTGTTGGGTAGCATTCTTAAGAGTTTTTTGTCTGTTCTTTGTAAACTAAACCATATCCCTTTTTATATGGTTTTTGGTAAAGGCCTTTTCCAACTGCTATAGATTCCATCGCTTTATTATGTCTAGTTGCTTCATCAAGTTGATTTTTTGCATTCTTTGTTGCATTTACAGCCTTAGCTATAGCGGCACCTCCAGTGGCTAGACTGCCAATTGCCCCCAGAGCAGTTAGAATCGGTATTAGGGGTAAAAAACCACCAATTTTTGGAACACTTATTATGCGTGGTATTATAACATGTGATTTTCTTCCTTTTAGTGATTTATTGATAGTTTTACGTGCGATTCTAATGGCAGAGTTAATGTCTAAAGGTTTTTGTTTCTTTAGTATTTTTGTTGCAGCTCTAATTGATGAAGTGAACAATTTTTTACCATTTAATTTGGTTTTCTTTTCATTTTTCTTTTTTCCAACACCCATACCGAACTTCGTTTTGGCTTTCATTGTGTTAGTAACCATATATGCAAATGATTTTTCTGCAAGACTGCTATCTTTTGATAAAACTCGATCCCAGGCTGAATTTTCAAGAATTTTATCTGCCTGATGTCTAATACTTAAATCCTTATTTTTAGAATAAGTTATATCGTGATTTTTGCAGGCAGAGTCCAGTAAATTAATTCCTTTATCACCTCGATTTAAACGTTTTTGTAGTTTAGTTCCAGGCCCACAGTACTGATATCCAGGAAGATGAAGTTCAAGAGGAAGATTATTTATTATTATATCTACTGTACCTGCTCCAATGAAGGTGTTTTTATGACTAAACTAAAAAGGATACCCAATAACCTGATCTGGTACCTAATAATCTGATCTGATACCTGATAAGCTGATCTGATACCTAATAATCTGATCTGATATCTGATAAGCTGATCTGATTCCTAATAATTTGATCTGATACCTGATAATCTGATCTGATACCTGATAATCTGATCTGATAGCTGATAATCTGATCTGATACCTGATAAGCTGATCTGATACCTGATAATCTGATCTGATACCTAATAATCTGATCTGATACCTGATAATCTGATCTGATACCTAATAATCTGATCTGACACCTGATTACCTGATCTGATAATTGCTGTTGCTAAACATGGATGAGAAAGTTTTAAAAGAATTGGTTGCAACGAGAAATGTCTTGAAGAAAAAGCTTCGTAGTATAAAAACTGGTGAAATAGATACACGTGATCAACTAAGAGATACTTTCAAACCTATAACAGACCCCTTAAATGAATTTATAAATAGTTCTAACAATATCAATAGAATTATCAAAAGAGAAAAGAATAAGATTAAAACAGAAATTGAAGAAACTAACAGTCCTCATATTAATAAATCAACAATTAAATTGGAGACAAGCACACCAAAGAAACTTATAGAAGGAGCAATATTTGATAATAGCAAATCATTCAATGATTCTAATGAAAGTAATAGTGACAATGAGGATGATGATAATTTTTACTCACAGAATTCAAATATTGAAGAGAGTTACACTGACTTATCAGTCTTGGAGGGCAGAAATGAATTAGATACTAACTATGGACCACATAAAGATTTCAATAATGAATGGAAATTTGGTGATAGTAACCTCAAATTAAATGAGGGTAAAATACAGGTTGGTGGTCAAATATGGGCTCTAAAGCCAGGACTGTTTTCTCTAATGTTTCATAAAACGCCAAAAAACTATGATAAATATGAGCTAGAACTCTACAAAAAAATCTTAATTAGTACAAATGCGTATAGAAGTGAATATAAACCTGATGGTCAAATCAAGGGAACGAAAGCATATAAATATAAAAATATTATTAAAAAGATGTTTAAAGAGCAAAACCAACAGTCTGTATCAAAAGCAATAGCAAATAAGGTATCATCTAATTATAAAGGTGGTGGATTGATGGAATTTAACCCCCATAAACCAAACTATATATACTGGGACGATCCAAATGAGTTGGTAGATCGACTTCGTCTACTGATAGCATCACAAGATGCTGGTCATACTAATCATAATAACGAGATTGTATCAATTATTGAAGAACTACGCGAAGCTAATATAATACAATAATCTATATAAAGTATGTCTGTTGATAAGTTTGGACAATATCTAAACGGTACAAGCGATATAATTTCACTGAAAATGCCCCTAGACTGTTGGGGTTCTTTATGGATACGAACAACAACATCGATGTCCAAAACAAGAGAATCAAAAATGTGGCAAAGGCTGTGGAGGAAAACGATGTTATCAGTAAATTGTTTCTGCAAAATCAAATCGAAGACATAGAATACAAACTATTAAAATAATTTAAGGAAGATAACAACAAAATGTATGATACTTTTAGAATTCAACTCGAAATGCTACAACATGCAACAACATTACAGTTGGAAAAGAATAAGAAAATTGAAGAAAATATTTCCAAAATCAATACATTTTTGGAAGATGGTTATCTACAAAGATTTGTTGAGAGCCTACAAAAGAAAAGTTAAATGAAAAGATTTATAGATTGGAAAATTACATATTCGCATCAATAAGTAAAAGTTCATCAAGCAGATTACAACGTATCCAAAACAATTCTTAAAACTATAAACATGTCTTCAAAAAGAAATCTAGTTAACGAACTCCATAAACAAGCTCGAAAATCTTTTGCACGTCGTAGAGTTGTGATGAAAGGAATAGATGATCTCTGGCAAGCTGATTTAGTTGAAATGGGGAATTACTCTATAGACAATAAAAATTATAGATTTTTGTTAACCAAAATTGATACATTCTCAAAATATGCATTGGCAGTACCGCTGAAAACAAAAACTGCACTTGAAACAGCAATGGTAGATATTTTTCAACTGGGACGAGTACCAAAAAACCTACAAACAGACGATGGAAAAGAATTTTTTAATAAAAACTTTGCGAAATTGATGGATAAGCACAAAATTAATCACTATTCAACGTATAGAACAATGAAAGCATCAATAGTAGAACGATTTAATAGAACATTAAAAGGGATGATGTGGAAAGAATTTAGTTTTAATGGTTCGTATAGCTGGTTGGATATCTACAAAGATCTATTAAAAGCATACAACAGTAAAGTTCATCGTACCATCAAAATGCCTCCAATTAAAGTCAACTCAACAAATGAGAAAAAATTATTAAATACAGTATACAGTCATTTGAAGATGTATAAAATCTCATAATTTAATGTTGGAGATCATGTGCGCATAAGCAAATACAAACATACATTTGAAAAAGGTTATACTCCAAATTGGACAACAGAAATTTTTACTAAAAACAATTCAAAATACATATCCTGCAACTAGGCTTGCCAGATCTAATTTGTCAAAAGGTTGACATTGACCAAAAAAAAACTTGATTTTGAAAAAAAAAAACTTGACAAATAAAAACACTCATACTAAATATATAAAAGAGATTTTTAGTTTTTAAAGAAGAACTTCTGGATAATTATTATTGGGAAAATACGAATTGAATTTCAACTTTTACTTGTAAAAACAATTTTGCTGAGAGTTTTTAGCTAGTCTATAATAAATAAATAATAATTTTCATAAATAACTTGACAATTCTTCAAACACATAAGTTTTATTAAAAAAAACAATGAAAAACCGCCTGTATTATTCCACCATGGGTATATCAAGTCGGCTAAGCTGATAGAAGGATGGCGCGCCGGTAAAACCCCGGCTCAAGCCGAATCGCCGCCGCCGCCGACGAAAAGTCCACGACTTGCTTCTCTGGTTCAATGTTGTCAATTTACTAGTATTGAGTAATAGGGTAAATATCAGTGTTGGCACTTTTATAAAAATTGTATAGAAAGTTATAGTTATTTTTTAAACTATAATTGCAGAAAAAAAATATGTATCATATTAGTCCTTAGTTCTATTGATAGTAAAAATATGGGCTTCAGATTTGTTTTTTAGAAATATACACATACTTTTTTAAAGTATTATTACATAGCTAGAATAAATTTGAGAAAAAAAAATAACTTACAAAAAAGCTTGACAAATCACTTTTTCACTTGACACTTGACGCGCATTAGAATACTTGACAATCAGGCCAAATCAGGCCCTTCTGGCAACCCTACCTGCAACATACATATTAGAGGATTATCGTGGTAATCTCATTCAAGGTGGATTTTACGATGAAGAACTCTCAAAAACTAGATTTCCAAATACATATCTAGTTGAAAAGATTATTAAAACTAAAGGAGATAAAGCGTATGTTAAGTGGTCAGGATTTACTAATGAACACAATCCTTGGATAAGTAAAGATGAAATATTATAGTTGAAACAAAATATTTATAATTATTGTATTAAGAATTATTGCATTTACTATTAAAAATTATAATGTAAATTCAAAACAAAGAAGATTAAATTAAAATAAAAACGCTTTTTATAAACCATATTGTGTGTTAAACTTTATTCATTTACAATCAAGCAGGCATAATGTCAATAACGCTTACTCTGAGCTCCAACACTTCAGAGTTATCAGCCAATTACTTCCCTCCTATTGAGTTAAATGAGACATATGAATGTGCTCTAACTGATTTTCATTCGTATAATAGCATTCCAAATGTTGATGTCTACAACAATTTGTTTCATATAGGTGAAAATGTGATTGAAATACCAATTGGATCTTATGAATTGAATGACATAGTTGATTATAGAGGAAGGATACAAACGATATGGTAGAGAAAATAAATTTTTTTATAGAAGCCAATAATAACACAATGCAGGTTAAAGTTAATAGCTCTACGGATCCAATATATTTTAATAAGGAAAATACAATTGGAAAACTCTTAGGATTTAACGATAAAATCCTAACTCCAAACGAAGATCATTATTCAGATCTTCCAGTTAATATTTTCAAGGTGAATCTATTACGAATTGAAAGTAGTATCACTTTTAATACATATATGAACAATTCCAAATCGCATACACTACACGAGTTTCCGATTAATGTGCCTCCAGGCTATAAAATAGCTGAGATTCTTAGAAACCTCATTTATTTACCTGTGAACTCCAGAGAGGTAGGTTCACTTACGCTACGAGTAGTTGATCAGTACGGCGATTTAATTAATTTTCGAGGAGAGGAAATAACAATAAGAATTCATTTAAGACCAAATAAGTAATGTTGATATACAACTCAAGTATATCGAAAAATATAACAACAGCAACAACATACAACCCTAAAACATTATCACAACCTAAACCACAATTGAAAAGATCAGTTCATCAAAAAACGCTAACAACAGCAAATAAAAATTTTCTAAAGTTTCTTAATTTTAAACTGAAGACAAAATGAGTTCAATAATAAATGTATTGGATAAGCCATTATCTGATGAAAATATAATCAAAAAGGACTATCATACATATGTGCCATACCTACAATCTTACAACAATAATGATGAAATACGCATTTCAATACAAAATCAAGATTTGTATGTTTTACCTAGTGAAAGTTATGTGGAAGGATCTGTTGTAGATGAGAAAACCTCTAAATCTACAGGTAATTTCAAATTAAAAAACAACTTTGTGGCATATCTATTTGATGAAATTCGCTATGAGCTGAATGGCATTGAAATTGATCATACAAGATATTTAGGAGCCACAAGCACCATAAAAAACTTGGTTTCTTTATCACCAACGGAAAGCACAGGAATGCAGAATGCTGGTTGGAATAAAATTGATGATTTGAAACTTGTAAATGGCTACTTTAATTTCTATGTACCACTTAAGATGCTCTTAGGATTCGCTGAAGACTACAACAAAGTTATACTAAATGGAAAGCATGAAATGATATTCTTACGTAATAAGAATGATGAAAATCTTCTACACTCGAACGTTTCTACTGAAAAAGCAAAACTTGCAATTTCACTCATCTCATGGAGAATTCCACACGTACAATTATCTGATCTTTGTAAGCTGAATATGATTAAAATTATTAGCAATGGTGCTTCTATACCGATGGCATTCCGTAGTTGGGATTGTCATGTAAATCCACAATTAAATACAGGAACAAGTCATATTTGGAATGTTAAATTAGCCGCAAGTAGAGAACGCCCCCGTTTTGTGTTGATTGGTTTTCAACAAGAAAATAAGTTTGTTCATTGTGATCTGACCAATTTAAAAGTTCATTTAAATTCAGTATCATACCCATATGATGATCTAAATATTAAATTTAAAAATGAGCGTTATGCAATTCTATATGATATGTATCTAAGATTTCAACAGAGCTACTACATGAGAGAGTCTCAGCCGCTTCTCACCGCTCAAGAATTTAAAAATAATGCACCGATTATTGTAGTAGATGTTAGCCATCAAAACGAGTCGCTCAATAACGGACCAATTGATATAAAAATTGAATTGAATTGAAATTGAAACAGACACAAATATTCCATCAAAGACATCAGCTTACTGTATTCTTATTCATGATCGTATAATTGAATATATTCCTATAAAAGGACAAGTTCGGAAACTCTTATAAATTCAGTAATATGGAGGATAACAAGGTTTTCATAGACTTGCAAGGTTTCAAAAGTAATTCAAACAAATTTATTGCCAAAGAAGTACCAGTTGTTTTCAACAATAATGAACACACCAATTTCATTATAAAACCTCCATATGATTTCCAATGTTTATCGGCAAAAAAGCAGAGAGAAGCAAATTGGTTAACAAAAAACAATCATCATCTATACTGGAACGATGGATCAGTATCATTTCAAAGCGTTTGCAGATTTTTGAAAGACAACTTAAAATATTCTATAATCTATGTTAAAGGTGAAGAAAAGAAAAAATTGTTGGAAGATATGATTCATCAAACAATTGTTAACATTGAAAATATTGCCTGCATCAACTTTAAACAAATGAATAGCAAGTATCCAGACGATTTCTACTGTGACTATCACAACTATGGTATTTGCACCAAAAGAAATGCAATTTTACCTAAAAAAGAGACTTCACAATAAAGAAAATACACATGTTTATTCACTGTTTTATATTAAAAAATTCAACATTTTTTTATTTTTTATTTAGTTTTTTTTCTTAAAAAATCTTAATAATAATACAGATTAAATTTTATAGATTAATAAAAATATGGAAAAAACTTTATACAATATTTGCTTTTTATTTACAAATGATTTGGGCATAGGTAAGAACACCAAATGAAATAATAATAAATAAATAAATCAATAATTAAATTAATAAATAAATTAATGATTAAATTAAATAAATGAAATAAATAAATTAATAAATAATTTAATAAATCAATAGAAACTAATAAAAATAGGATAAAATTAAATCGGCATTGTCATCTTACAGGTAATATTAAAAATAAAACATATTATTCTATATCCATTGATTCATTAATTCTATCTATATAATGTCCCCAAGCACGCGTTTTTATATTATCTTCCATAATATTTCTCTTGTCATCAGAAGAGCTAAGCACTACTTTATATAGTTTTTGAGTATACAACTGGTGTGCTTTGGATCTGAATAAAAACATTTCATCTGACAAGATCTCACCTTTAAATAAACATTTCTTGTAGTCATTAATGGTCAACTTTTTAATTACAGATTTTTTAACCCCCTTTGATTTTTTAACATCTTCCGAGTGAAGAGTCGACAGAGAATACATTTTTGATCTTAAACCTACAAACTCTGTCATTATATCTCCCTTGTTTTCATCTTTCATCATTCCTAAAACCTTCTTATTGAGTAGCGGTAAATGAAATTGATTATCTATAGGATATTCTGAGGTGTCAAAATTCAAACTAATATCGTTACGGATGTCATCGTAAAAATCATCAGTTTGAATCGAGTAAATAAAAGAATCAGTATCCATATAGTTGAGAGAAATGTTATCTCCGAATTTAGGCTTCATGAAACCATAATGGAAATCATACATTTTCCACTTGGATAACTCTAGTACTGTAAAACCCACGTATATAGGTTTATTATACTCTGGTTCCATTTTTTTCAACTCCACCGCATACATATCATCAGAAAATTTCGACAAATGCATAAAATTTGGTTTTGCAATTAATGCTCTGAGACCCAAATGATTTCTGTTTGTCCCATGATGAAGTAATTCTAATGTCCAATGTTTTCCATTGTCTTCCCATAAACAGCATTGTTTAAAAGTTTAAAAAAACCTTTTTCAAAGTTATTTTTAGCATTTGTTCTATGGAATGTATTTAAATCAATATATTTTTTAAGCCAAGGGGATTGTCTAAATTTAAGGATTCTACGGATTTGTTTTAAAATGAGACCATTTAAAATGGCTTGTTTTAAAACTCTATAATGTATAGTATAACTTGTTTTAGGGTCTAAGTCTACAATCAATTTTTTTAATTTAGATCCTCCAACTGTCTTATTTTGAGGACAAAATGGTAAATCATTGTGTAGATCATGTATTGAGTCGGGATACTCTATATCCACCTCTAATATGTAACCATATTGTGATGTAACAGGTATTTTTTCCACATCAAAATCAGGATCACATACCCACTCAAATTCTCCACAGGGAAGATATTCTGACATTGCCCACCCATATAAATTATTCGCAACTAAATACATTAAATATTCAGATGGTTTTGTAACATCAAAATCTTCTAAATACTTATGGTTGGCCTTAGAATATCTTTGTGAGCATTGAACTAGTCCACCTCTTATTCCATTTTGCATGAACATATACATTTCGGAATCAGTAAACAGCTCTAACGTAACCTGAGTGGTTTTGAGCATAGCATCCCAAGATAGACCTGGTGCTGGAAAAACAATAAGATTTTTGAACCCGATTGCAAAATTGTGAAATTCAGATTTTTGTAAACATACGCATAAATTTATTTTTTTTGTGAGCTTTGCAATATAAACTTATAAATACAATTTACAAACCACCAACAAATTTGAGAAAAAAATATTTCTGTATAGAATAAACAAAAATATTTAAGACTGCAAAATTTTCTGTGTAGTCAGATTATGATGAATAAATGTTGAAGTCAGCATAATTATGAAAACATAAAGAAAAATCAAAAACATATGTACATAAAACAGACTCAAATTATAAGGAATAAATCTCGAAGTCAGCAGAATTATGAAAACAAAGAAAAATCAAAAACATACATATATAAAAACAGACTCAAATTATAAGGAATAAATCTCGAAGTCAGCAGAATTATGAAAACAAAGAAAAATCAAAAACATACATGAAAACAGACTCAAATATAAAAAAGAACAAAAAATAAAATATGCTATATATATCTATATAGCCAAATTATAAGGAATAAATCTCGAAGTCAGCAGAATTATGAAAACAAAGAAAAATCAAAAACATACATATATAAAAACAGACTTAAATATATAAAAGAACAAAAAATAAAATCTACTAAACCTCATTAATACAACGATACCAAAGTGATCGCAACATACACACAGGCACATACACACATTCAAACACACTTTCATACACATGCTATGATGTCAGTTTTGACGACACACCTAAAATAATCAGTAATAAACACACTCTCTGCTAACAAAATATTTCTCTGCCACGATTCCATCAGCAACACACCAAACAGCATAAACACACACCCCCGCTATGACGTCAGTGATGACGACGCACCTAAAACAATCATATATAAATTATTTATTTATAAATTTTAGTTTTAAAAAAAAATTTAAACCCTTTTTTATCACTTTTAAAATACGATTTATTTATTTGTCTTCAAATTACAACTGAACTGAAAACTATTTTACAAAATTAATTACAGCTTAAATTCTATGTTAAAATATGCTTATTAATTAATAATGGCACGCTTTGTTACCGTATGCAATAATATTTGTTTTTCACCGTCTGTAAATGTGTCAGCAAATTGCGATGAACGAGTTTTTAGCCAGAAGTTTAATAAACTGCAATTAGGTCCCTTTATTTGGAAATTGAATGTTTTTTATATTAACACCTCCCCACTTAAATCCGATCGTCCTCGTTCGGCTGGAAATAAGAGACGTGTGTATTTTCTGTTACACCTTTGGGTTTATTTCCCTTGGATTCCGATGATTCTGGCATAGATATTTGTACTTGGGGCTGGTTACTTATTAATGTTGGAACGACAAATGATTTATTTTCCTTCTTACACACTCTGGTTTTAACAATTACAAAGATTGATACGAATGTTGCAGTTAAGGCTAGTCCAAGATTGATACCTGAGTTCTGCACATTTTTACGATTGAGTAGATATGGCTTCTGTGTTATTAACTTGCATTTCTTTTACCATCTCCAATGGCTTCATCTGTGCTGTCTCAAATGAGTTGTAGATTTGATCTGATATTGAAACAGACTCGTTATGGAATTGCACTAAAAATGTACCGATAAGGTTCCGGGGTTCTTTGTTAATAAAAATCGTTCCATTAAAGTTGTTTAAAAGAATTGTTCCGGGTGAAATTTCATCTACGGTGGGTATATTCCGATTGTCTATTAAACTGCAATTTGCTGGTTCACTTTTGATCAGTCTTGCTAGGCAAGTGTCATTGTCTAAATTTTCTAAATTTCTCCTATTGCATATGGTAAGGTTGTTGTAGTCCTTGCATGCATTTTTTATTCCAAATATTACATTATCGCATATTAGGATTTTATTGTAAATAATCTTGTTTATATGTTTTTTATACTTAATAGGTTTTACTAATATTTCATTACAAGAATTTACATTTGTTGTTGGTATTCTAATGATATAAACAATAGAATCATGATTTGACGCAATCTTAACTTCAGCGAATTCAAATGCCTGTTCTAGATTTACAAACTGTATTAAATCTGTATTTATTACATCTTTGACAATATTTATTTCTGTATGGGATAATATAAATGAATTAATTATTCCGATTTTAGCCCAATGCATGGCATACTGAATATTAATTATCTCTTCTTTTATTATATCTAATTTATATTTTAGGACCGTTATGGCATGCTCCTTTATGGACTTGGTGCTACTATTATTTATGTGTCTTAATATTTCATTAGTTATTTTAGTTATTTCTTTAAATTTTTCAATTGATAATCTTTTTATAACTATTTGCTTATTGTTATTTCTCAACATTTTGTTTGTTTTTTTCTCTAAGATTTCAAAATCGTCGTGGTCAGGGCTCCCAGCTATCCACTTCCATGCGGACCCTAAAAAATTCAAGGATCTTTTGGTTTCAACCTATCTAGGTACTCCTGAAGTTCTTTCAACTCATGTCTAAGGAAGGGGTAAAGGAAGTGAGATTGACTAACGTTTTGGAGTAATGTTTCTTCTAAGTTGTCGATCAGTTCTTGATATTCGTCCACATTAATAGTATGAATCAGTTTGAAGGTCCCAGTCTGTATCTTCGCTTGTCCGGAGTTCATAGTCACTAATTGTGAGTTCGTGTAGTCCATTATTTTAATGTCAGCCCAAGCGAGGGTGAAGAGTAACCTTAAATTAACGTTATTTTAATTCCTTATGTTATTTTTGTGAATTGTTTTTCCTGATTCAGTTATAACGGTAGTGTTCTTATTTTCTCTAACTATTTCCTTTCTGTATGTTTTGCTGAGTTTTGTCCCTAGTCTTTTGTTTTCCTTTACGTAAATAGTTTGTCCAGGTTCGTAAGTTCTAGGTACGGTCTTTGTCTTGTTATGATAAGTTATGTCTTCTAATTGTTTTTCCTTTAGTCTCTTGACGGTATCTTGTTTAGTTTTTTCTATATCTAGAGGATTAGTAGTAACTCTCCCCAAAAAGAATGTTTCTATGGGTTTCCTTTTTATGGTTGAGTGTACTGAATTATTATATTCGTATATTGCTCTGTATAATAGTTCCGAGAAGGTCCACTGTCCATTTCCGGCTTTCAGACAACGCATAACTTCTGAAAGTGTGGAGTGGAATCTCTCTATTTGCCCGTTGACGCTACTGCTGTAAGGTGGAATCCTAAATACCTTTATGTTATATTGATTTTCTAACATGAAAACTATAGCCGTGGAATTGAATGACTTCTCGTTGTCCATGACAATTATTTCTGGCATACCGAATAAAAGTACCACCTCTCTTAGGGGTTCTTTAACATCCTCAACGGATCGAGATTTTAGAATTCTGGCTTGCGCGAATTTTGAAAATTTGTCTATAGCGGTTAGTACTGCCTTTTTTCCTGTCATGAAAATATCTATGTGGACAATTTGTCCAGGGAATTGTGGTATTGGCGTCTCTTGGATTGTGATTTTGTTAGGATGCCTTTCGTATTTATTTTCTTTACACACTTTACAAGGGCTAATGAGTTTTTTTATTTTCGAATGCATTTGCGGAAAGTAAAATTTTGTTAGAAGTTGTTCCTTATTCTCAATACTGTTCCTGTGAGCTCGATTGTGTTCCTTAAGTATTTCGGTTTCTTGCTCTTCGTCGTTTTTCAAATCCGTGACTATTTTCCTACAATATTTTACCCTGTATTGAGTGAAATTATTTCTATAACCTTCTTGAAACATTCCTAATATTTCATCCGATGTATGTATGCAATTAGTTACTGAGGGATTCAGATACTTTTTTAATATCTGAGTCAGGGACTCTGGTGTAATGTCAAGTTCGTTAATTCTATGTCTGTGAAAGGTAGGGAAAACAATTTCAAAGTTATAAAACGGTTGGCTTCTTTCATTTGAAATGAATATTTGATTCTTGAAGGCGTTAATGGGAGCATCAGTATATTGTATTAAATTTTGGGATGAACTCTCATCACTGTGTTGAGTTGGAGTTAGAGTGTTTATAAGAGTGTTCTCATGCGAAGGTCTGGATAAGGCATCGGCAACTACATTAGTACTGCCTGGTTTGTATTGCAGTTCATAATTGAAGTCCTCAAGAAATGCTTTCCATCTTTTAAGTTTAAAATTCGCATTTTTGTTATTTAAAGCGTAAGTCAGAGGGAGATGGTCTGTAACTATCTTTAACAGCAAGCAATTCTCTTTCGTTTGTAGCGTAGTGCTCTTCCGCTTTGCTAAGGGTACTTGATAGAAATATAATAGGTCTATTTTCTTGGGATAGCACTGCTCCCAGTGCATAGTTAGAAGCATCTGTCGTGAGGGTAAATTCTTTATTAAAGTCTGGGTACGCTAACATAACATCGTCAGAGGTCAATATGGTTTTTAGTTTTATAAATGCGTCCATTGCTTCTTGATCTAAATCAATTGTTATCTTTTTTGACATATATTTAGACGAACGTCCTGCCTCCCCTCTCAAAAGCATTGTCAGGGGCTTTGCAAGTTTAGCATAATCCCTGATAAAGCGTCTATAATAGTTTGACAATCCCAAAAATGATCTTAGATCTTTTAGTGTCTTGGGTGTTGGGAAATTTAGGATTGCTTCTACTTTTTTGGGGTTGGTTTTTATTCCTTCATCTGAAATGATGAATCCCAAAAATTCCACTTCTCTTTTTAAGAACTCACATTTATCTAACTGAACTTTCATGTTTGAAAGTCTGAGAGTTCCGAAAATGGTATCTATATTTCTATAATGGTCTTCTTCACTTTTGGAGAATATTATAATATCGTCCATGTAAACAAAACAAATTTTTCCTATCCGTTTCCTCAGTATATCGTCCAGCTGAAATATGGAGGGCGCATTTCTTAAGCCAAACGGTAATCTGGTAAACTCGTATTTACCATTGTTGACTGAAAATGCTGTCTTTTGTCTATCGACTTCCCTTAGCGGTATTTGGTGGAACCCGCTTTTAAGGTCTAGCACTGAAAAAAATTTGTTTTGTCCCAATTGTGGGAGAACGTCATTGATTTCTGGGATGGGATATTTGTCCGGTAATGTCTGTTCATTTAACTTCCTATAGTCGATTACCATCCTATACTTTTTCTGACCCGAGGCATCGGTTTTCTTGGGCACTATCCAAATAGGCGAGTTGTACGGTGACCTAGAGGGTCGAATGATACCTTGTTTCAAGAGGTCTTGTATTTGTTTTTCAACCTCGTCTTTTAGTTGTACAGGATAAGTATAGTATCTAGAATATATAGGTTCATTGGTTTTTGTTTGAATGTCAGCAACTACGGCTGTGGTATATGTGAGATTCTCTACTTCTTGTAGTTTGTCTTTCTGTTTTTGTGTTAAATGATCTGTCCTGATATTGATGTTGTTTACTGATTGCGAAATCTTTTGTTTTATTCTAACTTTTATATCTTTATTGATCAGCATGTAATTATCTGCTAAGTAAATAATGGCTGATAGTTCTTTTAAAGTATCATTTCCTAAGATGCCATGGAAAGTATTTAACGTTGGTAATAGATAAAATTTTATTTTGCCAGTGTCTTTGCTGAATAGATTAATGAATGTGTGGTGGGTGATTTTATTATTTCCACCTACTGAGTTTGCAAAAAAGCAGTTTTGGTTTGGCAAAGGATTTCGTACTAAGCTAGGCAAAATGTAGTTCTTGTTTGAGCCGGTGTCGATAAGAAAGTTTAAAATTTGTCCTGTATTCGTCCTGCACTCAAAATAAGGTAGGGACGAATCTACTGGTCTAAAAAATGTATGTCTACGAATTCTTGAGTTTCTGTTTCTAATGTCTCTGTTTGGTTCTGAAGGTAGTCGTCTAATGTTGGGAGTTCCTCTTCTTTTTCGTAATTTTCTAATTCTTCGTACTGGTTGTTGTTAAAATTTACATCTCTTTCGGTTTGTAAATGGAAGTTTCTTTGCATCTTTTGTGGGCCTTGAAGGTGTTCGGGCTGAGCGGCTGGTCTTTTGCCGAAAAATTGATTATTCTGGGCTGGCCTATTCATATAGTTCACAGCCCTTGACCTCATGGAAGTATCCACGTCCATAGGCTCAGGACGTGGTTGGGGCTTTGGGGCGTTTGGCCGTGGTGGACCAAAATTTGGGTTTGGATACCTTTGTACATATGGTGTTTGATTCTGATTGTTGTAGTATCTCATAGGAAGAGCTGATCTGAATTGTTGAAAATTCTGAGATGGTTGTGACATATGAGCCAGTTGAGGGTAAAAATTTCTTTGCTGTTTATCCTGATACTGTACTCTATTCATTGGTTGTGATATAGGCCTATGATTGTTATTCTTATTTGAGTTTACAAATTGAGTTCGCACGAATTGGTTCTCCATTTTCAAGCATAAGTGAAGCGCTTGTGGGAGATCTTTAGGTTCCTTTATACCGAGATGTAGTGACATATTGCCCTTCAAACCTCTAATGAAAACGTCTAATGCTTTATCCCTATATGTTTGCGCGAGCAGGTCCAGCGCTTCCCTACTTACGTCCATGCAGGACAATTTGTTCATAATGAGTGACAGATAAGAATATACCTCCTGATAAAAGTCTTGGACTTTACTATTGCCTTGTACTAGAGTACTCATTTGGTATTCTAGGGTGGTCAAATCCCTTTTGTCTGCATAATGCAATGCAAGACATTTTGTTATGCACTCCCAGTTCAAGGGAGTGTTGTAGGCTTCTAGTGCCGCGTCTGCACAACCGACAATTTTATTTCGAATCGTATTTAGTATTGCAAAATATTTTGGGGTTCCCTTCTTAGAGTCGTACAGTCCGAGGATTCTATCTATGCTCTTTTTCCAAGAGCTAAATTCTGAGGGGTTTCCAGAGAATTCCCTTATATTTCTAACAACGTCGGGGACTTTATCTAAATCGGCTAAGTCGTTTCTATATCTTTCTTCTATTACCTGATCTATACCTCCTATGTTTGCGTTGGGATCTAGTATCTGATTAATTGCTATTTGACATTGCTGTGCACAAATTCTAGCTATCATTTCTTCCATGTTTCTATTATTTTCATTATTAGGAACTGGATTTGGAACATTTACATTCAGGACTGGAGGCCTGACCAAATTATTAGGATTAGACATTATTTGTTATATTAATATAAAATTATATTTGTGTTAAAGTTTTTCTTATTTCTATTGGAGGAATCGCAATAGTAGTTCTAAGATGTAGTGTTTGTTTGATCTTGAAGAGATATTAATATTTTCGAATTGATTCACTTTTGAAGCAAAAATTTTCTAAATTGGAAATTAACTTATTAAATTTAATAATTTTCACTTTCTCATAGGATTTAGAAGAGATGAAAAAAATTTTTTTAAATTGATTCACGTTTGAAGCAAAAATTTTCTAAATTTTGATTCTTTAAATTTTAACTTCTAAGTTTAGTTTTAATTGTTTTCACTTTTCAAATTAATTCGCTTTTTCTAATATTTTCGTAAATTTAATTCTTCAAAATTTACTTGTTAAATTTACTGTTGATTTATTTCACTTTTTCATAAAATTTATGATTAAAATATTTACTTTCTATTTTAGTATTTTATAAATTCTTCCTTTCTTTGAGATTTGTATTGTTTTCACTTTTTAAATTTTAGCTAAAGAATAACTTAATTCTATTCTTACATAAAAATGGTGATCATCCTTATGGAGCTGGTAGTGGGGTATTGTTCCTTTTTCTTCTTAGTACTGGGGTACCCGCGTCTCACACTATGTTCTCCACTCAAAACGTCCTTATTTTGTGGGTGATCCTTCTTGGGTTGCAGCCTATGGGGTGCTTTTTATTGGAAGTCCTTAAATTTGCAGCCTATGGGGTGCTTTGAATTGGAAGTCCTTAAATTTGCAGCCTATGGGGTGCTTTGTATTGGGAGTCCTTAAATCTGCAGCCTATGGGGTGCTTCTTGATTCTATGGATCCCTTTTACGTTGGGCGCCAATTATTTATTTACAAATTTTAGTTTTAAAAAAAAATTTAAACCCTTTTTTATCACTTTTAAAATACGACTTTATTTATTTGTCTTCAAATTACAACTGAACTTAAAACTATTTTACAAAATTAATTACAGCTTAAATTCTATGTTAAAATATGCTTATTAATTAATAATGGCACGCTTTGTTACCGTATGCAATAATATTTGTTTTTCACCGTCTGTAAATGTGTCAGCAAATTGCGATGAACGAGTTTTTAGCCAGAAGTTTAATAAACTGCAATTAGGTCGCTTTATTTGGAAATTGAATGTTTTTTATATTAACATATACACACATTCTCTGCCAACAAAAAATATCTCTGCCTCCATACCAACATACTGTGTCGTCAGTGATGACGACGCACCTAAAATAATCAGATATACACACATTCTCTGCCAACAAAAAATATCTCTGCTCCATACCAACATACTGTGACGTCAGTGATGACGACGCACCTAAAATAATCAGATATACACACATTCTCTGCCAACAAAAAATTCACTGCCTACATACCAACATAATATGACGTCTGTGATGACGATGCATCTAAAATAATCAGATATACACACATGGTCTGCCAACAAAAAATTCACTGCCTAGATACCAACAGAAACACACCCAGCAACATAAACACACAACCAACCAACATAGCACAGGCAAGCAAACGAACATACACACGCAAACACACAACCAACATAGCACAGGCAAGCAAAAGAACATATACACGCACACACATAACCAACATAGCACAGGCAAGCAAAAGAACATACACACGCACACACACAACCAACATAGCACAGGGAAGCAAAAGAACATACACACGCACACACACAACCAACATAGCTCAGGCAAGCAAAAGAACATACACACGCACACACACATCCAACATAGCACAGGCAAGCAAACGAACCTACACACACACATAAAAAAACTAGAGGATGGCAACACTGGCTCGCTCAAAAGTAATGGTGACAATAGACATGCGCGACTGCGCTGCCGGTCTATTGTCACCATTACCTATCTACTATTGAGCTCAATTAAAAATTTTTTCTGCATATTATCAGAGACTATACTAAAAATCATACAACATTTTCTTTTTAATTTTATCTTCGCTATTACCGGAGATATTGGCAAAATTGCGGGCAAAGTCAAGGCAAAAAGTCAATATTTAAAAATTTAAAGCCAAATATTTTTGAAAATATTAAAGAGGTTTTTGTAAAGCAAAATGTGTTTTCTTTATCAATGAGAAATCGTTACAAAAAGCATAAAATTGTTAAAATCAAATAATATTTGTAAAAGCTATAAAGCCAACAAAGTTTTACATGCCCGAGGTAGTCAATCAAGTTTCACATGCCCGAGGTAGTCAGCTTTGATACCCTGTAGCCTACCGTATGTTTCAACAGGGGGCTTCAAATTTAAATATTCTTAAAGCTTAGGTCCTTTTCTATGATTTTTCATTTATTTGTAATGGGATCGCTCATTTCAAAGACACAGATTTATTACCCTTTTTCTAATTGGAAGGACTGTGCGTCGTCGACTCTTTTCATACGAAAAGTTTTAAGATGTGAGGAATATTGAAACGAGGTAGTGTATTCCCAAATTTTTGTTTTGAATGTTCTTCATCACAGAATCCACCTTTAATAAGATTTTCCAGATAATCTTCTATAATATGTATTGTTTCGTTTCGAGCTTTTCGATAACGTTTCTTGTTCGGGTTCTTTTAATTTGTCAAAAAATAAAAACACAACGGATTGATTTTAACTTAATGATGTTTTATTTCCTTTAATACCATTACTATTAAAATACACGAAGCTTTTAGTTATCAACGTTAACACTTAAAAACCTTTTTCACTACTGATCTATTTACTAAATGCACGAAGTTCACCATGCCGCAACTTAGACAAGACTGACTTATTTGTGCCTTGCAGTATCGGCTTTTATACGTGTTGTCTGTTACGTTTAAGGTTTTCGAACGTAGTAGAAAAATCCTAACCATGACAGTGTAAATTTTTTATGTAAATTTTAACCGTATCCAATCGAGGGCGTTCGTTATTATTTACCACTGCTATGAATATTTTTTTATATAGATTTCTCGAACAATCTTTTAGATTCTCCTTGCTGTTTCTAGAACTTTCGTGAATGTTCTATTTCCGTTAGTTTGAATTTTAGTGCTCCCAATTTCCGCACCCCGTTAATTGAACTGTACTTAACCATCGCTGTATTTTTATGTCCGTCAAATTTGAATTTTGTAATAGTATTATAATTTTTACTCACAAATATACTATATTTCTTATACAGAATTGCAAATGAATTCTGAAGTTATGAAATGATTTTAATAAATTTAAATTTGGCTTATTTCATTTGTAACATGTAAGTTTTCACAATTAAGATTTTTTAGCCAAATGTAATTCTTAAGTTTTGAAAATATCCCATAGGTGTGCGATCTTCTGAATATCCCTTTTCTTCTTCTTGATCTGTTGGAAATCTTTCGTAAGAAAGGAGAATAATTGTGTCCTACCCAATTCATCAAATAGAGAATCTACATATGTTGGTCATTGGAAATTTATTATCCACAGTGATATTATGCAAATTTCGGTAATATAAGTATAACTATACGTCAATTCCGTTTGCTATCATTGTCAAACTTCTTCGGTACTATCCCTAAGGGAGAGTTACAAAGCTATTTACTCAGCCTATCTATTCCTGGACTAACATTTCCCTAATATGAGTTTCGATCGCAATTTCATGTACTTTCTCATATCTATAAATTCTCGAATACACCAGTGTAGCCAATGTTGTCACAATACTATGCTTAACCGCACTAGTGGCTGGCTGACAAGGTTCGACCCACATTGTTTCTTTTTGAAACCCCTTCCATTGTGCTTTTCTCCTCATTATTCAAATAATGCGGCATCTCTATGTTACCAAAGTTTATGCTTTGCAACTCGACAAATTGCAACAGAATGGTCCAAAACTTAGGTCATCGGGCATCGCTAATGCGACACTTCCCTTTCTACTCGCAATTTATCTGGTTTCAAATAAATATTGTAATAATTACAAATATAATGACAACACAAGATATCCCCCGTCCCATATTTGTTGATGAAAGGTATAAAAGCAAAACAATTTGTATTGGAATTTTTTTTACATACTTGGAGGATTCAAACGGTGTACTATTAAGTCATATTGTCTTAATATTTTACAATAGTTTAAAAAAGATTGTTGTTGTGCTTAACAAAAAGTCATAATACAATAAGACTTTTATAACTAACTATGTTTATTGTTTAGTCATATTCAAACAGTACAAATTTAAGAGACTTGCGAGAGAAATTACATTGCACAACAAGATATGTACATAATCTTATGAATGAGAGTGCTAGTGATCGAGCAGATAGTAACATGCATATGTATATTACAAAATTAGCATTAATATAATTAATATAATATAATAGTATAATATAATAAATTGTAGGTGATTTACAATAAAAATATAGGATTTTATCAAAGTTATAAAAAATAAAACAATTAAGATAATATGATTATGATATTCATAAGATGTGCTGGCAGTCAAATTGTCATAATTTAATAAAAATTTATAGATGTAATTGTTTTTGTCATCAAATGTTCATGTTTGAACAATATTTTATAATATTACGTTATGACCTAGCTTGACAATTATTCATATATTAAAAGATTGAAAATATATATGTATGTAAGTAAGGGTATAACTAAAAGAAAAAAATTTACATAAATATATTACTACTTTATGCAACTAATTTACACAACTCCCTTTTAAACATAATTGCGTTGCTTATTGTTTGTGTAGAGTTGGGTAAAGCGTTCCAAAGACTGACGATGTAAATCAAAAAATGTCGTTGTTATAAGAGACTTATATATTTCTGTTGACCTGCCAAAAATAATTCTATTATATATATGTTATGATTTTGTGTAAAAAATAAGACATTTTATTTTAAGCAGATTTACTAATTCCTTCTGAAAGATTTGGTAGAAATAAAATGAAATGCGGTCGCGGCGACTTTTCTGGAAAACAAATCTTCCGATGTTATTGTATGCAACGTTTAATCTACGTACATAGATCATTGCTATCACAATTCGCGAATAACTCGCAGCCATACAAAAGCTTTGAGATAAGAAAAGTTTTTGCCAGTAACATTCGAATAAGAAAAGGAGTAGAATCTTTAACGGCCCATAGGTTGCGTAGCATACCGTACACTATTCCCACAACGACTTCAATATGGTTGGACCAGTTAAGTTTATTGTTAAATGCAACTCCAAATCAACGTTAGTTTTTATTTAAAAATTGGGAGTGATTCTTGCAGATTTGATTTTGACTTTGATCGATGGATGCACAATCCATTGGCCCTAGACCAAATGTTAACGCTGTTAAGGTCTTGATTTACACTGTTTACACATGTTGCAATATCATCCACAGTGGAGCTGTTGTAGATTTGCACATCATCTGCATACATTTGCATTTTACTACCAACCACAGTGTTAGGTAAATCATTTATATATAATAAAAATAAAAGGGGAACAAGAATTGAACCCTGTGGTACTACCCTGACGACATCAAGCACTTTAGAGTAAACACCATTATAATGTACCCTTTGAAATCTGAAGCTTAAGGAAGAGGAAATCAAATTGCTGGCTATGTTCGAAAAATATAACAATTTCCTAAGTTTTGTAATAAGTATCAAACGCTTTGCTATGATCTAGAAGAACTAAGAGGGTAACCATGTTATCGTCGAGTTTTCATCCAATATCTTCTACAACGTCTACCAATGCTGTTATGTAGCTTCTATTGCCTCTTGCCTAGCAGCACTTATTTATTTACCGATAATTTTCTCAATTACTTTAGATAAATACGGTAAGTTAGTGATTGGACGAAATTCCATTGGAATAGGTATGATTTTTTATAGTTTCCATTTTTCTGGGAATGTTGACTTCGTCAGAACCTTAATTCTTAAAAAAATGGTACTTAAATCATCCATCCCAGTGGCGTTTGACTTGACTTCAGAAAGACAAGCAAGAACTTCCAGCTGGGCTACACAATGAAAACTAAATGGGTTTGATATTGGTACATGCAATCAATTGCGGACGAAAATCTTCGCTGATAAAACAGAGATTTTGCAACTTTAATACAGTTAGATACTTCTTTACGAGCAACATGATGCTGAGCCTTAAGATCAACCGTTTTGAACCTCTTCCAAGGCTTTTCATTGGCTTTAATAAGTTTAGTTCTAAAAGGAACAAATGAAACAAACAAATTACTAACATTGTTTTGAATGAAATCCACTTGATCGTCAACACTTTCGATTAAATAAATTTGATCCCAGCATATACTTTCAATAAATCGATTGAGCGATATATGATCAACGTTACGAAAATCCCGATAGGAAATGTAGGTATTTTGATTTGCTACTGGCAAATCATAAGTTAAACAAAGAATATCATGCTTTGAAAAGGCGGATGCAGATAGCTGGTCATAGAGAAGTGCTTTAGACTTATGGTTCAAAAATACAATGTCAATTAAGCTATTTGAGGTCGCATGAAAATGTGTGTGTATATACGTGTTTACAGGGCTCAGATCAAGAGTCTGCATTAGTCCGACTAGTGTGTTATCAGTTAATAAGTTATTATTAAAATCACCAGCTATGATAATAAATGTTTTCAATAGTGCTAATAAAAGGACTAAAATTTATGTTGTTGTTGGGTCTATATACACTACCTAAAAGCATTTTTCTTCTGTCCGAAGTACAGATCTCGAGAAACAGATATTCAATCTCACTACTAAGGTCAGATTGCAATATGTGGTTACATCGAATGCCATTACGAACGTAGACAGCAACTCTACCGCCACGGGATCTAGTTTCAATTTCATTTATTAAAATTCTTCTGTCAGAACGGAAAAGCCTGAAACCCGACAGAATGAATATAGAGTCTGAAACACCAACTGGAAACCATGTTTCAGAAACACATATAATATCTATCCTGGACGCAGCAAACAGATACATAAATTCATCCATTTTATTATTCAAACTTTGCGCATTTAGGTGAACAATTTTTAGACCATTTTTTTGTTTAGAAATAATTCTTATTATGTTTTACACACAGTATTTGGACCGTTAATTACCTGAATAGGTCATGATCAAACTGAGAAGTTTCAACGCAATTAAAATAATAACAATTTGAAGAAATATTAAAACGGAAGCTATGTAGCATAAATTGTATAAAAAACTTTTGTAAATTTATGGCGAAAACTATTAAATCAATAAAATTATAATAGTATTTAGTGAAAAAATTAAAAAAGTAATAAGAAGGTTGGCCATCACAGGTGTTTGCGATGATATCCAAATCGTAGTACATGGAAACATATTTGCCTTTTTTTAATTCATCATTGAGATACGTTATATGCTATCTATCACAAAAAATGTACCTAAGATCTCAATAAACAACTCTCTACAACATATGAACTTCCTATGAATGATTCTTAATACCGTTTAGGTAGTGCTCATGCAGCCGCAAAAGTGAAAAATTTCCTGACAATTTTGTAATTTTATTTGTTTTTTTTAGTTCAACATTGAGATACATACTTTGCTATCTATTACAAAAAAGTACCTAAGATCTCAATAAACAACGCACCGACCGCAGCAGCACAGGTAAAGCAATAAGCTCAACTATAGCATAACTTGTGGACAACATTGGCAACTGACAATTTCAATATGCAGTGTCAAAAAATATATTTATTTTGCTACGTTTGCGGTCATCAAATCAGAAAAAAATGTTCTGTAAGATTTCAAAAGGAAAAGAATCTTTTAACTAGTGAATTCAAAAGAGCATATTATTTTTCGAATTATACTTGACCGGTGAAAATTACACACCTAATACAGTTTGTCGCCAATGTTACAACAATGTCATGGCATGGTTAAGTGGAGGTAAAGATAGTATGAAGTATTGTAAGCCGGTAAACTGAATTAATTGCCCAGGTGATCATGATGCAATCAGTTGCTATGCATGCGTAAATTACACATGTCGTCTAAATCGACATGCTGAGAAGAAAAAAATTTATAAAGCAACTATAGTAGCCACACTACCAGTGCTTGCAGCTGAAAATTTTGTATCACCAAGGCCGCCAACTCTAGATCGTGGGACAGAATATACAAGAATGAATAGAGCAAGTGGTGTTACTTATGAAGATCCATTTGATAGCGAGTATTTGCCCCAACAGGGTAGAGATGGACCACAACTAATAACACAAATGGAAATGGATTTCATTGTAGCCATATTGGGATTATCGCAGGGACTTGCCATATTTTTGACAGCGTTTTTAGTGCAAAGAAAACTCACACATGCTAATGTTAAATCTACGGCTACAGCAAACGGCAAGCTGAATTTCAGATCTACACTCTAAATAATGACAATTCATTCGCTTACTGCAACGATGAAAAGCTTTGGTGGTAAAAATGGGAATGAACTACATCGCTATTGAGTGGAGATTATTTTTTGATGGTTCTGTTTCGAGCTTGAAAGTAGTGTTGTTGCATGCGTCGAACCGAAAAACCTTCCATTCCGCTAGCAATGGGTATTAACATGAAAGAAAGCTATGAAACATTGAGGGGTATAATGAAAAAATCAAATACTACGAAAATAAATTGAAGATTTGCTGTGAAGGTCATCAACATTTTGCAAGGGCTTTCCAAAATTCTATTGTTTTATTTGTAATTGGGATTCGTGCATAGACTGAAAAATGCACCATTAATTAACAATACTCAAGACATCTTTCTGCCACAGTTCCACATAAAATTGGGAATTGTTGAAAATTTTCGGCAAATTTTTGTTTATAGAGATCATAGGTACATTTTTGTAATATATAGCATAGTAATTATCTCAATGTTGAAGTAAAAGAAAAACAAATAAAATTAAAAAATTTTCGGGAAATTTTTCACTTATACAACTACCTGAGGCTACCTAAACGGTATTAAACATCATTCCTAGGAAGTCCATATGTTCTAAGAAAGTTGTTTACTGAGGTCTTAGGTACATTTTTGAAATAGATAGCAAGGTATGTATCTCAACGTTGAAGTAAAGAAAAAACAAATGAAATTAAAAAATTTTCGGGAAATTTTTCACTTTTACGGCTACCTGTGCGCTACCTAAACGGTAATAAAAATCATTCCTATAAAGTTCATATGTTCAAAAGAGTTGTTAACTAAGATCTTAAGTACATTTTTTAGTTGATTGTTTTCTTGAATTCTTAACGGTTTGCTACCTATGGACCTGAACAGTGGAAAAAGGTAAAAAATCGAATTTCTTGAAATTTATTGCGATTTTCATCTTGAAGATGAGGGTTTTTTGATTTTAGATGTTCTTTATAACAAGATCTACAACTTTGCCTCAGAGAGTAAATCAAAATTCCGAACGATTTGCAAGATATGAGCCTGAGAAAATGATTAGTATTTTGGAAAAATGACACCGAGGTCCCAAATCTTTGGGGCCCCATAAAAGTACATTAGTTTGGGAAAAACTGTAAGACACAGGTCTTCTTTTTTTGTCTTTATATTTATGTGTCCGTATATATGTTATTTTTCCATGACTTAAAAAATTACACACAGTGTTATTATTCAAAGTGTAATCGTGTAATCGTTTTGTAATTTATTACAGCTAGTATGTGTTTGCTTATACTTTCATGTGCTCATCGTAATGAGAAAATTTTAGTTTTTTTTTTTTTTAAATTTAAGAAAGAGTTTTTTGTTGTTGTTAATTTTGTGCAAGCTACAAGTTAACAACGGTGTCGACACTGCCAACTAATTTAATTTGGCAGTGTAAGCGCTTTTAATATTTTTATCACTACATGCGTATCCGTTCCAATTACAAACTGCCTTAATACAATAAACCTGTGGGAAAACAATTTTGCTGGATCAGCGTCTGCATACTCGCGCATGTTGGTGCAACGTGATCGATGTATTTAACGAGCCAACAAAGTTGGCTGGGAACGGGCAGTCTTGGCTATGGTGTCACAAGTGGCAGTCGAATTATTTTGATTTGTGAAAATAGTTAAATTACTTTTGTGAATATAATTAAATTGTGAATATAATTAAATTAATCTTATTAAAGGTAAATTCATAAAAATTAAAGTGTTTTATTTAAAGGCGCAGTTGGTGGCGCATAAAATATAATTTTTTTTAGTCACACCGATTAAAATCCTTTAACTGGCGCCCGAGCAGGGACCCGCTTAAAAGACAGCGGGGTCCTTGAATAATAATAATAAAAAAATAAAATCAATCAAAGATTCTGCGATTCCTACGGGACCCTCCAGGATCACTGAAGTATAAATAATATTAAAATAACTATAAAATACTAACTTTAACTCCTCCTTTGCTAATCCGATATTCCTGGTGGTTAAAAAACTAAAAAAACATCACAGAAGGTTACCGAGGTGAAAGTGAAGTAAACCGTACCGTAGTAGGTATCCGCGATTATAAAAGCGGATTTCCAAACCGGAGTCTTACGGAGCTTCCGTGAGGACAAAAGGATTTTAAACGGTCGCGGCGCGTACCATAGCCAAGGCTCAATATAATAATAAAAAAATATATATATATATAAAAAAAAAACATAAATATTAATGTGAAAAAATTTACGAGGAAGAATTTCCCTCAAGTGCCATCAGTGCAAAAATATTTTTTGAAATTTCAAAAGAAAAATTATATAAAAAAAAAGAGAATAAAGATATAAAAAATTGAATGAAAATATAAAATATAAAAAAAAGAGAAAAACGAAAATTAAAAAAGAAAATATTATTATTAAATTGAAAATATCCTTTCGAAATTGATCTCTAAAATAAAATTAAAAAAGAGAATTAAAAATTGAAATAAAAAATAAGAAAAAATTTTTTTTTTTAAAGAAATACGAAAATTAAAATAAGAAAGAGAAAATATAGCATTGAAAATATTCTTTTGAGAATTGAAATTAAGAGCATAAATCAAAGAGAAAATATAAAAAGGGTCAAGAAAAAGAAGTGAAGTGAAATTGTGCAACGACCAAGGATCTTTTTCAGCAAAGTTTTCCTGATATTTCAGGTAAGTGAAATTTCTTTCCTCCTTTGTCAGCTTAAATTAAAAAATAATGGAAGAGGTAAAATCCACAATAACGACTATGACTGGAGCCATAAATCGGTTTATGGAACAGCTCAAGTCTGTTGAAACTCGTATAGGTACTATAGAAGCGAGTCTCAGTAACAACGCACTAGGACAAGTTTTAGGTAGGATAGAGCGTCTCGAAAATGTGCGAGCTGCGGCGGAAGTCCCATTGGTCTCTGACGAAGTACCTCTTCAACGGCCACGAACCGAAACCGAATTAAAAGATATAAGCCGACTTCCTGATAGCGTAAAAGAATTAAGAACTTTTGAGGGTAATCCAACCCAGTATGTATCTTGGGTTCATTCCGTGGAAACCATTCTAAAGGATTTTGAAATTGTTAGGGACAAACCAATTTATCGTGCAATATTACAGAGCGTCCGCCAAAAAATTATTGGCGCTGCAGACACAGCTCTGGTGTCCTATAATGTATTCGATAGTGATTGGGCTGAAATTAAAAGGATACTTTCTCTTCACTACGCTGATAAACGAGACATCCAAACTCTAGAGCATCAACTCAATCAGCTTTCCCAAGGATCTTCGACAATAGACGAGTTTTACTCCACTATTAATCACCAACTTTCGCTCATTATTAATAAACTGAAGTCGGAATCCTACAGCGAGGAAACCATCAAAGCCCTGGTGGAAACCTACAGGAACAGAGCGTTGGAAATTTTTGTACGCGGGTTAAAGCAGGATCTTTCCCGTATGATCATTATACAGCGGCCAGGAACGCTCCCTGAAGCATACTCGGCTTGCTTGCAACTGCAAAACTTAACGATCCGAAATAATATAATTTATACAAAAACGAAGCCTCACGATTCGGTCCCCACAGAGACAGCTTATCGTCCTGGGCCTTCAAGGCCACTAAAGCCATTTCCTGCGCGATCGGGTTGGCAGAACCAAAATTTTAGGCCTAGAAATTGGCAACACAACAATAATTATTCTAACTTCCGTGTAAGCGGATATTCTAATTATAATAAGCCAGCGTTGCCCCCTCGGTATCCGGCCATAAAACATGAACCGATGGAAGTCGATAGGACGATTCAATCTCGACGGGTAAATTACATCAACAATCCTGGGACAGCTGAAAAAAGAGGTGCATTCGAAGTGAGTACAAGCAACAAACAGCCAAAACTTTATCACATAGAAACCTTTTCTGATGAGGACCACGCAGCTCAGAATGGGATAGAGGAAGACTCTCGTCAGGAAGAAACTGTAGGAGAAGTAAATTTTATGGGGGAAGGCCCTCAAGTTTACCCTATATAGAATACCCTTCTGTTACTGGTGATATTTTATGTTTCTTGATCGACACGGGCTCTAACAAGAACTTTTGCAGCCCACGCTTATCATACGGTAGCATAATTTTAGAAAAACCAATAAATGTCAGATCAGTGGGAGGAGATGTGAATATAGATAGAAAAGTAATTGGGCCATTTTTTAAGTTTTTAGGGATAAATGAACCTATTCAATTTTATGTCTTGCCAGCATTAAAAACATTTGATGGAATTATTGGGGATGATACGCTTAAGGAGTTAGGTGCTTTGGTTGATAGAAAGGAAAATGTTTTAATTTTGAAAAATTGCTTTAAAATTCCATTAAAAGAAAAAGTAACAAGTGAGTCAAATTATATATTAGGCGAGGAATATGTACCAGAAGTTAGGACAAGAATAGAAAGTCTTATTAATAAATACAAACCACTTTTTGGACCACTCGATGGTAGCGAACTTGCATCAACAAACGTTCAGGCAGAAATCAGGACAAGTACGGAGAGCTATCCGTACCCAGTCTGTATGAGGGAAGAAGTAGAGAGACAGATAAAGGAACTGCTTTCTGAGGGAGTAATAAGACCCTCCAAAAGTCCATACAATTCACCTATTTGGGTCGTGCCTAAGAAGCCAAAACCCAATGGTGAAAAACAATATCGGATGGTAGTGGACTTCAAACGTTTAAATGCTGTAACCATTCCAGATACCTACCCAATTCCAGACATTACGTCTACTTTAGCTAGTTTAGGTAAAGCAAAGTATTTTACAACAATAGATCTTACATCAGGCTTTCATCAAATAGCCATGAAACCAAAGGACATCCCAAAAACTGCTTTTTCAACAGCAAACGGCAAATTCGAATACTTAAGATTGCCTTTTGGCTTAAAGAATGCGCCGGCAATATTTCAGAGAATGATAGATGATGTCCTCCGCGAATACATAGGAAAAATTTGTTTTGTCTACATTGACGACATAATCGTAATTGGCGAAAATGTAGAGAATCATTTGAGGAACATAGATACAATTTTTGCAAGGCTTCGCGAAGCTAATCTAAAGGTAAATCTGGACAAAACACATTTCATGAAAACTGAGGTGGAATTCCTTGGCTATATCGTTGGGTCTGAGGGAATCAAACCGGATCCTGCCAAAGTCAAGTCTATTGAAAATCTGTTACCGCCCACGAACTTGAAAGAGTTGAAAAGTTTCCTGGGAATGACCTCCTACTATAGGAGATTTATTCGCGACTACGCAAAAGTGGCAAAACCCCTTACAAACCTTACAAGAGGAGAACATGCCCAAATAAAAGCCAGTCAGTCTAAAAAAGTGCCAATTACTCTAAATGATGAGTCTCTAAAGTCTTTTAATAGACTTAAATCTATGTTAACTACAGCTGAACTTCTGTCCTTCCCAGACTTTGAGAAACCGTTTAATTTAACAACGGATGCCTCCAATACTGCGCTAGGTGCCGTTTTGTCACAAGGTGAAATCGGCAAGGACAAACCCATAGCCTATATTTCTCGATCGCTCAACAAAACTGAAGAAAATTACGCCACAAACGAGAAGGAGATGCTAGCCATTGTGTGGGCTCTTGATAATCTCAGAAATTATTTATATGGTGCAAAAAAAATCAAGATCTATACCCATCATCAACCCTTAACTTTTGCATTGGGAAATAGGAATTTTAATGCCAAATTAAAAAGATGGAAGGCACGCATAGAGGAGTATAACCACGAGTTGATTTATAAGCCTGGTAAATCGAACCACGTGGCTGATGCCCTTTCGAGATTAAAAACCATTTCAAATCATTTATATCATTCTTCTACTGATACTGCGAGTGAAGGAACAGCTAGGAACCCGGATGAAAACTCTAACTGCTTCAGAGGGTCTAGAAGACGATGATCTTTCATCAGTGGCAACAGTTCACAGTGCAGAACAGGATGCTTCTGACTTGATACCCCATGTAGGGGTACCTATAAATGTCTTCAGAAACCAGATTATACTATTATTGGAATGGACATGACAGCAATGGAGGAACCACACCGTGGATACCCTAGACATTTTATTTCCTCAAAAAACTGGTCTAGGGAAAAACTTGTAACTTTGCTAAAAGAGAAGCTTCGCCCAAATATCCTTAACGGAGTAAAAGCACCAGAAAGTCTTCTTGGTGATATACAAGAAATTTATATTGATCATTTTTCTAGATATAAAGTAAGAATTACGCAAAAGTTAGTCACAGATATTACTTCAAAAGAACGCCAATTTGAAATAATCGAAACTGAACATAGAAGAGCACATCGCAATCCCAGAGAAAATGTTGAACAAATTTTAGAGCAATTTTACTTTCCGCATATGCGCGCTAGTATAAGGAAATACGTTGCCAGCTGCGACGTTTGTAATAGATGTAAGTATGACAGAAAACCTCCACAAATACATCACCAACAAACACCTGATCCTAAATACCCATGTGAAATTCTTCACATGGACATTATGGAAATTCAGGGACAGAAGTTCATTACCTGCATAGATAAGTTTACAAAATTCACGAAATTCTTTGGTATTAAGGATAGATCATTAGTACAAGTAAGAAAAAAATTAATTAAAATTTTGCATTATTTCACAGTGCCAAAAATTCTCGTTACTGATAACGAACGGAGCTTCCTAAGCCCCCTAATAGAAACTTTCATCAAATCACTAGGTATTAAATTATATCTTACGCCAGTACAAAGAAGTGAGGTTAACGGGCAAATTGAGAGACTGCATTCAACAATAATTGAAATTTATAGATGTTTAAGAGTTGAATACCCGAATCTATCAGTGAAAGAATTAATTGAAATCTGTGTCGATAGGTACAATAACACCATCCATTCAACAACAAAGAAAAGACCCCGTGACTTATTCTTCAATAGAAATGTCGGAACAAACTATGAAAATCTATTATTAGAACAAAATAAGGTTAATACAGATCTAAGGCATTTGCTTAAAAGAAATATGGCAGCTCGCAATGCAAGAATGAATAAAAAAAGACAAAGCCCTAAAAAATATAGAAAAGGTGATAGAATCTATGTAGCTATTAAAACTATTCAGGGAAAAAACAAAGCGCTATATAGAAAAGAAATAGTTGAGAAAGATAATAGGGTAACTGTGCTGACAAGGAGTGGAAGAAAAATTCACAAGGAACACATAAAAAATTTAAATGGGCAAAGCCCAAAGAAAAACTCTGTCTTGTAAATAATTATAGATCCTTTATCGTCTCACTTAATTAACATATACTTCTCAAAAATAAAAAAAATAAAAAATAGAGAAAAAAGGGGGAAGGGTACTTTTTAAATAAAATAAAATCTTAAATTTTACTATTTGTCATCTAAACATTTCATTGTCACGACACACCCTCATTTTTATCGATATAACGAACTTATACTATTTTCAGAAATCAGATTTCTATAATCATGCATCTCAAGTTTATTCTCTTCATCGCATTCAACCTGATTGCTTTTGTAAATAGCGTACAATTCTATCAATACAAAACATCGCTGGTTTCATTAAAGATTGGCAATGGATGGATAGCCGATGGGAACTTTAAATTAGTACACGTCATCAACTTGGAGCAGTACATGGATATGGCTGCAAATATATCTTCGCTTATTCAAAGGCACATTCCGCCAAGCAAACACAAAGAGTTCATTTTGCACCACATGCTGCAGATGCAAGAACGCCTTAATGAATTGACGAATGTAAAAAGAAGGACGCCTAGATCAATCGATTGGATCGGATCGGCTTGGAAATGGATCGCTGGAAACCCTGATTCAACAGATTGGAATAGTATACTAAGGAGCCAAGAAAACATCGTCGTAAACAACAATGAGCAATATAAGATTAATAAAGAGCTTCGGCAAGCGACGAACCAGGTTGTAAAAAAAGATCATTGAAATCATCACCAGAGTAAACAATATCACGAGCGGTAAAGACTACACTTTATTGGAGCAAAGTACCATCAACGAGGTCATTATCTTGAGAGACGAAATAAACGAAATTGTCCGAGCTTGTCAGCTGGCTAAAAGCGGTATTGTCAACACAAATCTGCTAGATCAATCGGAAATAAATAGGATAATTGACGAGCTGGAAACGTTGCCTTATGGCAATGCAATAGAAGCAGTGGAGTACGGAACGCCATCAATTTATACAAATGGTTCATTATTGTTGTATATTCTGTCAATACCAAAACTTGAAAGAAGCTTTTATAACTTGCTTCTCACTAGAGCTAGTATTAATGAAGGAAAGCAAATAGATCTGCCGTTCGAGAGGGTGCTTGTTAGTGAGGCTGAGACCTATGGTATCAAAGGTAACTGTCTTTTAATAAGTAATTCTACAGTCTGCAAAAGATCATCCGTAATTAAATTGGAAGAAGATGACTGCCTTAACCGCATTCTTAAAGGCGGATCAGCCAGATGCAAATACAGACGTACCCAAGAAGAAATTGTTGAGTTATTGAGTGACGACATTATCTATGTAACGAACTACAAGGGTTTGATTGAGTCAAATGGCAAAACCGAGTTTCTGAATGGCACCTATCTCCTGCAACTCTCCAACGAGTCGGTAGTGATAAAGAATCATACTTACTCAAGCAAATCAATCACGAAGGTTCAAGCCCTACCGCCAGTACTAGCAAATATAACACATGACGACCTGCTGCTGGACATCAAATATGTCCATGAAGTAAGCCTCAATAATATAAACCGATTGAACCGGTTAGGAGTAAGATTCAATGGTACCGTTGGAATTAACGTTATGATCCTTATCTCCATGACCTTTTGTATTGGATGGCTCTGGTATCAGCAAACAAAAAAATTAAACCTCCCAAAGCTCCGTATTCAACAACCAACCATAGACTCCCAGATCTGCGGGACGCAGACATTTAAGGAGGGAGGAGTTAACAACGGTGTCGACACTGCCAACTAATTTAATTTGGCAGTTTTTAATATTTTTATCACTACACGCGTATCCGTTCCAATTACAAACTGCCTTCATACAATAAACCTGTGGGAAAACAATTTTGCTGGATCAGCGTCTGCATACTCGCGCATGTTGGTGCAACGTGATCGATGTATTTAACGAGCCAACAAAGTTGGCTGGGAACGGGCAGTCTTGGCTATGGTGTCACAAGTGGCAGTCGAATTATTTTGATTTGTGAAAATAGTTAAATTACTTTTGTGAATATAATTAAATTGTGAATATAATTAAATTAATCTTATTAAAGGTAAATTCATAAAAATTAAAGTGTTTTATTTAAAGGCGCAGTTGGTGGCGCATAAAATATAATTTTTTTTAGTCACACCGATTAAAATCCTTTAACTTACATATACATATTTTTGTTGTTTTTATGGTTATGGACTTTTGTTATATTGTATTTTTTGCGTTAAAAATACAATTGACAAATTTTAACGATATTTTAAATGTTCCATAAATTGGTTTTCAGATTTAGGCACTTCACTTCGATCACAGTTTTTGTAGGGATTACAACGAATTATAATAAAATTCAACAGAGAAAAACAAAACACGCCCGACTTGTGCAATTAAACAATCAGCATTTTCTGAGCAAATACAAAGTCCGACAGTTTATCAACATATATGTACCTTTTCTTGCGGCCTTTATGGTTAACTTAGGCTATATAACTAATAAATGCACCATGTTTTCCTTTTTACTTCTTAAGAGAGCGAACGTTATCAGGAGACGTTTAATACAACCTAGCAAGGTCACTGCGTAAAATAGCTGTTCTGACCATTTGACTTAACTGGAAAACTTTTTGTAGATGGCAATGTAAACATTACGCTAGCCTTTTTAGTGCGTAAGAGTAGCGGATGTTTTTCTTTTGCTGGTATGTCATGTAATGAGAATATTGCTAATATAAAACAGTTTATCATTATTGGTATATTGAATTATCCACAGTATGAAATTAATATTGATGACTTCCTTGATCACTTGGGGCTATATTCAATTCGCTGCGTAACTGATAGTGAATTTCTAAAAGATCTTGACAAGATAGGAATAATTTATATTATATGTATATTTATAATGCCAGAAACAACATACATAACAAATTTTATAAAAATACCGCAGAAGACAGTTTTACAAATATTTTTACATAAGAGGATATTTAATAAAAATAGTCCCAAAATTCAGTTTTTAAAAACATATTTAGATTAGAAGGGGATATTTTATAAAAATTATTAATTTAAATATCTTAACATATAACAAAATATATCTTTTGTGTCCTTCCATCTAAGTAGAAAGCTTCGAATTTTCATACCATATATATTTATACTTATATTTTATTTCAGTTCCACCTACTCTCAGAGCTCTTCCCCACAATGGCCAGGTTACAGCTAGGAAAGGCAGTACTGTTACACTTGAATGCAAAGCATCTGGTAACCCCGTACCAACTATATACTGGTTTAAAAAGGATATGTTTTCTGGACCTACACATTTATCAGACAGCTCAACTCTAATTTTGGAGAACGTAGATAGACATCATGCAGGAGTATATCAATGCTCGGCAGATAATGGAGTAAAGGAGAGAGTTTCGATGGATATTCAGCTCACAATATTATGTAAGTTGATTGGATTAGATAACAAAATATATGAATCAATATACTTAACCAAAATTTGGTGTTGATCCCCCAAATATTAAAAGTATATATTTTCTGCAAATAAATATATTATTCAAATGCTATTATAATTCGAACCTTCCGGTGGCAGCCTCAGAATTCATATTTGTTTTAATATATTAATTAAAGTGGCACTAAAACAAGGAAGACAGATATATTCGGCTGTGCCGAATATTATATACCCTTTACCATAGTATGGAGTGACGATCACGAATCACGAAAATTCACGCTCACGACATACGTGAAAAAGAATTTAAATGGAAAAAATTACATCATGAGTTTACAAGGCATTATAGTGTTGCTTTGCAAACTGCGTTTATAAAGTCAGCCATAAATTATAAATTCCGTAACAAATTTGTAACGCTTTCTTGCCTGGGGTGCACTATAAAAATATTAACATCCCCTTATTAGCACTTACATATATAATTTTTCACACATTCAAGAAGTGTTTCAACGTCTTTATCAAAAAGCCAGTGGTCTTCGACTAAACAAAGAAATGATTTGAAACGTAAGAAAAGGTTTAAAAATAAAGAAATTCTCCAAAAATTGATAAAACATATTGCCAACTTTTACATATATCTGCTAGTCTAACGATTAAAATGTTCCAATATCATCTTTATATTGAAAATAATTTAAAGCTATAAAAATGCTTAAAAAAAGAACAGAATTTTTTTTAAATAAAAAGTAAAAGTAATAAAAATAACTAAAATGTATCAAAAATTAAAAAAAATAGCATATTGTTGCTCAGGATTTGAAACCGTACCCTACGTATGTAAACTAGTGGTATTCAGATAGTTGTGCTTTTAAAATTTTGTTAACTTTTCCATTTACTTGTCTGTATTGCGGATGGACCAGACGATAAAGGTTTTGGTTGAATATAACCTGTATATTTCTGATATTGAATCACAATCGAATTTCAACCAGAATTAATTAAAAAAATACGAATTCGGTAATTTATAGTCAGCCTGCTAAGAAAACAGATGTATTTAATTAAAAACATTTTTTATTTAAATCTTCTTCTGTGTAAGACAGAGAACTAAATATGAAAACATTTTATTCAAATCGCAAACAGAAAGCTGTTGGCTCTCAAATCCAACCCAACAAATCCGCCTTATTTTCGTAATATTTTACCATTAATTTGCGTCCAATTCCGTAGTGCGTGCTGTCGACAATGCGATATTCCGCAAAACTATGATTTCTTAGGAGTTCTTAATGAATGTAAGACCAGTTAATTTTATACGAATACGATTAAGTGAATACTTTATCTCCTAAGTTCTTAACTTATCGTTTTGTATATGTTGAATTGGGGAAAATACGAAAATATGCAAAAAAAAATACAAATATGTATGAATATACCATTTACAGCTCGCGAACTATTATCGCTACGCCCAACAGTGGCTGAAAATCGTTTTTCATTGGCCAAAATTCTGTAACTTTTGAACCGATCAAAATATTGAAGTAATTTTTATTTTATTGGATAGATATTTAGTTCAGCTTGACTCAGTTTAAATTACATTAAAATTGATTCAGGACTTTTTAAGGAATTCTAGGTCAAAGTTGAACTTTTGAATTTTTTTTTACTTTTAGAGTGAAATATGGGTTTATTAATTTTTTATTTATTAAAAAATTGAATATTTGGAAATTAATAATAATTGTAAATAATTTTTGTAATATTGGAATTTTTTTAATGTTACACTTAAAAAAATTTTTACACTAAAAAATAGTAAAATCAACTGGAGATTTTGCTATTATTACAGAAAAATTAAAAATTTTTTGCTGTCAAATTTGCAAATTAGTTTAGTCAAAGAATAGTTACACTTAAAAAAACGTTAATAATATTATCTAAAAATATTGCTATTACTACAGAAAAATTTATTATTTTTTGCTGTCAAATTTGATAATTTTAAAAACATTTTAAAAATAAAAACTGCAGTAAATTTTAATAGCAATTGTAACAATGGCAGATTCTGTTTATTATTATTTTTTACTAATACTATGTTTTTCGTACTTAAATAACAATGAAAGGCAATTATAATTATTATTCATTTGACTCAAATATTGATTGCAAATATTCCATATTTTGTTCTGTGCTATTTCTGTTCTTTAGTAGTTTTTTTTCTTCTTCATCTAAATCCCGATGTTCCACTTTCCATTGATTTCGAATACTGGAGATAAACGGATCTGACGTTGCCAATAATATATTAAATAGATCTTCATTTGTTGTGTGCTCTCTATAAAATCTGTAATCCTTGTTCCTTTTTTCCTGAGCCTCCTCTGATAGATCTCCAAGTGGCACCAAATGATATTTAATGACATCTTCTCCATGATAAAGGGTAGTTGGTTGTATATATTTTTGCAGTTTCCTTATTATAATCTCCAAATTTTCTAGAGTCAATTTCTTCATTGCGCGCAAGTACTTCTAGGATTATTTTAAATCTGAAAATAAGGTTTAAGTCCACTCCTGTTATTTCAGATGCTGTTTCTGGATCTGAAAAGAATCTTCTTGTGCTATTGCCATCATTTGTACTGCCTGACCCTTGTTTTGGCTGATCTATAATCAATCCAAATTTGAGATATTCATCTTGAACATGTTTCTCTTTTGAACTTCTTAACCTCTTTGCTGGTTTCGCTGTTTCTTATTGATCCTGAAGACCCGAAATCCAAATCATAACTGAGTTTTAGTATGTGTTCCATAAGTCATATTCTTGCATGTAGTGGTGATAATCCAAATTGATATGCATCGGTATTATCTAATGATTTTGTCGGGATTTGGTTTAATTGGATTGATGTTGCTTGGCATATAATGCAGCTGGATGCAGCCTTCGTGTTAGTCAAAGCTTGACCTACTTTTCTATCTATCATTGTCAGCACTAATTGGTAGCTTACTTCAATTTGCTGCCCATCTAACTGTAATTGTAATGGCTGTAGTGTTGCAATTTGGGCCTTGATATCAATAACTTCTTTGTTAATGGCATCATGAGTTTTTTTTTGAATTCAAATTTGATTGGCCTGCAGTATTTCGTAGAAGATAGTGTCTCATTTTTCCAAATATCCATTGTTTGCGTTATACTAGTCAAAGGCTCTGAATCTTCCAAAATCTTTTTCAATCGCGATGGTACAAATGATACCATGAACATATCTGAGTCCGAAATATTTTCACATACAACTTGTTTGTATTGTTTTTGTCCCGAAGAACCATCACATTCCCATTTACAAAAAAGAATTAACTTTGTGTTCCCATATTTCTTTAACGCATTTCCAACATGTTATTTCCTATATCTAGATACATGTTATTCACACATTGATCTTTAATTTCATAGCAGGTAGTGCTTAAATTGAACAAAACTGCACATGTTGTCCAGACCTTAATATCAGGTAAAACTGATTAGTATCTCGCCAATATTTGTTGTTGTTGTTGGGCTGTTTTTTCTTTAGTGCTTTAATGTCCCGATTATTGTTATAAAATTGTTTATGACTTTGGTTGACCCTAGCATTTGATAACAGGTAAATTTAGAAAGACATCATATGTTTACTGTAGAAACTATTGTAATAATTTTATGATTTATTTTTTGCTGATCAAAACAAAGCCATTAAACCCTTTCGCAGGTATTAAATGTAATTTTTTTAGTTTTATGTAGTCTAAAGTAAAAAATATAAACTTTTAGGCAAAAAAGTAAAAATTTAATACACCATTGATACGAGTACTAATAGGGCGTTTAAATTATCGTTATTTGAATTTTTTAGAGTAATTTATTAAAATGAAAAAAGTGTTCTACCCACGGCTCGTCACGGGTGCAAAAGTATATATAGCGGTAAAGAGGACACTTTTACCTTTCTCCGGATTATATGCGTTTCTTGTTCCCCTTTGTTCCCTAGAAGTTCTATTCCACTAAAGTTTAAATTTGAGAAAAATATAGTAGTTTCATAAATATTCCGTAACGCCCCTAATATTAAACGCTAGAGATGTGATCACTTACAACAACTAAAGACTATAATCCTACCAACATTATAAAAAAGACCGCAGGCCATTATCGATAATAGCTTGCGAGTAGTAACGATTTATTTTTTATAAATAACAAAAGAAAAACACCTTTTTCTGAAATTAAAAAAAACAGTTGAGTTTGACAGCATGCCACGTCACAATTATCAATAGTTTAACCTAATTTTTTGGCTACCTTAATCTGGATATATTAGCTACAAAAAGGCGTAAAAATTTAAAAAATCGGTGACAAAAAAAATAGACTTTTGGCCAATGAAAAACGATTTTCAGCCACTGTGCGCCCTACAAATGTTTTGAAAATTTTTCCCAAACACTCCAATCTAAAATTCCAAAGTTCATATGTATGTATATGATACGGACTGATTGATTGGAAAATATTTGATGAATTGCGAACGATTCTTAGATACATACATATTAATTAAGCCCATATTAAATTATTCAGTTGGATAATGCAATCTTGAAGCTAAATATAAATTTGTGGAATGTATGTATTTGCAATACTTTTATTCAAAATACAATTGTATATTAATTTTTCTATTCCAAATATAAAACAGTTTTTAATAAAAGTTTAATTTTCACTATGGAAATGATATTTTTTTACTTTATAATTTTGCTGTTTTTTGATCAATATTGAGTCATACAATTTTTCTGATGTTCGCATATTTTTAAGAATTTTCGCCATTTTAGAGACTTTTTCAAGACTTTTGGCTGCCGATTGCCAGTCATACGATTTTTTTAAATAAATTTTGGGAATAATTTACAATATTGCAGTTGCAATTTTACGAATATGCGCTATTTTCGTGGGGTTTTAAATTTTTTAGTTTCTTTGCTAATTACATTTTGGCGCTTGATGTCAAATTAAATTCTTACATCAAACTTTGTTTTCATTTTATACAAAAGACAATTAATTGAAGTTGAAGATTAACTCACTGTTGTTATAGAATGAAAGAAACATTTCTTATATAAATTTATATTGAAAGCAACCATCATATACTAAGATGTGGATATGTATACTGAAAGTTTCAATTACAAAATATTTGGGAACCGGTATCAAATTCTAGCCGGTAAGAGATTTTTCTGCTTTGTTATGTGTTACTAAGGCCCAATAATTGACTTCGCATATAAATGTCATTTAGCTAATTGCCACTTAAATTTAGGTTGCATTTAAATAGAGTATGAGTTTTTCAGTGTGAAATTTTTGTTTGTATTTAATTACGATAAAAATATGGCAGCCTCACGAAATTCTCTCAATTTTCTTAGAGAAACAGCTGTTGAAAAAAATTAAAGAAAAATTTCTAATGTGGATTCTTTTTCAGGCTGAAAATAACGACAATGATATGTGGCTGCAGTGTTTTAAAAGTTTAAAACAATTTAAAAAAAACATAAAAGAATATTATTAACAAGAGAAGTCCAAATTGCACTCCAAAAGATGTTGATTTTTCAATTGCCGCAAATTTTTTGTTTACTTTGTTGCGCGAGACACCAAATTGCAAGCAAAAGCATATGTTTGTGTATGTATGTGTGCAAAACTTAAATGGACTTTTAATGCAGAGAATGGTCATTTAAGTTTCATTTAAATGTCACATAGTTTTGTACTAAAAAAATGAAATTGGTACTTAAGTAGTCAATTATTGGGCCTAAGTATCCAAACAAAATTTTAATTGCCACAAGATTTTTTATCACATTGTACAAATACAATAATAATGCCGAGTTCTTATATAGTGCAGGTACGCTCTGCACCTGAATATAGAAAATAATTAAAATTACGCAATAATTAAATTACGCAAACAGGATATAAGCATCAATTTTGCCTTTCTTTTGAAATCACAAATAGTCGTAAAAAATGGAATATTAATACATTTTTAAAACAAAACTAAAATTCAATTTCATTGATTTTGTATATTTACATAGTGTTTTGATGACCCATCACATTTTTTTAATATAAATAATATAAAAAATAATTATGGTTATTTATATACGAAAAGAAATTATAAGCGATAAATACTGTAATATGCATTCATAATACTATACTAATAAACGTACAAAAATAAGTTTAAAGAAAAAAACAAAAAAAAAACAACAAATCTTTGCCTATCGACTCCACAAGTTTTCTCACACAATGTGTACATGAGCGCATTTCAGTATTAATGTATGTGTGACAAAAAAGAAATTACAATTTCCATCAAGAATTTGAAGTTTTAGTATTTTATAATACATAAGATATATTATGTACTTAAACGCGTAAGCTACTATAAAAAATACATCCGCTCTGTGGTGTATAAGAAGAACTTGTGACTACCAGCCAGTAGGTTGCTGGATTGAATCCCAACGCAACTTTAAAAAAAAAATGTTTAAAAGTTGAATTATTTCGTATACCATTTTTTTACCCATATTTTAGTCGTTAATGGACCGACTTCAATTATTTTCAGTCTAAACCTTCGTAGAACTCCATACAAGGGATCTGCTCCATAAAATTGACCGTAGGACAGTTGGGGCCATAAAAAAACAACAGAATATGAAATATAACAAAAAAAAGTCTTTTGGCTATATCTCATTAATTATTGGGGGCGGGTTTTGTTATTTCCAAACCAAACAATTTTATGAAAAATTCCAAGAGAATGGTATAAAATTTATGTCTCTATGTTGTGTGTGGCCTTAATTCTAAATACACCAAAATATAACAGACGGACATACGGACAGACGGACATCGCTCATTCGACTTCTCTATCTATAAGGATCCAGAATATATATACTTTATGGGGTCTTAAATGAATAATGAAGAAATTACATACGGAATGACAAACCTATATATCCCCCTTCCAAATTTTTTTGTCAAGGGTATAAAAATATTCAAAATTATATGAACCTTTTTCCGTGTTCAGTGTTTTGGTTTAAATATTATGGTCGTCATAAGTATAGGGTGATGAAATTAAATCGATAGGGATCGAAATTCAAATAAAACACCAAAGATGTTTACATGTATTGTATTACATTTTTCGTGGTTTTATTTTGAAGCTACAGCTATTTGTCTTTGCCAAATATATTTTTGAGCCATATGTTCATACCAAAATTCGTTTGAGTTTTATTTTTTATCCAACTTCAAGAAAGTGGAGGTAATCAGTTCGTCAGTATGTATTTGGTATGTATTTTTTTGTATCCACACGGATTTCTTAGAGAATTGTGAAATGATTTTGAAAATAATTTTTTTATTTGAAAGTATGCTCCGGGAATGAAGGCATACAAAATGAAAGGGTAGAATACCACCCACACATTCTAATATTTATTTGTGAGCGATTTTAAAAATTCCCTTTTTGTTTAAGAGGTTGCTTCCATTAAAAATGATAGCTAAGAGCAGGGAGAATGATATCTCACATAAAAAGTAATATTTAGTTGTGAACCGTTTTGGAAATTCCTTTTTTTACTTAAGACGATATGATCCGAGAATGATTTATTAAAAAAATTAATGAAAGGAGGAGGGCAAAAAATACCTCCAATACAAAAAAACAATAGACAATTTAAAAGCCGATTTATCAATAACACACGCTAAGAAGATTAAAAAAAACTTGAAAAATATTAACCTACTTTTAAAATGTGCTCTAGAAAGTTCGAAATAGCTGAAGTATTATGCGCTAGCTACTGACATCTTTTAAGGCTACAATTTACAAAGTTAGATTTTAGGGCGAATGAGAAACATGATTTAAATTTTTATTTATTTATTTTTGTAAACAAAATATTTTATCAATAAATAGCCTGGAAGTAAAATATACTTGCGCAGAGGTATCGTTGATATTTTTTGAAGTATCGGTATCGTATCTGCAAAAAGACGTATCGATGCATCTGAATTTTCACTTAAATTATGACAACCGAAATTTTAAACATATAGGGTCCGCCATCTAACGTTTTTTTCAACTAGTGCTTATTTCGTGAATGGTAACACTTAGCTCATGTCTGATTTGACAGATAATTAGTTTTATCCTTCCGCTGAAGGAATATGGTTGTGTATACGCTTGAACAACGCTGGGAAATATTGCCACATTACTTTGAAAATCATGGTAATGTTGCAGAATGTGTGCGAAAATTGCGTACGGATTTTGGAAGAAGAGAAGCACCGTTAGCTCCGTATGTTAGTTAGCAAAATTGTCGCATTTGGGGCACAGAAAACCCGCACGCATACATTGAAAAGCCGACGCACCCAAAACGAGTCACTGTTTGGTGCGGATTTTGGACCAGTGGTGTACACTTATTTTTCATTTCCACAAAAGCATCACACAATATTTTTGTAAGAAAAATAACAGAAAATATTAATTGTAAACGACCATATCAATGACACACAAACATTATGACACATGTGGCAAACAAATGCTTGCACTTCATACGTATACCAAAATACCTACAGCGAAGTGAAACATGAGTGTTTTCACTTGCTCCACTTATAGTTTATTGCTTTAGGTACTTGACCGTACTTAAGGGGTAACAATCGAAAATCAAATTTCTTTTTATTTCTTTTTATTTTATTTTAAATACCTTAAATAGGAGAAATGTAATTTGTTTAAAAATAATGACTGTGCTGATTGGTCAGTCGATCAGTAAATGCATTTTTGTAACATGAACAAAAAAGTTGAACACCATGTTACATTGGGCATTTTGGATGTATGAATGAAATGCAAGATATGTCAGATAAATTTTAGATAATTTGTAAATTAGTATATAAGTTAGAAAATTTGTAAATAAAGGCTAGTCTCAGTTTGGACACAAGAATTCATTCTTCTTTTCACTGAACTCAAATAAAGGGCATCATTTGCTAGTCTGCCGAGTTTTGAAGCCTCGCTCTACAAACCAAGGCTTTCTATTGCATTAGTCGCGATTCTATGCTAATGCAATAGTAATAGATTTGCAATTGTTTTGAATATTTAAAAACCATACATATCAAACATGTTATATGGCGATCCTTGGCCAACATATCTGGAATTTTTCTTTTTAAATGGACGAAGACTTTCATGAACTTTTCGAAGATTTGGTTAACAGATTGGCAGTGGAGGAGTACAATCCCACTGAAGGCGTGGAAATTCAGTCACCACCTTACATACCTACCCCTAAGCATTGTGGACCACAGCCAATTACAATTGAACAATATCTTGAGAGAAATAAGTCGAAAAAACAGCGTCCAGTACCACCTGTAACTCCAACTAAAAAGAAGACGAAGGGCGGCAAAAAGAAGCGGCTCAATAGAGAAAAAGCGGAATTAAGGCGGCTAATAAGCCTTAGCAGCGGACCGCAAAAGAAACTCTTCTACAACCAATTAAAAGAGTTAGAAAAATAAAAAGCAGCAAAAATTACATTTTATAATGATAATTTACATAAATAATTAAATTATTTCATTATTATGACTTAAAGTAGGCACAAAAATTGTTTTTTTTTTTAAATTTACATATATTTATACAAAAATACATAAATAAAAACATCAAAATGGGTTGGTGGAGTAAAATTAGTAACGCAATTTTAGTAGCAATTGCTGGCTATGAATTAGGCAACAATACTGAAAAACCCAAACACACTAATGATGAAAAACATTGGATTGTAGTATTAGCTATAATTTTTATATTGATTTTGAGCATATGTATTTCAAAACTAAATAGTTATTATAAAAAATATGTCAATAAGAAAGTAAACAACAACATTGTTTAAATAAAATTAAATATCAAAAAAAAAAAAAAATTCTAAAATGTATTGTAAATGGACCAATTAATAGATAGATTGACTAGAATTATCATTAATTTGAGAAAATCGGGTAGCAGAGGATATACTGAAAAAACATTAATTTTAAAATTAGAAGAGGTAGAGTTAATTGAAAAACAATTTGTAGAATTTAGCATTGGTAAAGAAATAAAAGAAAAACTTATAGAGAAATTTTACAAACTTTATGAAAAAGCAAAGACACTGTTAAAGCAAAAATTAGAAAGATTAGATACAGAATCAACTCAAAGTATGTCAGATTCAGAAAGAGAAGCTGAAAATTCAAACGTATCTACTGAAAACTCAAACTTAACTCCTGAAAATTCAAGTTCAAGTTCAAATTCCACAGTTAAAATGGCATCATTCAATTTAGAACTATCATTGAAAAGTATACCAGAATTTTCTGGAAATTTCAAAGATTTAACATCATTTTTGAAAATAGTTGAAATAGTTTACAATTCTTTAACAACTGACGCGAAAATACAACTCATAGATTTTGTTATTAATGTGAAATTAACACCAAGCGTTAGAACTGCTATAAGTGCTACAGAAATTAGTGATTTCAATAACCTTAAAAATTCACTTCAATCAAGATATAAGTCTACAAAAACTATAGCTCAAATACAACTAACTTTGAGTAGATTCATGCAAAAGAACATGAAAATACAAACATATAACGAGAAGCTTTTAGAAATGATTGCTGAACTGAATGAACTGCAAATACACGAAATACCGCAATGCAATGTTATACAGAAAAACACAATTATTTCTCTTAATAATACTTATGCATTGAATATATTCAAAAATGGTCTTAATGCAGATATTAAGCCAACAATTTTTGCTTCTAAGCCAAAGGACTTGAATGAAGCTGTACAACTTGCAATAGAACTAGAAAAAGACTTTTCTAGTAATGAAAATCAAGTATTATATTTTTATAATGGAAACAATTCAAATAAGCGGAATAATAAAAACAATAATAAAAATAATAACTTTAGAAATAATAATTATAACAGAAACAATATTTCGAACCAGAATAATAGAAATTCGAATTATAACAATAACAGAAATAATAATAATTATATTCATAGAAATAATAATAATAATCATAGAAATAATAATAATAGAAATTATAATAATAATACCTGGAATGATAATAACCATTACAACTATAGACAAAACAACAATAATAATAATAGTAGACGAAACCGAAATAACAATGGAAATAGCGTACATGTAGTTCAGGAAAACACCGAAGGCCCGGAGATGAACAATCAAAATTTAATCATTCATCCTCCGGAGCAGAATTAAATAAAATTTTTTCTATTTCTAAAAACACTACTAATTATATAGAATTAGACATAGGAACAAAAACTAGCTTAACATTTTTAATAGATACAGGGGCTGATATTTCATTATGTAAATTAGGAAAATTAAATGAAGACCTTTTTATTGATAAAACACAATCATGTTCATTTTCTGGTATAACAAACGAAAAGACAAGATCTATTGGAATCACAGAATTAAATTTTAAATTATATGATAACCAATCAAAACACAATTTCAACATAGTCGGCGATAATTTTCCAATACCAACGGACGGAATCTTGGGAAGAGACTTTTTCACAACATTTTTATGCAAAATTGATTATGAAACATTCACGATTTCATTAACTCTACAAGAAACAGAAATTACAATTCCCATGAAATCTACAATAAATAGAGATTACTACATTAAAATAGAGAAACGATCTGAATTAATATGTCCAGTACAATTAAATCTAACGGAAGATAGTATTATTTTAAGTAAAGAATTAGAGTCAGGAATTTTTATAGGGAATACAATAGTTCCAGGAACAGGCATTACTCATGTTAAATTTCTAAATACAACAGATGAAGATGTAATATTAAAAAATGTTGATTTTGAAATTGAACCATTAAATAAATACGTTTTTCTCACTAAATCCCAAAACAATAAAAACAGATTTAGCAAACTATTACAAACGTTAAAAATTGACAATACTGACAGTAAAGCAACGGATGAATTGATAAACATTTTTAAAGACTATCAAGACATATTTCACTCAGAAGGCGACGTTTTAACAGCAAATAACTTTTATACACAACATCTTAATTTAACCGATAAAACACCAGTTTACATCAAAAACTATAGACTTCCACAAACTCAAATAGAAGAAATCGATCAACAAGTTCAAAAATTATTTGATGACGATATTATTGAACATTCAACCAGTCCTTACAACTCACCATTACTTGTTGTACCAAAGAAAAGCAATGGAGACAAAGAGAAATGGCGACTTGTAGTAGATTTTAGACAATTAAATAAGAAAATAGTTAATGATAAATTTCCACTTACAAGAATTGAAGATGTATTAGATAAATTGGGAAGAGCAAAATATTTTTCAACTCTGGATATGACAAACTCGTTTCATCAGATTAACTTAGATAAAGAATCAAGAAAACCAACTGCATTTTCCACATCAAACGGTCACTATCAGTTTAAACGACTACCTTTTGGTCTTAAAATTTCATCAAATAGTTTCCAACGTATGCTAACTATAGCACTTTCAGGTCTCGATAGTAAAGCATTTTTATATGTGGACGACATCATAATTTTTGGATGTAGTTTGAAACATCACAATGACAATCTGAGACAGGTATTTGAACGTTTATCAAAATACAATTTAAAATTGAACGCAAGAAAATGTGTATTTTTAAAGTCAGAAGTTGTTTATTTAGGTCATCTAATAACAAAAGAAGGTATCAAAACAGACCCAGCAAAACACAAGGCAATACAAAATTATCCAATACCGAAAGATGCTAACGAGGTAAAACGATTTGTAGCTTTCTGTAATTACTATAGACGTTTTATAAAAAATTTCGCTACATTAACAAAATGTCTGAATGATCAAACAAAGAAAGGAAAAACATTTGAATGGACAGATGAATGTCAACAAACTTTTAACATATTAAGACAAAAATTAATTAGTTCACCAATACTACAATATCCGGATTTTGAAAAACCTTTCATTCTAACAACAGATGCTTCAAATTATGCTTTAGGCTCAATCTTATCACAGGGAGAAATAGGAACAGATTTGCCAATAACCTATGCTAGCAGAACTTTGAATAAACACGAAATTAATAAACCGGTGATAGAAAAAGAATTACTTGCTATACATTGGGGCATTGAATACTTTAGACCATATTTATATGGTAGAAGATTTATAGTAGTAACTGACCACAGACCTCTTGTTTTACTTTTTACTCATAAAAACCCCTCTTCTAAATTAACTAGAGTACGGATTGATTTATCAGATTATGACTTTGAAATTATATACAAAAAAGGAAAACTAAATACAAATGCTGATGCATTATCTAGAATTAAGATAGATTCTGATATGCTAAAAAACATGATTCCAATAGAAGACGATTATTCCAAACCAACAAAAATTTTAGCAATTACGCGTGGAATGAACGCAAAGGGCAAAACAACTGAAAACAACACAGATGAGAAAAACATATCCCAACAACAAAAATATACAAACATATGGGAATGTACTTCACTACAGGATATTAAAAATGTGCACAAATTGAAATTTAAAATTATCAATGATGATAAATTAAATGGTACCATTGACTGTATAAATAATAGCTATCATATGAATATTAGTGATGATCTTGCAAAATACGTTTTGTTTCTAGAGAAGCTGATAATCTATATGCATAAGCAGAATATTAAAGATCTCGCATTAGCTAGCGACGATGAAATTTTCAAACTGATATCAGTAGAATATATGAAAAGAATTTATGATGAGGTATACCAAAGATTGACAAAATCTAAAAAATATAAAAACATTAACTTGAATATCATCTTGTATAATCCTTTGCAGTACATTAAAAATAAGAAATTACAAAACAAATTAATTGAAGAATTCCACAACTCACCATTATCAGGACACTTAGGCATTCGAAAGACTGTACTAAAACTCAAACAAAGATATGTTTGGAAAAATATGAGAAAAATGGTAAGAGATTACGTTGTAAATTGCGATAAATGTTTAAGAAATAAGCAAACAAAACATATTAGAGAGGAAATGAATATCACCGAAACCCCAAATACTAGTTTTGAAATAATAGAAATAGATACAGTAGGACCATTAAGAATTTCTAATAATTATAGATATATACTAACAATGCAATGCGAACTAACAAAGTATGTTGTAGCATACCCTATGGAAACAAAAGAAGCGAAAAATATAGCTAAAACTCTAGTAGAACAGTTTATTTTAAAATATGGTTGCTTTAAAGTATTAAAATCAGATAGAGGCACTGAATTCAAAAATGAATTAATGAATGAAGTATGCAAACTATTAAATATAGACCAGAAATTCTCAGCACCATATCACCATAGGAACACTGGAAAGAAATCACAGAGTATTAAATGAATATATGTTAAATTTTGTTGAGGATTTAGAGTGGGACAAGTGGATACCTTATTATACATTTGCGTATAATACCACACCTCACGTAAATAACAATTATTCTCCATACCAGTTGATTTTTGGTAAATTACCAACTCTGCCCACAGACGCATTATGCACTAACACTAAAGTTTATGATTTGGAAAATTATGCTAATGAACTTAGGACTAGGATTAAGAGAGCATTAGATAACGCAAAAAATTTAATAAATATGGCAAAAGAAAAATCAAAATTAGAATATGATAAGAAAATTATAAAAAGTTTATTTGATGTAGGAGACTTAGTATTAGTAAAACTAGAAAGTAGAAAGAAAAATCAGAGTCCCTACATTGGTCCATATAGAATACTAGAAAGACAAAATTGTAATTCAATACTAGAAATAAATAATAAAAAACGAATATTCCATAATAACTCATTAAAATTATACAAAAAAAATCATGAAATAAAGTAGATATAAGTATATATTCTTATTTATAATACTTACTAAAAATGCATTAACCATATAAAAAAAAAAAAAAAAAAAAAATTTTTAAAACTATTAATTTGTATTCAGATTTAAATTTATTCAAAATCTCATAAATTTTATCTTAAGGGTAAGGGTGTGGTGTACACTTATTTTTCATTTCCACAAAAGCATCACACAATATTTTTGTAAGAAAAATAACAGAAAATATTAATTGTAAACGACCATATCAATGACACACAAACATTATGACACATGTGGCAAACAAATGCTTGCACTTCATACGTATACCAAAATACCTACAGCGAAGTGAAACATGAGTATTTTCACTTGCTCCACTTATAGTTTATTGCTTTAGGTACTTGACCGTACTTAAGGGGTAACAATCGAAAATCAAATTTCTTTTTATTTTATTTTAAATACCTTAAATAGGAGAAATGTAATTTGTATAAAAATAATGACTGTGCTGATTGGTCAGTCGATCAGTAAATGCATTTTTGTAACATGAACAAAAAAGTTGAACACCATGAAATGCAAGATATGTCAGATAAATTTTAGATAATTTGTAAATTAGTATAAGTTAGAAAATTTGTAAATAAAGGCTAGTCTCAGTTTGGACACAAGAATTCATTCTTCTTTTCACTGAACTCAAATAAAGGGCATCATTTGCTAGTCTGCCGAGTTTTGAAGCCTCGCTCTACAAACCAAGGCTTTCTATTGCATTAGTCGCGATTCTATGCTAATGCAATAGTAATAGATTTGCAATTGTTTTGAATATTTAAAAACCATACATATCAAACATATTATACATAGTTGGGCCATTTTTCATTGAAAATGAGCAAGGAGGGGCCGTTACAGTCAATGGCGATCGTTATCGGGCCATGTTGAACGTATTTTTGTTCACAAAAATTGAAGAGGAGGATATTGGCAACATTTGGCTTCAACAGGGCGGCGCTGCGTGCCACACAGCCGAAGCTACACTCGATGTTTTGCGCCCTGTTTTGAAGAAAAGAAATTTGAGAAAATATTCAGTAGTTTTTTTTTATAGCATTTTCAAAAAAAAAGTTATCTGGCGGACCCTTTATAAAAGCTTACGAAAAGATAAAGCTTTTTCTAATTAAAAACAAACACGAAAATTTGTTCGGATTCTGTCATTAGAATTGACTATGAGCCCTTTCCGCCGCTTCTAGGTGGAGTGCCGTTTTAATTGACTTTTTTTCATCAGGTTGAACTTCGATTTGCAAGTAATTGCAAGTATATTTGAAATTGAGAAAAATTTTGTGCAACTTATTAAAGTGGGAAGTAGTACGAACAGCAATCACTAAGTGCTCACATGAGAGAACTAAAGAGAGCAAAAAAAATACATTAAAACATATAAATTGAGGTAGTGCATGTTCATAAATATATTAAAAATCGTTTTTGGCAAATTTCTTAGCCTTTTTATCAGCCAACTAAAAGAAGTCTTTCAAATAAGCTGCGTGAAAAAATGTGAAAGATTGTATTATTGTAGGGTAAAAATATATGTATACAAATGTGTTTTATTGTTGTACAAATGAAACTACAGTAATCCACAAATAAATGCCCCACGCTAAAATGCCTTTCACGTTTATTTGCCTCTAATCTGAAATCCCTGTTGTATTTTTCAAGTTTTTTTTTTTATAAAACGCCACGCTTAATTAACCCACGCTTAAATACCCACTTCGGGTAATTGCCTGAAAATTTAAATCCCCAAAATAAGGTTTTCCCTCAACTTCCTTTGCTTAATGATGCTACTTTGAAATACGACTCTGATAATACTATTTTAATAAACAACTCTGTTCTAATACTGGAAATTAAAACCCTGATTGAAAATGTCAAAAGGGAGTATACAACATTTTTGAATTCAACAGCTTGTACGAAAGTCGCAAAAGAACATTAAAGAAAACGAGCCACGACAAGTCAGGCAAACTTCGTTAAAAGCAACTATTATATGAAACCAATTTTATTTTATTAACAAACAACAAATCTTTTCAAAAAATTGTTGTTTGTAGAGGGTTTTTTAGCTAGTCCATATAGTCAAATTATAAAATATTAATTTGTACTCATATAATTTCTACTTTAAAATATACGAATCTGCATAACATGCAGATTCTTTTAATGTAATTCTAATACTTAATTAAGCAAACATCCGTGCCCAACATGCAGGTTCAACATAAACACACATACAACTTAATAATGATGTTTAAGCGTGTGAATCTGCATCGCAGGCAAAATTCGAATTTTATTATATTATATTGCAACCATAGAATTAGTTCTTTTTAAAAATAAAGTTTAGTTAATAAAGAGACTCAAAATTTTTAAAATATAAAAACTTCTAACAATCTGATTGAAATTTATATCCGGGATTATAATAACGAAAAATAACATTTATAAAACTTTTGTCTAAAAGAAAAAAAAAACTGAAATAAAGAAAGGTATAAAATACTCGTACAAATGAAAATAAGACCTACCTAATTTGGAAATAAAAGAAAACATTAAATGAAAATTTTGCTAAGAAAAACTAAAAAAATGAAAAAGTAAATGAAAACTAAATAAGACAGAACGGAAATATTAGTTAACAATCAAATAAATATTTTTCCACTATTTACTTGGCTAAAGGATTCCACCAAGTGGAAATGGATCCTAACGATATTCATAAAACGGCTTTTTCGAGAGCAACCGGTCACTATGAATTCTTGCGAATGCCTTTTGGTCTTCGCAATGCCCCTGCCACATTCCAAAGGCTTATCAATAATATCTTGCGAGAGTTTATAGGCAAAATAAGCCTGGTTACTTGGATGACATCCTGGTATTCTCTACAAGTTTAGAGGAACACATGGAGTCTCTTAGCCAGATCCTTAAATGTGTTCAAAATGCTAATCTTAAAGTTCAGCCAGACAAGTGTCTATTCTTGTCCAGGGAAACTGAGTTTTTAGGCCATATTATTATGCCGGAGGGAATTAAGACAAATCCCAAGAATATTGAAGCCATTGACACCATACAGTTACCTAGAACTCAAAAACAAATCAAATCTTTTCTGGGTATAACGGGTTATTATAGGCATTTTATTAGGGACTATTTGAAAATAGCCTACCATCTTGTAAAATATTTGAAAAAGAACGCTAAACTTAATATTAAAGACCCCGAATATGTGAAAGCATTCCATAAATTAAAAATTTTACTAAAGAATGACCCCATACTTATCCATCCGGATTTTCACAAATATTTTACGCTGACTACCGATGCGAGCAATTTGCGCTAGGCGCAGTGCTCACGCAGGACAATAGACCTGTCGCTTACGCTAGCCGTACCCTTAACGGTCATGAACGACGTTACAGCACTATAGAAAAAGAATTGCTGGGAATGGTCTGGGTAACAAAACATTTTCGACCGTACCTATATGGTCGTAAATTCACCATTAAACCTGATCATAGACCACAGGTCTGGCTTAATAATATTAAAGAACCGAACTCTAAGCTGCAACGCTGGAAATTAAAATTAAATGAATTTGACTTCCAAGTTGAATATATAAAGGGGAAGGATAACGTAGTTGCGGTCGGTTTAAGTAGGGTAATGTACGAGAGTGTGGATGATACGAGGCTAGAAAAAAAATCAACTGAGACAGACATTCTTATTAATTTAAATCAAATATTCAACCCTGTGGTAAATAACGCGGAAGTTGAGATTATAACGGTTCACAGTGCAGAAACTGATGATACCAATTTTATACCAATTACTGAGAAACTTTTGAATTTATTTCAAAATCAATTTGTTCTGAATTATGGACCTAAGGAATCTACGAAATTGAAAATTGTTCACAGAAGAAAGGTGAGGAAATTCATAATGGTAACAAAAGAAACAGATTTAAGAAAAACACTACTGGAATGTCTCCCGGAGCAGGGTTTGGTAGTGATGTTTTGCGTAGATGACCCTCTTTTCCTGAAAATTCAGGATATTTATAGAACGTATTTTGCTAATAATAGGAATCTGAAGATTTTAAGGTCTAAATTGTTGTTGGAAGATGTAACGAACAGAGATGGTATTCTAAGAAAAATTTAAACAGCACACCTTAGAAGCAACCATCGCGGAATAAATGAAGTTGTCGCAAATTCAAAACAAGTATGGTAAAAACATAAACCTACAAAAAGAAATTCAGAAATTCATAAACAACTGTGAGATAAGTAATCTTGTAAAATTTGACAGAAATCCAATTAAACACGCATTTAACGTTACTGATACCCTTAAGAAACAAAATGATACTGTACACATAGATATTTGATACCCACAGAGGAATATAATGTATCTTACTAGCATTGATAAATTATCCAAGTATGCCACAGCTGAAAAACTAAAGGACAGAACTTGGTTATCTATCATCAATGGATAAAAAAAAACGAATCCAGTACCTGGGAAAACCAAGATTGATCGTGATGGATAACGAATTTGATACTCTGAATGTTAAAGAGTTTCTTAATGACAACGAAATAAATTTTCACTTAACTACTACATACTTAAAAACCGGGAGTTCAGACGTTGAAAGGCTGCACTTCACACTAAACGAACACATCAGATTGTTCAACGCCGACCCGAGCAATGACTCTGATTTACACGGCAATGTATTTAAAGCAATAACAGCCTATAACGAAACTATACATTCAACGACTACACTTAAACCAATTGACTTCATTAATAACCTGATTTCAACGGACGATTTGGAAATTTTTGCCATTAAGCAACGCGAAGCAAAAGAAAAGCGAATAGAACAGTTGAACCAAGGAAGAAGACAAGCTAGTGATTTTGCAAATGCATTTGTTAGCAAATCTCAACCAAAATATAGGAAGATTGAACATTTTAACACGCAAGAAAACTATATTACCTCGAATAACGATAAATTTAAGAAGATTTACAAGACCCAAGTGACGAGACGACAGAAATACCAAAACTGAATTTAACAGAATAATTATTTTGTTTATGTTAGAAAATATGAAAGTCACAAAAAGCAAAAAACTTCATAAATAACGAATACCAATGATTTCAGGAGTCAAAATGATCAAGACGATGTTCAGGATCTTGGCGTAATTCTTACTGTTGGTGACGGTAGCGACTCAGACTATACAAATTCAGGAGATAAACAGTGACCGAGGTTACGTAATGATACAGGAGGGAACAATGGATCTACCTGTTGAGTATAATGAACTCATTTTAAAAATTAATAAAACTGAAATTCAACTAGCGTATGACTTATTGGAAAAAGAATTAAATGAAAACCCATTTTTGCAGACAACAATGACTAAAAGATATTTAAAGATAGCAGAAGCTGAAAAGAAGCTATTTAGCATTAGACACAAACGCGGACTTTTTAATGCTTTTGGCAGTGGAATTAAATTTTTGTTTGGCACTCTTGATGATGAGGATAGACATGAAATTCATGAAAGATTAAAGGCAATAGAGTATAGTACATTGACCCAGGACAATATTAATGATATTTTATACCATATAAATAATGAAACCCAAATTATTAGAAACTTAAAGAACGCTACTAATGTATTACAGAATCAGATTGTTAGGAAAGTAATATCAGGCAGTTTTTTGGATAACGTAAAAAGTTACTACGAACATCTGAAGGACATTCAATTAGGAGTATTTCTTAGTAAACAGGGTATTCTAAACCCAAGACTAATAAACCCAGATACAATTTCTGAATTAAGTACAACACAATTTGAATACATTAAAACATCTTTGTGGCAACAGGAAGATGTATTATATTCTATAGCACAAATTCCCAGTACAATGAAAACGTACCCAATTTTAAAGGTAGTCCCTTTTTCCAACGCTTATTAATCACACCGAATTAAATTTCAATATGAATAGAAAACTTACGAATGTTGATAACTTACTGTACGAATTGAAAGGTTCGAAAATTAGATATTTGAATAGCAAATGTATTAGAAATCTGCTTAACAAAAACGAAACCGAATGCGAATTTATAATAAATAATAGAAAAGAAATAAACTTTATCGAGCCTAACATTATTGTAACAAAAAATATTGATGAAAATAAAAAAGTCATAATTTCATATTCTTCTCAAATTGTAATATTTTAATTAACGAAATTGTTTTTGAATCCCTCGATTATAATAAAAATTGTATGTATGTACCATATGTTAAGGACATTTCTAATAAAACATTGATACAATTGCCAAATACTTATTCAAATGAATTAAAATTAAACGTGCATAAATTGAAAACCGGAAATAATATTGCTTATATGATTCTGATAGCTATTGCAATTGTGCTAATTTTGTTAATAATTTTCCAATTTTATAAAAGAGCAAGTTATTCGCGAAGGTGTTAATGTTCTGGAAGAGAGAGCAGGTAACGTTGGATGCTTGTTTGCTTAAATCAATTAAAGCTCACTCTAAAAGAAAATTCATTAAAAACTAAATTGTAATAAAATAAAAACATGAATTATTGGAAATATTTTAATAATTATTACTTTTAAGATGAAATCAATTGACTCATTGGAATTTAAAAACAAAACATGTGCAAGCTTTAAAAATATAAAAAAAGAATAAATAAAAATATGTAAAAATATGAATATTTGACGTAAGCGCTCCATTACAAATTCAACAGAGACTGTTGAATCTAGGGTTGGAGGAGTCATATAATAAAATATTAATTTGTACTCATTTAATTTCTACTTTAAAATATACGAATCTGCATAACATGCAGATTCTTTTAATGTCCGTACATAAACACACATACAACTTAATAATGATGTTTAAGCGTGTGAATCTGCATCGCAGGCAAAATTCGAATTTTATTATATTATATTGTAACCATAGAATTAGTTCTTTTTAAAAATAAAGTTTAGTTAATAAAGAGACTCAAAAGACAACAAACGGTTTTCACTTCATATAATTATATACATGCACTTCATTGGTGCTAAAGCCAAATAATCAGTAGACATTAAATGTAATGCATGTACAAGACTAGCTAAACACCCTCAACAAACAAAAATTTTTTGAAAAGATATATTGTTTGTTAATGGTTTCTTTAATCCAAAGTGATTAATTTTTTTGGCTAAAGTTCGTAACATTTTTTATTCAGAAAGAATTGGACATGAGATAACAAAGCACCAAGGGAAAATTTTAACACCAATTAATTTCAACTTACACGGCAGAACAGAAACAACGTTGTTTTTCGGGAGCCGCTACACTCCCATCATCAGTGTTCATGTGTGTTTCCATGTATCCGCCACTGTTTAGGTGGCTCGGTTGAATGTGATTTCAAATTTGTATTTATACAAATAATGTCTAGAAAAAGGATACAAGAGTTATTTGTATTATTATTTGTTTTTTACAGTAAACACTGTTTTACCACTATCAATATTCAAATTTTACCATCACTAATTAACGTTAAATTAACCCCTTGCGGATACATGGAAACACACATGAACACTGATGATGGGAGTGTAGCGGCTCCCGAAAAACAACGTTGTTTCTGTTCTGCCGTGTAAGTTGAAATTAATTGGTGTTAAAATTTTCCCTTGTTGCTTTGTTATCTCATGTCCAATTCTTTCTGAATAAAAAATGTTACGAACTTTAGCCAAAAAAATTAATCACTTTGGATTAAAGAAACCATTAACAACAAAATTGTTCGAAAATAATCACATTATATATTGTTTGTTAATAAAACTTTTGTGGACTAATTTTATGCTATCTGGTAAGCAATGCAAGATTTGTTTGTTGTGTTTTTATACCCTTCACCAAAAAATTTGGAAAAGGGATATATAAGTTTGTCATTCCGTATGATTTTTCTTCATTATTCATTTAAGACCCCATAAATTATATATATTCTGAATACTTATAGATAGAGAAGTCGAATGAGCGATGTACGTCTGCTATATTTTGGTGTATTTAGAATTAAGACCACACACAACATAGAGACATAAATTTTATACCATTCGCTTGGAATTTTTCATAAAATTGTTCGGTGTGAAAATAACAAAACCCGCCCCAATAATTAATGAGATATAGCCAAAAGACTTTTTTGTTATATTTCATATTCTGTTGTTTTTTATGGCCATAACTGTCCTACGGTAAATTTTATGAAGCAGATCCCTTGTATGGAGCTCTACGAAGGTTTAGACTGAAAATAATTGAAGTCGGTCCATTAACGACTAAAATATGGGCAAAAAAATGGTATACGAAATAATTCAACTTTTAAACATTTTTTTTTAAGTTGCGTTGGGATTCAATCCAACAACCTACTGGCTGGTAGTCACAAGTTCTTCTTATACACCACAGAGCGGATGTATTTTTCATAGTAGCTTACGCGTTTAAGTACATAATATATCTTATTTATTATAAAATACTAAAACTTCAAATTCTTGATGGAAATTGTAATTTCGCTCTTTTTTGTCACACATACATTAATACTGAAATGCGCACATGTACACATTGTGTGAATACTTGTGCAGTCGATAGCCAAAGATTTGTTGTTTTTTTTTGTTTCTTTAAACTTATTTTTGTACGTTTATTAGTATAGTATTATGAATGCATATTACAGTATTTATCGCTTATATTTTCTTTTCGTATATAAATAACCATAATTATTTTTTATATTATTTATATTAAAGAAATGTAATAGATCGTCAAAAAAATGTGATCGTTAAAAATATGTTTCTTACTTCATATATTTTATGAGCATTAATTTTTAATATGAGTTTTCCAGTCCTGGATGGGAATTTCAAATGTGGTTGTGAAATTTAAACACATTTTTTTAATTGATAAGAACACATTTTTCAAAGAGAATTAAATATATTCTTATAAACTTTTTATAATGCTTCATATTAAACCAATATTCGACTATGCCGAATCTTATACACATGACTGTAATTAAAAAATATTTATCCTCGTCAATGAAATGAACACATTTAAATTTTAGTAAAAAATGTATAGTGTATTTATATAGTTCTTATTAAAAATTTTATTTTACAATTAAATCTAAAGCAAATAAAAATATGCGTATTATATATTATTAAACTTTATAAAAGATACAATTTTTACATTTAGATAAACTATAGAAATTTATTATTTTTCTTGCTTCTTCTTGCAATTCGAAATTTTTCCTTTTATAATTCACACAGCGACAGGTATGAGGTCCACATCTAGTAGTTTCTTTAGATCAAACACAATTCTCATAATGTTCACCAAATTTATTTTTATTTATTTTCATGTTGTTTGTATGCTCTAATATGATTGAATGTTAACAAGTTCTTGTTTATGTTCGTTGGAAATGATGTTGGATAATTTTTTTAAAGAAATTATATATTTATTTTAGTTGCATATTGTTAATTACTGAATACTCATGCAATGTTTGCGAATAATCTTTAACGTTAATTATTCTTGATTTCTCTTGATAATCGCTTTCATAAAGAGATATATCGTCACCTATTTCATCGATTTATTTATTTATTTGTTTATTTATTATTTAATTATTTATTTATTCATTTATTTATTCAATAATTTATTTATTTATTTAATAATTTATTTATTTAATAATTTATTTATTTTTTTATTTAATAATTTATTTTTTTTTATTGAATAATTTATTTATTTAATTAATTAAAATTTATACGTAATTTTTGAACTGTTGAAATAGGCACCCGTCAAAACCATCATGTTTACATTGTCACAGGTGGTTGAATACTAGAAAATTCAACTACAAGACAAAAATAAAGTAAACAAAAATGGAAAACTGCTTGATCTCAAAGCCAATGGGTTTTGGAAAAAGCAAAGAGAGTATGGAATATTTGGAATAATTAAAAAATCAGAGATGGAATTTCGTACTAACCGAAATTGATTTAACTTGTAAGAAATGGATAAGTTTCCCAGTCACTAGTATCCACCGTCAAAAGTGGTAAAATCGAACAAAGAACGCTGATGAGATGGTGTAGCGACCTCGATGCGTTCTGCTAGTCTGATGAATAAATTGTTTTAAATTTTTGTTTTAATTTATCCAAAAATAATTTCTTAAATTAAGAAGATATGGGTAAAATCAGATTTAAACTCAAGCCATAAAAATCTCATTTCAATATTTATTTATTGATTTATTTATTTATTCATCGATATATTTATTTATTTGTTTATTTATTTTAAATTTATTTAAGTAAGTCTATGGACGTAATTCATTACAGACTAAAAAACCATACAACTGTGTACTTAACACAGAATTACCATGGTACAAAGAAGAACATTCAAAGGAAGGAACTGTTGTTTAAAAATAAAATTACATTACGTTTAATGATATTTGTATTTAAAGAAAAGTCTACAAAATTATACATTTCATTAAAACAACAGCATAGTTGTCTAAATGGATCCGACGTAGCATAGTTAGAACGAAAGGTTTTGATATAAAATGGATTAAAAGACCGTAATGTACGCTGTGGAATATTAAGTTATATTACTAAGCATAAAATCGGAAGTGATATTCCCATTTAATGGTGGTAAGTCAAGCAAAGCTAACATCAAGCAAAAAACAAGAAATTATTTTTGAAGATAATCTATGCGTTCACTATGGGACCTTATAGAAAGGGTCCCACACGATACATGTATATTCCAGAATAGTCCTTACAAGCGATGTAAATAATATTTTAGTAATAAAGGGCTCATTGAATTCTTTACCACATCTTTTTATAAAAGCCAAAACACAACGGGATTTATTAATGCCCATCGTTATATGCTGGTTAAAGTTGAGTTTGGAATCATGGAATTCATGGATATATCTAAAGATTTTACTACCACCAAGGACATAGGGATACACAGGCTTGAATACTCTTGAGAATTGCGTATGTTCACATATATTTGTATTCAATTCCATTATCTTCAAATTGCAGCAGTTGTAAAAATTATCCAACTCATTTTGAATATTAAGCTGATATGTTGTCCGTTTAACGATTGAGAATATTTTAACGTTGTCACCATACATTAATACGTTACAATGTTTTATTGCGTCTGGCAAATCATTAATTAAAAACAAAGGTAATAATAGGACCTAGATGACTAACGCCAGGAACCCCAGAGTGTACTAGCCTTTTCTTGAAACTGCAGAATTTAATTTTACTGATTGCGTTTGATCGTTTAAATATGATTTAATCCAGCACAGCAAGTCATTCAAGAAAAAATATTAGGTCTAATTTTTTAATAAAAGACAATGATTCACTTTGTCAAAAGCTTTACTGAAGTCAGTGTAACATCAGTGTTCAGGACATCCACAAAAACTATTCACTAGTGGTGTGAAGTGAAGAATATTTGTCATTGAAGAATATCCTTTTCGGAACCCTTATTAAAATGGAGACAGTTACGATGAAGTATGGCAAATAAACAATCAATCATGCATTTCTTAAAAAGTTTTGGTATATCACTAAGTTTTGGAATATCTCTATAGTTTATTATATTTGAATAAAGGAATTATAAAAGAATCTCTAAATTTTTTTGAGAAATAGCCACAATTTAAAGATGCGTTAAAAATAATTGATGGAGGAGTCGCCAAGGCTGATGCACAATTAATAAAGAAACAGCTTGATATACCCTCATGCCGTCACTAAACATTGGTGATTTGAAGCTTTTGAAACAATTAACAATATGATCCGTGGTGATTGTTGTTGATGATACCATTAGATCTGAATTTATATGAAAATAATTAACGTCAGAATAAATGGATCTAAAAAAATAAGCAAACATGTTGCAAATTACATTATCATCACTAGACTCAGTATCTAAGATTTTATTACATTAGGAAAGCGATTTGATTTTCTTTTGGTGCTTATACATTTAAAAAACGGTTTAGGATCTATCTGAAGTTGTTTTGTATTCCTTAACGATTTATAAGGGCCTAATTGCCTAAATGACGTAACTTAAATGACATTTGTGTATATAGAAAACAAAACCAAAATTTTGATAAAGTACACATTTCTAATTCTGACGCAATATTTACGGACCGGACACAATAAAAATTAAAAATTGTTTTTACTTAAAATTGATAAGCGTTGTGATAAAAAATTAGTTCAAATTTCTAATTCGCACGCATAAATGTACTGATAAGCACACTGTGATGTAAAAAAAAATATTTTTATTTTAAAACTATTTTTTTGATAACTCAACACCGAAAAAAATACATTTCTAATACTGACGCAATATTTACGGACCGGATATAATAAAAATTGTTTTTACTTAAAATTGATAAGCGTTGTGGTAAAAAATAAGTTTAAATTTCTAATTCATACGCACAATTGTACTAATAAGCACGCTGTGATGTTGAGGGTGGCGTTGGCTCAGGTAGTAAGCACGTTGACTACAAACCGAAGGACCTGGGTTCAAACCCAGTGTCAGACAGAGTCACGAAATAAAAACACCACGTATTTCTCTGATGTGCATTGGTGTGCCTTTGTGTCAGTTGTTGGCGGAAGATTTCAGTGGCGAAGGCATGGTCACTGGTCACTGAACAGTACCAACTTCAGCTGATACTAATCCCAATGTAACATCAGAGCGCCCTCCTTCGTTGGTACTGAGTAGCACAACCAACGGCGAAGTAAAATAAAATTAATAAAAGAAGTGGCTACTAAACTAAACACAGCTTCAAACCTCGTAATGTCCTCCTCGCCACCAGAGGCGCTGCAGAGTTGTAAAGAACGAATGAAGCTTCACCTCACCTCCTTTCATATCTATCACTATCCCTTTCCACTAGTTCCAGCACAATGCATTACATGTGTAGGGGTCATCCCCTGAGTGCTGGTCCAAGATAAAAAAAAATATTTTTACTTTAAAACTATTTTTTGATAATCCAACACCGAAAAAAATACATTTCTAATTTTTACACAATGTATCACAAAATTCATATTTCTAATTCTGACGCAATATTTACGAACCGGATATAATAAAAATTAAAACTGTTAAGCGTTGTGGTAAAAAAAATAAGTTCAAATTTCTAATTCGTACGCATAATTCATATAGTCAGTTGTTTTTAATTTTTTTAGTTTAAGACTATTTATATACTCAACCTAAAATCCTTTACGTTAATAAACATGCTGAAGACAACATTTCGAAATAAAAATATAAAAAAACAGAAAACGAATATTGTTTTTATTTCAAATTATATTTATTAAATAAAAATTTTTTGTTTATGATTGTATTGAATGGGTGGCTTTAAGTAATTGATAATTTCAAGTGGTGGTTGCAAGTTTCCGAAACTATCAAAATATTCCTTGTTATTTTGCTTTTTATAATATGCTACCCAATGAGTTCCAGGGCCATTAAATTCATCAAGATTAACAATACCACATTCTTCCGCGAATGGTTTTTTAGGTAAACGATCACGCATAAAAACTCCTCTAAAATATTTGATTTGTCTACCATATTTATTTATATCCAATTCAGTGGTCGATTGGGTAGGTTATTTAATAGTTTTTTAGAGCTGGGTTGTAGTAAAGACCGTATCCAGATTTATATGGTTTAAGATATAAACCTTTTCTCATGGCAATTGATTCGATATATCTATTGTGATGGGTAGCTTCAGCTGATTGTTCCTTTCCATTTTTAATACTATTAACAGCTTTAGCAATAGCTGCTCCGCCTGTAGTCAAACCTCCAAGTGCGGATAGTGCTGTTAAAATTGGAATTAAAGGAAGAAATCCACCAATTTTAGGTACAGGTATAACTCTTGGTATGCTAATATTAGCTCTCTTCTTCCTTTTAAAATTTAAATTAACTGCTTTTTTTGCAGCTTTAACAGCATTACTTATATTGTCAGGTTTCTAATTTTTTTAAAGTTGTAATGTATTTTTCACAGTGGATGAAAACAATTTTCTATCAGTTACTTTTTTCTTCTGTTTTTTCGATTTGTGAGATTTATTTCTCTTCATACCTAATCCAAATTTTACTTTAGCTTTCATTGCATTCGTTACGAACCAAGAGTTTGCTCGTTCTTTTAAATTACTATCATTCGATTTTACTCGTTGCCAAGCCTTTTCAGCTAGTATTTGATCAGCTTGATGCCTTTAATTAATATCTTTTGACTGTGAATATGCAATATCATGTTCTTTGCAAGTCGCATCCAATAAATTTAACCTCTATCTCCTCCTTTCAGTCGTTTTTCTAGCTTTGTAACAGGACTAAAAAACTGATATCCATGTAGATGTAGTTCTAGTGGTAATTTATTTATTAAGTTGTTGACGAATCCTCTTCCAGTCTTATACTGTTTATAACTTTTACTATAATTTATAACCATTTTTATTATAAGTGCGTCTGATTTAAACTATTAATTAAAAAATATGAAATTTTCTTATATAAGGGTTAATTTATATCATTACCATTTTAGTCATCAATCAATCAATATGCGATTAATTAAACAAGCAAAACAAATTTTTGTAAGAAATGCAGATGAAACGCAAGAAAATAAATAAAAGATTGTACATAGTACATTGTTACCAAATTCTATACGAACACTAATTGTGGGACCATCAAATTGCGGAAAAACTAATGTGATGATTAGTTTAATAGAAATTCCTAATGGTCTTACCTTTAAAAATATTTACATTTATTCCAAATCATTATATCAACCAAAGTATTGCTATCTAAACAAATTAATTAATCCAATAAAGGAGATAAATCTGTTTACTTTTTCGGAAAATGAAAAAGTTCTAAGTCCGATTGAGGCAAAACCACATTCTATAATTATATTCGATGACGTCATTTGTAAAAACAAAATACCATAACAGATTACTTTTGTAGACATAAGCATATTGATTGTTTTTATCTATGTCAAACATATACAAAAATTCTTAAACATCTAATACGTGACAATGCAAATATGATTATAATAATTAAACAAGATGAAATGAACTTAAGACACATATATAATGATCATGTTATGGGTGATATGTCGTTTAAAGAGTTTATAAAGACTTGTGGCGAGTGTTCGAAAGATAAATATGGATTTGTAGTTGTAAGCAATGAAGATCCTAAAAATAAAGGAAGATATGGAAAAGGTTTTGACGAATTCGTACAGAATAAAGCAGATCGTAACCAGGTATAAAACAGATCGTAATCAGATATAAACCAGATACAGATCAGATATAAAGTAGGTTGTAACCAGATACGGGAGAGATATAAAGCAGATTAAAATGAATAATATATTGTTAAAAGATATTGTTCAGACAAGAAAAATATTAAAGGAAAAATTAAAAAACGTAAAATTAAATGAAGTAGATAAACAGAATTTATTCGAAGATTCATTTAAACCTATAACTAATTTGAATATGATAAATGAAAAAATTGCTGATTATCAATCAAAAATTTTGTTGAAAGATGAGATGAAATCTAAAAAAACGTCTAACGTAAGTTAAAAATCAGCAAAAATAATGATGGTCGATTAGATAATTATAAATCAGAATACAATCAACCTAATGAAGATAAAACAGATACAACACTTACACCTCTATCTGATGATAATAGTTTCGATGAAAATTCTGATAATTATGATGATGCTGAGGACTATAATCAAGTTATTGAAAATATAGATAATTATAAATCAGAATACAATCAACCTAATGAAGATAAAACAGATACAACACTTACACCTCTATCTGATGATAATAGTTTCGATGAAAATTCTGATAATTATGATGATGCTGAGGACTATAATCAAGTTATTGAAAATGATAATAATAATAAAACTAAATCTACACTTAAAGAAAATATTAAATTGCTTCTAAATAATAATCAAATAGATAAAGTTTATGGCTTCAACATAGACGAAAGAGGAAATTGCCGATATGCAAATAACGAACTAAAATTTAATGATGACAACTATTTTCAATTGGAAAGTACAAAGTGGAATATGACACCAGGATTATTTAAATTATTATTTCATTCAAAACCTTTACATTACACTGAAAAAGATTTAGAGAATTATAGAGAAAATTTAATGATTACAAATGTATACAACCGTCAGTTTCAAGCAGAAGCTCAAATAAAAGGTTCAAATTCATATAAATATCAACATGTAATTAAACCGTTAATAAGATATTAACAAAGGGCAGTGGACTCTTGTTAAAATCTGTAGTCAATAGTAAACCCAACTATATATATTGGGATGGCCCAAATGAATTAGTTGACAGATTACGCTTACTTCTTTCATCAGAGAGTGCTGGTCATAATACTCATAAAAACGAAATAATATCTATTACTGAAGAACTTAGAGAAGCTAATATAATTTACTAAATGAGTTTTAAATATGTTCATACGATTAGATGGAAATTTTAATACGTTTGTAACATCTACAAAAAGTACAAAAGACCCCATCTATTTCAATAAAGAAGGATCAATTGGATCTTTGCTTGGTTTTAGTAAGAGAGTATTACGACAACAAGTGGAACATTTTTCAGATAAAACAATTTATATAACAAATATTAATACAGTAATCATTGAATGTAATATTGTGAATGGATCATATATAAATAACGTGTCAGCACATACTATTCATCAGTTTTCACTTGACGTTTGTCCAGGATATAAAATAACAGTAAGGCCGGCTAATCCAATATATTTACTTGTAAATTAGAAAGAAATATCTACACTGGATTTAAGAGTTGTCGATCAGGACGGAAACTTAATAATTTTTCGTGGAGAAAAAATATCTATTAGATTACATTTGAAACCTATTAAAGAATGATTATATTCAACAAAAATAGTTTGTATAAGGATTCACCAATCTCTCTATCATCATCTGCAACACAATACACATCAAGAAGAGTTTCTTCTGGTAAACGAGAATTATATAATAAAAAGGTAATATATAAAACAAGCAAACATCAGCGAAACACTTTAAATAAAACTAATCGAAAATTTTTACGGAATTTAGGATTTCAACTAAAAACGATTAAGGGTTCTGAAAACTTAAAACTTAATAGTTTAATTAATATTTTAGACAAACCGCAATTTGATAATTCAATTATTAAAAAAGAGTATCACAGCTATAATTCATACTTACAACCTTTCAAAAACAATGATGAAATCCGAATATCAATACGAAACCAAGATTTATACGTTTTACCAAGTGAAAGCATGCTTTATATTGAAGGTTATATAACAAAAGAAGACTCAACAATCTCTGCAAATATACAACTACTGAACAATAGCATGGCTCACATCTTTGATGAGATTCGATATGAATTAAATGAAATAGAAATTGATCGTACACGGCATTTAGGAATTGCATCAGAAATTAAAAACTTTGTTTCGTTAAATACATCTGAAAGCAATAACTTGATTAATGCAGGATGGGCTCCAACCAATAGTGACAAAAATCTGGCGCTTATTAGCGGCAGATTTAAATTTTTCTGTGCCATTGAAAAATTTGCGAGGATTTGCTGAAGATTTTAATAAAATAATAGTTAACTCCAAACATGAATTAATCTTATGAAGGGTAAATGATGATAAACAAGTTTTTAAATTTAAGGTATTAACTGAAAAAGCTAAGTTAACTTTTCTGAATATTACATGGAAAGTGCCACATGTTCAACTTGATGATGTTCACAAATTGGAAATGTTTAAAACAATTAATAGCCGTCGGGCACTAGATGTATCCTTCACTTCCAGAAACCAATACTGTATTATGGAATGTTAAGCTTGCTAACGAAAATGAAAGACCACGTTCCCTGCTTTTGGCATTTCATAACAATAATTAAAATACATTTCAGCACTGTGATTTAACAAATATAAAAGTACATCTAAACTCTGACGTATATCCGTATGATGATCTAAACTTGATATTTGATCGAAATCGGCTTGCATTACTGTACGATATCTATCAAAAGTTTCAACAAAGCTACTATTCACAAGATCCACAACCTCAAAATCAGACTGTTAAAACTGGATCAATACATATTCGTATTGAATAGAAAACGTTTAAGAATATACCAACCGGAACATCTGCATATTGTTTAATTATACATGATAGAATGTTTGAATATCTTCCTCTTACAAATGAGATAAAAAAAATAAAAATAAAATAATATTAAAATAAGTAAGATTTAAATAAATAAATATATATAAATATTTTTTTACTAAAATTAATTTGTTTTTATTTCGTTCAAGATTTTTTTAAGTTAACTAATGAATATTGTGAAATTAAAGAAATAGAAATTAAAATATTATAGGGTATTATTAATATAATTTTTTATCATTTCATCTCTAACCTTAGTACAGTAAGCATATTATATCGCTTATCGAACGCAAAATGAAATTCATCATTTTTTATTTGATTATTGCATTAAAAGTGGTATATGGTATTTCACTACCATTGTCTATTATCAGTACTCCACTTATAGAGGAGAACACAAAAAGTTTGGAATTTAATTTTACACTCCCCAACGAAAATGTTTTAAAAATAAATATATCCTTTGTAATGTTAAAAGAAAGTAAAGTATTAGAAACAAGAGGTAATGACTATCGAATGAATGATGATGTTGATATAACATCAATAACTACTACTACTACATCAACATCGTTCTTTGAAAAAGAGTAGGAGAACTATGAAAAAGAGGGTTTAAATTATTAAACTCAGAATAATCAATCTTTTTATAATTATTCTCGTTAATAACTACTGATTCACCCAAGAAAATAACCGAAACAGCTTCATTATCAACTCAAAAATTGTTTACAGTAGATAACGTTCTAGTGACATTTCGTAAGGAATTAATTGGAAAGGAATCAAATATTGGTGATATACTGGACTCTAATGAGTCATTTTACCGACATTTTAATCTTAAATATGATAATATTGATGTACCTATTCGTCGTACATATGATAATATATATGAGAAGCGATACCTGAAAATAAGTTGCTATGAATATCGTGAAGTTAATGACGAACGTATATTAAGTAATGGTGAAATTGAAAGAGTTCGAATATCTGATTTTACACATAATTTAAATAACATAAACATAATGATGTTAAAAACTATACTCAAACGTATAAAATGGTTATCGAATAATGTTTTCATACTAGTATACTATCAACCATTGAAGGAAAAATATGAATTCATTCGCTTCAGTATTTTTAATAATTCTCATTTAGTTTAACATTGTATTCCATAGTAATCAAAATCCTTATAATCAACAACATGTGAAGTTAGATGGCGAAACTAGCAAATATTTAGACTTTCAAATTAAACATCAAAATGGTTCTGTGAATGTAAGAGTACATTTATTACTTCAATTGAAAAATGAAGAAATTACAACAGCTACAATATCACCATTAAGTTCTTATGATCAGATGTACAATGATGTAGGATATAAACACTTTACTATAGGTGAAGCAATCGAAGCATTTAGGAAGGATTTGATTGATAAGGAAACTAATATTGGTGGTATTCTTTTGACACTTCAACTTAAAATATAAAGATTTAGAAATAAGACTGCGATTTAGATATTATAGTAACTATGCTTATCGCAAACTCAATATTTATTATTTTGAATATAACAACTATACGACTTGATTTCTCTTGATAACCGACTAACTGTCGGGGTATAAATGATATAAATACAAGAACAATTAACGGTAAAGATTATTCGCAAATATTACATATGAGTATTCAGTAATTAACAATATGCAAAAAAAAAAGAAATATATAATTTCTTAAAAAATTTCTTCAGCATCATTTCCAACAAACATAAATAATAACTTGTTAACATTCAATCATATTAGAGCATACAAACAACATGAAAATAAATAAAAATAAATTTGGTGAACATTATGAGGATTGTGTTTGGTCTAAAGAAACTACTAGATGTGGACCTGATACCTGTCGCTGTGTGAATTGTAAAAGGAAAAATTTCGAATTGCAAGAAGAAGCAAGAAAAATAACAAATATCTATAGTTTATCTAAATGTAAAAATTGTATCTTTTATAAAATTTAATAATATATAATAAGCATATTTTTATTTGCTTTAGATTTAATTGTAAAATAAAATTTTTAATAAGAATTATATAAATATACTATACATTTTTTACTAAAATTTAAATGTGTTTATTTCACTGAGGAGGATAAATATTTTTTAATTACACTCATGTATATAAGATTCGACATAGTCGATATAGTTGTTTTAATATGAAGCATTAATTGGGGAGCCTCGTAGACTGGTAGATAGCATACTAGACTATTAGTCGAGGGGTCGCAGGTTCGATTCCTGGCTAGACCCTGGGTGTTTCTGCAGACAAGCCAAAATGGTTTCGCGGTTTATGTTTGTTCTTTAAAAAAATTTCAAATCCCCATCCAGGGCTGGAAAACTCATATTATAAATAAATGCTCATAAAATATATTAGCCATTTTTAAAAAAGTTAAAGTCTCCAATATACAATTTTTGCATCAAAATAAATAAAGGGCTTGAGATCAAATAGCAGAATTTATTAACATATTAATTAAAATAAAATCACAATTATTTTAATAAAATAAAAAACTTTACAAAATTAAAACATGAGTAAAATAATAGACAGATATACTCGTATGTACATGATACATACACATTTGGTAAAAATGAATTAAAATAGGTTGTTTAGACAAAATTTAAAAGTATATTTACGTAAGTACACATACACATACGGTTTTTTATTTTGCCGTAGTAATTTATCAAAAGTAAAATATTCACCCTTATTTCAGTTGGCGAAATCGACATCACGAGTTTTAGAAAAGTTTTTAAACAGTGTAAATATTTTAATTACACTCATGTATCAAGCATTTAGATATCGAACTTTATAGAAAACACTGCGCCAAAATTAATATGGTTTTATGGTTTGTTTGATTTTTGCATGAGCATACATAATATAGGGTGGCGACAATGACATGTTTAAAAATTTCAAGCTCTCTGACAAACATTCAACAGAGTTGTTCAATATAGGTGTCAGGGAGAAGCCCTGACTGACATTCAAATCAGGCATGTGAAAACAACAAAAAAATTACATATACAATTTTGTTAAACTCCTTAATACACAACACAAATCTTATGAAACTACCTGATACAAGAATATTGTTTTAATATCCATGCATTATAAAAAGTTGATAATATATTTAATGCTCTTTAAAAAAATGTGTTCTTATCAATTAAAAAAAATGTGTTTGAATTTCACAACCACATTTCAAATTCCCATCCAGGGCTGGAAAACTCATATTATAAATAAATACTCATAAAATATAAATGAGCAAGAAACCTATTTTTAACGATCACTTTTCCCAGCCAAGCATGAGCAGGCTTTTGTACTGAAATCCTGTTCCCGGACACACACAAACATACTACTTAATTATTTTCTATATTCAGGTGCAGAGCGTACCTGCAGTATATTAGAACTCGGTATTATTATTGTATATATACAATGTGATAAAATATCTCGAAACCCCCGCAAAAATAGCGCATATTCTAAAAATTTTAACTTATTCCCAAAATTTTTCTTTAAAAAATCATATAATTGGCAATCGGCAGCAAAAAGTCTTGAAAAAATCTCTAAAATGACAAAAATTCTTAAAAATATGCGAACATTTAAAAAATTGTATGATTCAATATTGATTAAAAAAACAGCAAAATTATAGATTAAAAAAAAGTTACAAAATATCATTTCCATTGTGAAATTAGACTTTTATTAAAAACTATCTAGTATTTAAATTGAAAAATTGATATACAATTCTATTTTGAATAAAAGTATTGCAAATACATACTTTCCACAAATTTATATTTAGCTTCTAGATTGCATTATCCAAGTGAATAACTTAATGTGGGATTAATTAATATGTATTCTAAGAATCGTTCGCAATTAATCAAACATTTTTCAAACAATCAGTTCCTATCGTATATGGAATTTTAGATCGGAATTCTTGGGGAAATTTTCCAAATCATTTATAATGCGCAGCGATAATAGTTCGCGAGCTCTACCGCGTCTAAAAAATAGTAAATGCATACATATTTGTATTTAATTTTTTTTGCATATTTTCGTATTTTCCCCAATTCAACATATACAAAATGATAAGTTAAGATCTTAGGAGAAAAAAATTGATTTCTTCTTATTCATATAAAATAAACTGGTCTTACATTCATTAAAAACACCTAAAAAATTATAGTTTTGAGGAATATGCCATGTCGATAGCACGCACTACGGAATTGGACGCGGATTAATGGTAAAATATTACGAAAATATGCCGAATTATGGGTTGGATTTGAGAGCAAAATGCTTTCTGTTTGCCATTTTATCGTAATTTTTTATATTTGTTCTCTGTCGTACACAGTAAAATTTTACAAATGCAGAAGAAAATTTAAATAAAAAATGTTTTTGATTAAATCCATCTGTTTTCTTAGCATGCTGAATATAAATGACCAAATCCGTATTTTTTAAATCAATTGTGGTTGAAATTCCATTGTGTTTCTATATCAGAAATATACAGGTTATATTGAACCAAATCCTTTATCGTCTGGTCCAACCGCAATACAGATAAGTAAATGGAAAAGTTAAAAAAAATAAAAAAAAAGACAACTATCAGAATACTACTAGTTTGCATACATACGTACATCATACGAGTTTCAAAGAAAAAATTAAATTAAAATAATGAATTGAAATACGTTGTTATATTTTATAATTTAAAATTTTTTCTTACACCTTCAAATTATTTTAGTTTTTAGTATTCTTATTATATTATATCAAATAATAACGTCGACAACTTACTTAATTCATTATATAATTATTATACCACTACAAAATCCTATCTGATAACATGTTGGACATTTTTGAAAAATAAACCATTTATAGGAAAAAATGCAAAAATTAAAAAATAATTTATTATAAATTATATAGTGCCCTGGTTTTTTAAATAAATTGTGGAACAAACTTTATCAAATAAAAAGTAAAAGCCATAAAAACAAAATGTATCAAAAAATCTTTAAACAAATTAGCATTGTGGGGTGTTCAGGATTCGAAACCGTGTCACCGGGTAGGGTACGGTTTCAAATCGTGATCAACCATTTATTATTTTTTTTTTACTTTTTGATACATTTTAATTATTTTTATTACTTTTACTTTTAATTAGAAAAAGTTCGTTTTTTTAAAGAATTTTTGATAGCTTTAAATTATTTTCAATATGAAGATAATATTGGAACATTTTAATCATTAGACTAACAGGTTTATGTAATAGTTGGCGATTTAGTAAATTTTGGGAGAGATTCTTCTTACGTTTCAAATCATATCTTTGTTTAGTCAAAGACCACTGGCTTTTTGATAAAGACGTTGAAACACTTCCTGGATGTGTGAAAATTATATAAGTGCTAATAATGGTATGTTAATATTTTTATAATGCACCCCAGGGAAGAAAGTGTTACAAATTTGTTACGGAATTCATAATTTATGGCTGACTTTATAAACGCAGTTTGCAAAGCAACACTAGAATGCCTTGTAAACTCATGCTTCCAGTGTTGCTTTGCAAGCTGTGTTTATGAAATCAGCCTATACTATGAAATAGAGATTAATTTTTTGTTTTGTTTGTGTGACGGTGAGTGACAATTTTTTTGCTTTAATGCAATTTTTAAAAAAAAATTTTTTCGTAATTCGTGGGCGTGAATTTTCGTGATTCTGGCTTCTTTCGTCACTTCATACTATGGTGAAGGGTATACTTGTTATTTAATAAATTTCAAAGCTTATACTTTTGTAATTTTGGAAATTCATATTTGTTTTTTTAAAGTTTTTGTATAAGATAAGAGGTTTGAAACCTTTCTAGAATATGGTTTAAGGTCTATTGTTAAACCTAACCTATAAGCTAAAACCATCAACAAATAAAACTTTAATTAATAAATTATTATTTTTCAAATATTACACCAATACTTTTAAAAATTTTTAATTAATTATGAGAGCTAGGTACAAAAATTTAGTTTTCCGCTAAAGTGTAAGTGTAACTTTTGGTTGACTTAAATCTAACTATCTTACAGTTAATAAAAACAAAACCTACTTATATCCAACGGAAAAGCAGTTAGGTTACAGCTAGCTACTAAAAGTCAACTGAGAGCTAACGTTTAGGAAGTTACCTTAAGTTAGTTTACAAGGCATTCTAGTGTTGCTTAAATTATGAATTCCGTAACAAATTTGTAACACTTATCAAAAAGCCAGTGGTCTTCGACTAAACAAAGAAATGATTTGAAACGTAAGAAAAGGTTTAATAATGAAAAAATTCTCCCAAAATTGATTAAAAAAATTGCCAACTATTACATAAATCTGCTAGTCTAATGATTAAAATGTTCCAATATTATCTTCATATTGAAAATAATTTAAAGCTATCAAAAATTCTTAAAAAAAAGAACGAACTTTTTCAAATAAAAAGTAAAAGTAATAAAAATAACTTATATGTACCAAAAATTAATAAATGGTTGGTCAGGATTTGAAACCGTACGCTAGCCGGTGGTGGCACGGTTTCGAATCCTGAACACAACAAAAGGTTATTTTTTTTTTGGTTTTCGATACATTTTAGTTGTTTTTATTACTTTTACTTTTTATTTGAAAAAGTTTGTTCCACAATTTATTTAAAAAACCAGGGCACTATCTAATATATAATATATTTTTTTTAATTTTTGCATTTTTTCCAATTTTATGAACGATAAAAGGTTTATTTTTCAAAAATATCCAATATGTTATCAGATAGGATTTTGTACAGTGATAAAATAATTATATAATCAATTGAGTAAGTTGTTGACGATTTATTTGATATAATAATAATACCAAAAATAAGAATAACTTGACGGTGTAAGAAAAAATTTTATATTGTAAAATATTACAACATATTTTAATTTATTATTTTAATTTAATTTTTTCTTTGAAACTCGTATGATGTACGTATGTATGTGAACTAGTGGTATTCTGATAGTTGTCTTTTTAAAATTTTTTAACTTTTCCATTTACTAATCTGTATTGCGGTTGGACCAGAGGATAAAGGTTTTGGTTCAATATAACCTGTTTATTTCTGATATAGAAACACAATGGAATTTCAACCACAATTTATTTAAAAAATACGGATTTACGGATACGGACCAGTTAATTTTATATGAATATGAAGACATCAATTTTTTATCTCCTAAGATCTTAACTTATCATTTTATATATGCTGAATTGGGGAAAATACGAAAATATGCCAAAAAATTAAATACAAATATACTATTTTTGGAAATTTTCCCTAAACATTCCGATCTAAAAATCCAAAGTTCATATGTATGTATACGATATGAACTGATTGTTTGAAAAATATTTGATAAATTGCGAACTATTCTTAGAATACATATTAATTAAGCTCACATTAAAATATTCAATTGGATAATGCAATCTAGAAGCTATATATAAATTTGTGGAAATTAGGTATTTGCAATACTTTTATTCAAAATACAAATGTATTTTAAATTTTTATACCAAATACAAAATTGTTTTTAACAAAAGTTTAATTTTCACAATGGAAATTATATTTTTTAAGTTTTTTTACTCTATAATTTTGCTGTTTTTTAATAAATATTGAATCATACAATTTTTCTTATGTTCGCATATTATTGAGAATTTTTTGGCATTTAAGAGATTTTTTCAGGATTTTTGGCTGCCGATTGCCTATTATATGATTTTATTTAAATAAATTTTGGGAATAATTTCCAATATTGCAGTTGCAATTTTTAGAATATGCGCTTTTTTCGCGGGGTTTTCAATTTTATAGTTTCTTTGCTAATTACATTTTGGAGCTTGATATCAAATTAAATTCTTACATCAAACTTTGTTTTTATTTTATAGAAAAGGCAATTAATTGAATTGCTTTTGAAGATTAACTCGCTGATGTTACAGAATGAAAGAAACAGTTCTTATCAAATTCTAGCCGGGAAGAGTTTTTTCTATGTGTTACTAAGTATTCAAACAACATTTTAATTGTCAAAAGATTTTTTATCACATTGTACAAATACAATAATAATACAGGGTTCTGATATACTGCAGCTACGCTGTGCAGCTGAATATAGACAATAATTAAAATTACACAAGTATAACACAGGATGTAAGCATCAATTTTGCCTTTCTTCTGAAATCACAAATAGTCATAAAAAATTAAATATTAATACATTTTCAAAACAAAACTAATATTCAATTTCATTGATTTAGTATATTTACTCGTACATAGTCTTGACGATCCATTACATTTTTTTAATATAAATAATACAAAAAATAGTTATGGTTATTTATATACGAAAAGAAAATGCAAGCGATAAAAAATACTGTAATATGCATGAATAATATTATACTAATAAACGTACAAAAATAAGTTTAAAGAAACAAACAAAAACAAAACAACAGATCATTGCTTTTCGATTGTTTAAATATACACATGTATACACACAATGTGTACATGTACCCATGAACGCATTTCAGTATGTATGTTTGACAAAAAGGGAAGATTTACAACAACCACACCAATTTCCATCAAGAATTTGAAATTTTAGTATTTTATAATAAATAAGATATATTATGTTCTTAAACGCTTAAACAACTATGAAAAATACAACTGCTCTGTGGTGTACAAGAAGCGGTTGTGACTACCAACCAGTAGGTTGTGTGATTGAATCTCCACGCAACTTTTTCGAAAATTTTTAGAAGTAAAATTATTTCGAATGCCATTTTTTTTGCTCATATTTTAGTCGTTAATGGACCGACTTAAATTATTTTCAGTCTAAACCTTCGTAGAACTCCATACAAGATATCTGCTTCATAAAATTGACCGTACGACAGTTGGGGCCATAAAAAAACAACAGAATAGGAAATATAACAAAAAAGTTTTTTTGCTATATCTCATTAATTATTGGACCGAGTTTTGTTATTTTCAAACCGAACAAATTTACGAAAAATTCTAAGAGAATGGTATAAAATTTATTTCTCTGTGTTGTGTTTTGGCCTTAATTTTAACTACACCAAAATGTAAAACACGGACAGACGGACATTGCTCATTCGACTTCTCTATCTATAAAGATCCCGAATATATATACTTTATGGGGTCTTAAATGAATAATGAAGAAATTACATAGGGAATGACGAAATTACATGGATGGAAAACGCATTTCCATAATAAATACACTTAATCACCTAACAAAAAATATGTTTAACGATCACGTTTCCCAGCCAGGCATGCACATTCGTTTTGTATGAAAAACGTGGTCGCGATCCGGTACAAACACACTGCTGTAGTCTTATATATGGTAAAAATATAAAATACAACTGTGATCAACATCAAAATTTTAATACATTTACCTGTGGTCATTTATGTCTTAAATTTCTTTATGAAATAACTGAGAAGGATTAAATAAAAACACAATCATCTATATCTAACTGATTCAAGTATTCATATTTCGGTTGATATAAGGATTTTGAGTATAAATAGATGTTTTCAAATTTTAGTCCGTTAGGACTTTCTAGTAACCCAATCATAACATTAGTCTTTCCACAATTTGACGGTCCCACTATTAGAGCTTGAATAGAATTTGGTAAGAGTGAGCTGTGTTTTATTTTTGAAGTGATGTTCGATGAATCATCAATATAATGAATCAAGATATTTTTATGTTGTTTCACTAACCGCATTTTTCTAACTAAATGTAATTTATGTTTGTTACCTCTTATTATACAGGGTGGCGCATAAGTAACGTTATAATTTATTTAATGAGTAATTTGTTTCCCTCGTTTTTATTTAAAGTTGGCACTTTGGGAACATCGATTAATAAATTATTCAAAAATTCTGATTAAAAAATCTATGTAATCGAGTATTTAATTAATTAAAGATTTTATTATTGAAAATCGGTAATAATTAACTGTTTGTGATTTGGACTATTCGAAATCATAATTAATTTAATAATCAGATTTCTGAATAACTTTTTTTCAATAATTAAATAAATTTAATAAAATTATTCAAGTTTTAATACTCAAAATTGAAAATATTTGATTAATCTGAACAATTGATCAATTATCATTTTGATATATCAGAACTCTTAGGCCCAAATTTACAACCTTTAGTTAAATAATGATGGCCGTTTAACCAATGACATTTATATGAAAAGTCTTTAGTTAAACCACTGTCATTAGTTAACTATATACTGAGAATATGCACCTTAATGAATCAGCATTTTGTTTAAATGATTAATAAAAAAGTTTGATTAACTTATGTACAATATTTTTCATCATCATTCGTTTTCAGCATCGACAACTGGGATGATCCTCGAACTCCTCGAGGTCTCAGACTGATCCATGTTGGCGTAAACGTTGAATCAATCGGTAAATTGGTGGAGGTCTAAACGCATTTTGAACATGAACGAATTTTCGATATGATCATTGTGTCTGAATAATCGAATGCTGACTTTGTTTTGTGCTGAGTCTTTAAATCTATTTAAAAATTTATTCACTAATTAAATCATAACGTTACTTATGCGCCACCCTGTAGAAAAAAAAATTAAATAAATAAGATGGTTATACATTACAAAAAGTCGTTTAGTCATAAAAACACCTTCGTTGGAGCAGGTATAGTAGATAAAATAATAAATAATCTTCCTGTTGAACTTCATCTTCCTGGATATCAGTAATGTGAACCTGGAACTAAGCTACAAAAACGTTTAAATCGAGGTGATAAAGGAATTAATTTACTGGACTCTGCCTGCAAAAAGTCACGACATAGCTTATTCTAAAAATAAGGATTTAAGTATTAGACATCAGACAGATAAAATTCTTGAAAAATCAGCTTGGGATCGAGTTTTATTAAAAGATAGCAGTCTTGCAGAAAAATCAGATATAGTTACTAACGCAATGAAAGCCAAAACGAAGTTCGGTGGGAAAAAAGACAAATGAAAAGAAATTGAAATTAATTGGGAAAAAATTGTTCAGTACAACAATTGGTGCTGGAACAAAAATACTAAAGAAGGAAAAACCTTTAAACATTAACTCTGCCATTAGAATCGCCCGTAAGACTATCAATAAATCATTAAAAGGAAGAAAATCACATGTTATAATACCACGTATAATAAGTGTTCTAAAAATTGGTGGTTTTTACCCCTAATACCGATTCTAACTGCTCTGGGGGCAATTGGCAGTCTAGCCACTGGAGGTGCCGCCATAGCTAAGACTGTAAATGCAACAAAGAATGCAAAAAAAATCAACTTGATGAAGCAACTAGACATAATAAAGCGATGGAATCTATAGCAGTTGGAAAAGGACTTTACCTAAAACCATATAAAAAGGGATATGGTTTAGTTTATAAAGAACAGACAAAAAACTCTTAAGAATGCTACCCAACAGACGACTATCAGATGTTGACCTAATAAATTTTTCTATAAATATTCCTTATTTTAGAGGAGTATAAATGTTGGACTCACTACCAGAACGATCAAAGAAAATTGAGTGTGGAATAACCAATTAGTTTTATCAACAGGTCCTGGTAAACACTGGGTAGCATATTAAAACAACATCGATGAAATAGAGTAATACGACAGTTTTGGAAACTTACAACCTCCTTCGGAAGTAGTCAAATATCTTGGTACAAATATAAAATACAACTATAATCAACATTAGAATTTTAATACATTTATCTGTAATCATTTATGTCTTAAATTTGTTTATGAAATAACTAAGAAAGATTAAATGAAAACACACAATCATCTATATTTTACAAAACTCTTTAATGGCTTTTTTATTTATAATTTACTAAACAGAATTAATTTATTTTAATGCCAAACTGGATATTGGCTATTTTTAATTTAAAATTCTTCCATCTCACTCTCAAGAATTAGGACGCACTCTCCTTCTCTGCATAGTTGAAATGATCCACTCGAGAGATCCTTAATTTCTTCATCTGTTAAACAGCTATATTTTTTGGAGAGAAACATTATGTTGTTTTCCAACTCAACTTTTAGTGTTGGTCCATATTTTATTGTTATCCGTGATATATTTTGAATAGGATATTTAACTGTTATATCCAGATTCTTAATGTGAATTAAGGATTTACTCTTCAGGGAATAAAGTTTTGTTTTTAGATTTTTCACGGATTTCTTTTTTAATTGAGATCTTGTCACTTTGACTCTTTAATTGTAATTGAACTTAAAAGTAGCTCTGATACTTCCAAGAAAATATTTATGGTGAAATAGTGAATAAGTGGGGGTGAAGGAGATAAAGATACTTTTTGGTTAAATATTCAGGAAAAAATCATCAGTATCGACAATTCCTTTAAAAAAGTAAGCAGAAACAAAATTAATACGGATATTAATAAATTGAGTCAAATAAGAAGGAGTCTAAATAAAGTCATAGCAGATTTTGATAGCTTCGGACTATACGACCATTGGGAAATGATAAAATTTTTCTAAAATATGCTGGACGAAAATGAGAAATATGATGTAATGGAAGATGAAGACAAGACAGAAGGACGTTTTAAATGCTGTCCGTGGTATGATCCGAAATGTGAGGAAGGACCTGACACTTGTAACACCTACAGAAAGCAATATTAGAAAACTAAATTGTTTCATATTATGAAATGTTTCAATCATTATAATTAAAATCAATAAAAATTAATAACTAAAATTGTATTATTAATATAAAATATTCTGTATCTTGCAATATTTTTCAAAAGGATAATTAGGAATTATATTTTGCATAGGAAAATAGCGGATATTTGTGTTTGGGCTATAAAATATCATGTCTTATCAGATCGTCTAAATTTTCTAGTTTTATAAAATGCGGTATAAATGCGATTTAATAATACTGTGAAATGTTCAAGAAATATATACTCAAAAATTACCTTGTTTGCATATTTTTTAATGTAATTTCACAATATTGTGATATTAAAAAAAAATCACTTTGCATACTACAACACCCTTTGTAGTTGTCTTAGACACAATAGGACCATTGCACAGTGGCCAATTTGGCTTCGCTAGCGGCATTTTATTCATAGCTTCCAAAGTAAAGAAGATATCTTCAAAATTTTTTTTTCTCAATTCAGAAAAAAATTAAACAATTTTTGGAAAAAAAAATTAAATTTTAATTTTTTTTAATTTTAATTTTTTTTTTTTAATTTTAAATTTTTTATTTTTAATTTTTTTTTTAATTTTTTATTTTGTTTTTAATTCAATAAACATTTTCCACCATATATTCATATATAAAATAAAAAAAAATTGTCATATCAAAGAGAAACCATATTATAAAAGAAATATTAATCAGATTCTTCAGTACAGTAAATTGAAGGCTCGCAGGTACTCGCAGTAAATTTTGGACATTTTGGACACACAATGGTTTACACATATAGGAAAATTTACAATTACACTGAATGCAGGAGAATTTTGTAAGTTCTACTCCACGAAAGACAGGTGTACGTTACAATGGGCGAGTTGCTAATACACTTAAACACGATTACGTTTTATAAATAACATAAGTATACACAGATCACAACCACAGTTTTTTTATATAATACATACCTTGGCGTTAGTATATAACAAAACTTTTAATGAAAATAATAAAATTTGCAAGTTTAACACGAATAGCAAAACGATGATCAAAAAGGCGGAAATATTTTGCACAACACTTGCAGAAACATAATCTGACTTTGACAGCTCACAGCTGTTCATCAGCTGTAAGCTGAGCTTTTAAAAATCGATACAAATCTAGTGAATGTATTTGTTATCGATTGTTAAAAAAAATTAACGGTTTTTCAAATTTGAAAATTTGAATTAAATGCCGCTAGCGAAGCCAAATTGGCCACTGTGCATTGCCTAGAGTTGTGTCGTTCCGGAACAACCTAGTTCCGTTGAACGATTCCCTAATTGGAAGGATGCGGACCGATCCAAACGTTCCTTTTTTATCGTTCAGTGTTCCGAAATTGCAACCTGTCTTGACGATTCATTAACTTTTACTGATAGATGTCAAATTCAGTTCGAAAAGTCAACAGCAATTTTATATAATTTTTTTACGTATGATGATTGACAGACTTACCAGCAAATCGTTGACCCATCAAGAATGTTTTTTACAATTATTTCGTTCACACATTCTGTACACTTAGAACAAGGTTGACTTCTTATATAGAGAAAAGAGATGCCGACTTAATAAATAAAAGCACTTATAGAACATTTTTAGTATAGTAAGAAAATGAAAACAAACAATAAAAATGTTTGTTGACGTTTTCAGAAGCGACAGAGAATTTCACTCGTTCCTACACTGTTCAAAGTAAAAAAGAAACGATGAGCGAAAATAACGACCTAGATCCTTTCATCTTTCGGATCGGTCGGAACGATTTCACAAAAGGAACGATTTTGCCCAACTCTACCACTGCCTCGATCCACATATGGAAATAAGTACGCTTTAACTTTAATTTGCGGTCTCTCCAAATACCTACATATTTACTATATTTATTTATGATAAGTCAGCACATACAATTGCATATGCATTTGAGAGAACGACAAAATCTGATTGCAAAAATATTCATAAGTAATCAACATCCTGAAAACATGCCTTTGCATTTGACAAACCAAACTTGATCAAACACATATATGTATGTACTTATTGCTGCTATTTATTCATTCCAATCATGCAGTTGTTGTTGGCTCTGTGATTTTAATTATGTGCCGCATTATTCCAATTACTTCGGGTGTTTGCTCGTTTGGCTCAAGGATGATTATTTTGATGAAGAATAAAATACAAAAGGCAAAAATGAGCGCCTATGCACATTATATTATTCTTATGTATTTAGCAATTACATATATGTACATAGGTTTGCATTAATATTTATGTTTCATATTAGGGATAGAAAAAGGGGTTTAGATTTTGTACTAATTATAAAAACAAAATTTTTAACAATATAGCAAACCGCAGTAAATCCATTTTCGAGATGAATTTTTATGTAATACTGATTTTATTCAACATTCAGTTTTGTTGTATGATTAAATGTGAGCAAACATTTTAGTGATTTCTCACTCACGCTCACTATAAAAAGTTTTACTCATGCACATTTTCATATTTTTGGCTCCCGTACTCATGTATGCTCACGGGAGTAGGCAAAAAAGTTACGCACAATCACGAAAACTCACACACACGAAATAATCACGAAAAAATTTTTAAATAATTAAAAAAACAATAATACTTTCTTAATAAAAATAATTTTAGTTTATCAAAAAAAAATCTAAAATGAATAAAGAAATGAGTAAATAAGATTTGAACTTTAGCCAAACAATTCCTTTCAACATAAACTTAAAACAATCTAAGTAATTACGTAGACATATTAATTACAAAAGTATATGAAAAAATAACAATATATAAAAAATTTCACGAAGCAATCCCGTCAAAAATCTACTTATGCACGCTCAAAACTTTGTACTCGCGTTCATGCACACTCACGTAATTGAAACAAAAAAATAATTACGATGACTCAAACTAATCACGTGAGCGGTGCCCATCTTTTTTTTGGGTTCGCATCTGTCAAAATTGGTTTCTGTTTTACCAACACACCCACACTACTAAAAAATCACACTTGAACATTTGTTTAAAAATGCAAATAAGAAAAGGGAAAGAAACAAAATTCTTTACTGAGCAGAAAATGCAACCAAACACACATGTGAATATATGTATAATTTATTTGTCATTTGAAATCTTCGAACCTAAACAACAATAAAAAGCAGTATTGGTTCTGCTGTTGTTCGTTTGTTGCAGCTTCGACTCTACACATATTATTCTACCATGACATTACTTACCTATATTATTCTACCATGGAACATTCATGCAAACAAATACATACATATATATGTATGTATGTATGTTAAATGTGTGCTTTTTCTTGCTCTCGATAATTTTCATCAACAAAACATACGATATGAAATACATACATACCATTTTTATATATTTACGCATGTGTGTATGATTTTTTTCTTAATAGTTGTCGATGGCGATATTCCGATTTTAAGTAATCAAATGTCCATTTTTATCAAACCAGCTGACAACACGGTAACTCCGATCTCAAGCCACATTTTTGTGATTTGGCAATTATGATACCAGTACATAATTGCCAAGTCACAAAAGAATAAACCATACATTTTTTGGTAATGTAAGAGAAAGAGATAAAATCAAAGATCTTTAGGTGGTTGAGTAACTTTAAGAAAAGTTACAAAAAGAATCGAAGATGCTGACGGAATAACTTGAAAAGCATTTATAAAAACACACATACTGATTGTTCCTGAAAATTTCCAGGAACCAAACAATTTATTTACAAAAATGTTAATATACAAAAAATGGTAATATCATAATGAATAAAAGAATCAACACTATTTTTGTTATTCTTAAGGCGTTAGATTTTGAGTACCGAGCACTGCAATTTCTTGAATTTGAATACATATTCGAAAAAAACTGAAGTTAGTTCATGTAATTTTTGGCAAACAATTTCTGAAATAAAGCATAGCGATTCCACAAAGGCTTTTCCAGTTTGTACAGAATTTGTGAAACCAATTATGGTTTTGCCATATTCGTCGGCAAACGTCGAACGAATATTTAGTGCCGTCAATTTAAGTAAAACTAAATTTCGAAGTCCTTTAGAAAGTTAAACTTTAGAAATAACTCCTTATTCTAAAGATTATTTGAAACTTAATAAATCCAAAACTTTTAACTCATATTGAATACGATTTAGCAAAAAATTTAAATTCTGAAATATATTCATAACTGTATATTGAAAATTTATTTAAGCTTGTAAAATGTAGTTAAATGATATTTTTATTTAACTTTCTTAAAAATGTTATGTGTTTATGTTATATTTATGATTGTTATTTTTTGTTTTCTTATTAATAAAAATAATAGCACCTAGATAATGCCGAGTGTTTATTGAATTAATATTGCATAAAAATTATAATATTTTTGTATTAAGAATAAAACAGTACAATAGTCTTCTACAGCTAAAAGTTAAAAATAATAAAACAACAAAAATAGATAATAATTTAATAAACAGTCTTCTACAGCTAAATGTTAAAAATAATAAAACAACAAAAATAGATAATAATTTTTTTATTTCTTAAATTGTATAAAAATGGGATCTTTAATAGTTCATGGGAATAATAATAGTTCACTTTTTAAAAAGACATCAACGATTAATATTAAGGATTCACTAATTATCCTTTTATTAAAAGATTTTTAAGGACAAAAATTTTTTGATATTGTGCCATCGATTTTCGATAGCTTTTGGCATGAGGGAAAAAAGTTCCACTACGACATATCAAAAACAATATTTTCGAGGCTCCCAAATTTCAATTCAAATTTAGAGTTTTCATTAATAAATAATTCGATTTCATCAAAAATAAATTTCACCTTGTAAAGGTAATAATCTAAGAAACCTTAAAAATAATTTTTTTTCCGCAAGCCAAAGCTATCGAAAAATCGATGATAGACGATACACATCCTTTAACACTATAATTTAAAAAACTCAACAAATTTGTACTTACATACAGTGTGACCAAATCCAAAAAAATTTTGGAGCTAAATTGCCACAAAAATAGTGCTAAAATTAAATGTCTTAATTTTAAGCAAATATTTTCTTTGAGAGTTCATAGTTTTATCATATATGCTTATGTTGCCTTAAGGTACGGTCACACTTGGCAACCATTTGACCAAAAAACATGAACAAGAGACAAGTTAAATTTGCATTTTCTTTAATTCCAATATTTTTTAAATATGGATTCACATGTATTAAAAATAATATAAAAATAGCATTTTGCGACATAATTGACTTCATTTTGTGATATAAAAACCAAGTTAAATCACACTAACCCTGAGCAAAAGTAGTAGTTACGTTTATTTGGGCAAATGTTCGCCAAGGGTGACCGTATCTTTAGAAATATTTATTTCCATTGAATAAAACAAAATTTCTTAAAACAATGAACTATTTTTTAAACATAAAAAGTTTTACAAACACAAAAAAAATAATAATTCAGTCTTTAAATTAAATATCACATACACATACAAACGCGTAGATTATGTACTTAGGCAAATTTATCCTAGGTAACCGCAGTAGGATTTGAATTTACAACTTTTTAATTCAGAAATATCAAAAAATGCTTAAAGAGGTTGAAAATAAATTACTAGGCTTTGTACCCTACAAAAAATTACATATATAGCAAAGTGTATTTAACTAGGTGACAGAATTAGGAAAAGAATTACAACAATACACTAACAACAGGCATTTTTGTTTGTGTAGTTTCATTGCGTATGTCAAAAACATAACCCATAAAACAGATACAGAAAAAAAGACAAAAGTATTTTGTATGTATTTTGAAATTCGCAACGAATAATCAGCTGCTGTAATGCTGCCACCTGGTTAAATACGCCTTGATATATAGTAAGTTTTGACAATTGTAGTAAACTTTACACAAACAAAAAAAGCATTAATTTTCAGGTGCTATTATCTCCTAGCAAAAAAAGAGCTTACCACTTTTCCACTACAATTAATGAAACCGAAGTAGTGAAAAATTAACTGAAACACTGATGAATTTTAGATGCGGTTGGCATTAGAGGGTAGTCATCCAAATTGCTGAAAATCAAGCAATGAAAGTATACTTCTTATCATGTTCTTTTTCATCGGTATAAAATAAGTCATTTAGATAACATTGTAACTTTTTAATCTAATATTATGGGTAAATTTGCGATACTGTACACATGTGTACATACATATGTACATAGATAATGTCAAAAGGACCCAAGTTTAGATTTAAACGGCTAAAATGAAGGAGGAATTAGTAAAATAAAAAAAATATCAAAATCTTAGATTTTTTATCAAATAATGACAGAATTTTAACCGACTTGTAAGCTATATACTTAGATGTACTTCTTTTGAAGTGTTGAAAGGTATTTAATAAAAAAGTGATGATTGTAGAACAACTTCAATATTTTTTTGGTGGGCTGTTATAAATTTATCTTGTTATGTATGAGTACTTTGTACATTGTTACAAAATTAATAAAAAAAATAAATAATTTCAAATTTTTATATACATAAATACATTTATTAAATATTAAATACATTGTCAAATGAGTATTCTTCATCAGATTGTTATTAAGTTGTCATTGTAATATATGTTGTTATTACATTTTTTGATGAGATCATTCGTAATTTTAAAACTATGACAGTATAGATTTAGCCTTTTTGAGCCGCATCTTATATAAAGAAGGGAATTTATAGTGTTGAAATTCATTATATTTCCAATTTTTGATTTTACGAGATTCATTCCGCTAAAAACCCGTTCAACCAATTGCTAAATGAACAATTGGAAAGTGCTAAGTATTAAATCGAAAATTTTGAGGCTAAATCAAAAAAAGAAGTGCTAAATCTAGCACCGAAAGTTCTAAAATATGCACACTGCATATGCATGTTTGCGTTCATTTGTACAAGATGATACATTATTGCACATTGATTTTATAAATCTTTTGCAAAAGCGATCAAAAATTTATAATAATTATTCTAAATTAAACAAATACTGTGTGTACCATCCAGCTCAGCTACAAGCGAAGGAGTTTTTTCGACACCAGGATGAAGAATACTTGAAGAGATGTGAAACAGACTTCACGGGAAAAATGGTGCCAAAATTTGTTTTCTATATATATGTATCTATTAACGCAAAATTACAAGATCTTACTTAATCTTAATATTTTACACAGATTGCTTATGAGCAAGAAACTTAATGATTTTAATCAAAATATTTTTAAAATGTACATAATTTTAAATTTCACTTAAAAACTTTAATATAAAAGAAAATTTTTATTTTCTTTAAAAATTTTCAATTGCATTTAATTGTCAAATTTAATTTCAACTACAAAGTTTGAAATCTCATGATACATACATATGTGTAAATCCTGCGTGACGAACCCTACATCCGTACGCGTTTTCACTATAATATATAACAATTTTTTGGTCTTTCATAAGAGGTACCTTTAACTTATGCATGGTGTTTAGTCGAATATAAGTTTATTTTCGAATGGCATAATAAATAATTTTTTTGCATATATTTCTTGCGAAATAATTGTGTTTTCGTAATTTTTAGCGAATCTTGCGTAATAAAGCACACAAAATCTAGTCCTAAAAGAAAGATAAATATAAGAGTATTCTAAAATAACTTATTTGTCAGAAGAGATGAACCCTTTGTGACGCACCCTACGTGACTCGCGTTACATTTCTATTATATTTCTATTCTGAAATTTCATATGTATGTTTCGAAAATACTAAACACAATTTTTTTTTTGCTAAACTTGAAGTGAGTTCAAGGTATAAAAATATGGCTTTCGATCGGGCCTTCTTCATTAACACTAAATTGATGATATGAACCTAAACATTTTTAATTTCTGATATGAAATTGGAAGGTCTGAAACAGGGTAAGATTTGATAATAATTTATGAATTAATGATCGTCGAAATACATTTATTTTATTTATAAAAATTATATCTCCAGTATAATATTCCTTTAAAAAAGATAAGAAATAAGTTGGATCACTATCAAATAATTTTGTTTAATAGACTGTTGAAAAATTGTATTTCAAAATAAATTATTTCAGAATAGTGTATTTCTCAGTTAAACATAATATTCCTCTTTTATTGCACAATTTTCTAATTGTAAATTAGATTTTTCTGTTTGCATTCAGAAATTTTAATATTTAAATACTTATAGGTTGTGATTTTTTCGTGAGCGTGAGTTTTCGTGATTGTGAATACCTTTTTTATCGACTCACGTGAGCGTGAGTGAACGTAGGCCAAAAATATGAGGTAGTGCGTGAGCGTGCATGAGTGAAATTTTTTTATCGTGAGCGTGCATGAGCGTAAGTGAAAAGTCACTCACAATCCAATCTCTAGTTGAGAGCCACGAACCTAATTATGCTTAGATCTAGCTATTCATGACCTTCGCATTTATCTAGTCTGACAAACATTTAACGAAAAAAACATAATTCCCATGTTTTTTTTTTTTAAATATGAGTTCTAATTTATTAAAACTAATATAAAAATAGCGTATTGCGGCATTTTTGACTTCATATAAAAACCAATTTGAATCACTCAAACCCTAAGCAAAAGTAGTGGTTACGTTTTTTTGGGCAAACTTTTGCCTGACTTGTCCGTACCTTTAGAGATTGTTTTGCAGTTAACCTATTTTTCGTTCGAATTTTATGTGTACGTAACAAAATGACTTGATATATACTACTTATAAGATAAATAATTTTTTTTAATAGCTCCACCAGAAATAACTGTGGAAAAATCTTGGGTTCATGCGGCTGAGGGTTATGATATTGAATTAATGTGCATCGTGCATGGAGACGTTAATTCAGAGGTGCGTTCGATTATAGTAATAAAAATTTATTAAAAAATAATGCAAATAATCAATTTCCTTTATATTTCTCAAAATTTCAGATGTTGTGGTATCAAAACTCTTTTTTACTCGATCAGACAGATAGGCGTAGCATGTATCCAAGTGATGACAGATATACCCTTATTATTAGAAACTTTCAATCTTCAGATTTTGGAAATTATAGTTGTGTTGCTGACAATGCTCTTGGGCGCACAAAAAAGTATATTGAAGTTTCAGGTCGGCCTGGCCCTGCGGATTTTATATCGCCAGCTTTAAGCGGTTCCTTAGATCATTATAATCTTACTTGGACTATTGAGTCAATTCCTCCACTTGAAGAAATTAAACTTTTATACAGACGACTATTAGTAAGTGATTTCCTCGAAGTAATAATTATAAATTGAATTTAATTATATATTTTAGATGAACGAAACCTATCAACATCCTGGAAAATGGCATGAATATCACATTAAACCTACTGCAATAAGAACAGACAACACACATTATATAATGTCGTATGTTATAAAAAATCTCGAACATAACGCTGTGTATGAGGCCATTGTGCAAGCGAGAAATAAATACGGATGGAATGAGGTATGATCTAAAAATAAAAATTTGATATCGCCGTTTGCACTTAACAGTACACAGTTAGGCAGGATCAAAGTAATTTTGTACTTAGTTAATGATTTCTAAACGGATCGAGCCTTTAATAGCGGAACAGATTAAGTTTTTACTAGTTAGTAGTTACTATGGTGTCCTTAAGTAGTTACTTTAATATGCTCATAGGCCTGAAAAAAAACTCAATGAGAATTATATAAATTACAATAGTATAAGCATAGTAGGCTTTGAAACTTATTCAAAAATCCCAACAAACAAATTATTATATTCGATATGAATCTTTTATTTTCATTGCAACCTTTATACAATTAGACGCCCTTTGGGTGACAATGAAAGTATTTAATAAGGCAAAACGGAAAATAAAATTTTAAATAAGTAATTATGAATTTTATTTAATCGAGATTGCCTCGATATCTTCTTTCAAAGATTTTCAAAAACTTTTGTTTGTTGAGGGTTGTTTTAGCTAGTCGATATACATGCATTTGATTGGTGCTAAAGTCAAATCATCAGTAGACCTTAAACCATATTTTGAAATGTTTCAAACATCTTATCTTAAACAAAAACTTTTAAAAACTCAATGAGAATTATATAAATTACAATAGTATAAGCATAGTAGGCTTTGAAACTTATTCAAAAATCCCAACAAGCAAATTATTATATTCGATATGAATCTATTTTATTTTCCTTGCAACCTTTATACAATTAGACGCCCTTTCGGTGACAATGAAAGTATTTAATTATGCAAAACGGAAAATAAAATTTTAGTTAGGTAATTATTAAATTTATTTAATCGAGATTGCCTCGATATCTTCTTTCAAAGATTTTCAAAAACTTTTGTTTGTTGAGGGTTGTTTTAGCTAGTCGATATAGATGCATTTCATTGGTGCTAAAGCCAAATCATCAGTAGACCTTAAACCATATTTTGAAATGTTTCAAACATCTTATCTTAAACAAAAACTTTTAAAAACTCAATGAGAATTATATAAATTACAATAGTATAAGCATAGTAGGCGTTGAAACTTATTCAAAAATCCCAACAAACAAATTGTTATATTCGATATGAATCTATTTTATTTTCTTTGCAACCTTTATACAATTAGACGCCCTTTGGGTGACAATGAAAGTATTTAATAAGACAAAACAGAAAATAAAATTTTAGTTAAGTAATTATGAATTTTATTTAATCGAGATTGCCTCGATATCTTCTTTCAAAGATTTTCAAAAACTTTTCTTTGTTGAGGGTTGTTTTAGCTAGTCGATATACATGCATTTGATTGGTGCTAAAGCCAAATCATCAGTAGACCTTAAATCATATTTTGAAATGTTTCAAACATCTTATCTTAAACAAACACTTTTAAAAACTCAATGAGAATTATATAAATTACAATAGTATAAGCATAGTAGGCTTTGAAACTTATTCAAAAATCCCAACAAGCAAATTATTATATTCGATATGAATCTATTTTATTTTCCTTGCAACCTTTATACAATTAGACGTCCTTTCGGTGACAATGAAAGTATTTAATAAGGCAAAACGGAAAATAAAATTTTAATTAGGTAATTATGAAATTAATTTAACCGAGATTGCCTCGATATCTTCTTTCAAAGATTTTCAAAAACTTTTGTTTGTTGAGGGTTGTTTTAGCTAGTCGATATAGATGCATTTCATTGGTGCTAAAGCCAAATCATCAGTAGACCTTAAACCATATTTTGAAATGTTTCAAACATCTTATCTTAAACAAAAACTTTTAAAAACTCAATGAGAATTATATAAATTACAATAGTATAAGCATAGTAGGCTTTGCAACTTATTCAAAAATCCCAACAAACAAATTATTATATTCGATATGAATCTATTTTATTTTCTTTGCAACCTTTATACAATTAGACTCCCTTTGGGTGACAATGAAAGTATTTAATAAGGCAAAACGGAAAATAAAATTTTAAATAAGTAATTATGAATTTTATTTAATCGAGATTGCCTCGATATCTTCTTTCAAAGATTTTCAAAAACTTTTGTTTGTTGAAGGTTGTTTTAGCTAGTCTATATAAATGCATTTGATTGGTGCTAAAGCCAAATCATCAGTAGACCTTAAACCATATTTTGAAATGTTTCAAACATCTTATCTTATACAAAAACTTTTAAAAACTCAATGAGAATTATAAAAATTACAATAGTATAAGCATAGTAGGCGTTGAAACTTATTCAAAAATCCCAACAAACAAATTGTTATATTCGATATGAATCTATTTTATTTTCTTTGCAACCTTTATACAATTAGACGCCCTTTGGGTGACAATGAAAGTATTTAATAAGACAAAACAGAAAATAAAATTTTAGTTAAGTAATTATGAATTTTATTTAATCGAGATTGCCTCGATATCTTCTTTCAAAGATTTTCAAAAACTTTTCTTTGTTGAGGGTTGTTTTAGCTAGTCGATATACATGCATTTGATTGGTGCTAAAGCCAAATCATCAGTAGACCTTAAATCATATTTTGAAATGTTTCAAACATCTTATCTTAAACAAACACTTTTAAAACTCAATGAGAATTATATAAATTACAATAGTATAAGCATAGTAGGCTTTGAAACTTATTCAAAAATCCCAACAAGCAAATTATTATATTCGATATGAATCTATTTTATTTTCCTTGCAACCTTTATACAATTAGACGTCCTTTCGGTGACAATGAAAGTATTTAATAAGGCAAAACGGAAAATAAAATTTTAATTAGGTAATTATGAAATTAATTTAACCGAGATTGCCTCGATATCTTCTTTCAGAGATTTTCAAAAACTTTTGTTTGTTGAGGGTTGTTTTAGCTAGTCTATATACATGCATTTCATTGGTGCTAAAACCAAATCATCAGTAGACCTTAAACCATATTTTGAAATGTTTCAAACATCTTATCTGAAATAAAAACTTTTAAAAACTCAATGAGAATTATATAAATTACAATAGTATAAGCATAGTAGGCTTTGAAACTTATTCAAAAATCCCAACAAATAAATTATTATATTCGATATGAATCTATTTTATTTTCTTTGCAACCTTTATACAATTAGACGCCCATTCGGTGACAATGAAAGTATTAATAATGCAAAACGGAAAATAAAATTTTAATTAGGTAATTATTAAATTTATTTAATCGAGATTGCCTCGATATCTTCTTTCAAAGATTTTCAAAAACTTTTGTTTGTTGAAGGTTGTTTTAGCTAGTCTATGTACATGCATTTGATTGGTGCTAAAGTCAAATCATCAGTAGACCTTAAACCATATTTTGAAATGTTTCAAACATCTTATCTTATACAAAAACTTTTAAAAACTCAATGAGAATTATAAAAATTACAATAGTATAAGCATAGTAGGCGTTGAAACTTATTCAAAAATCCCAACAAATAAATTGTTATATTCGATATGAATCTATTTTATTTTCTTTGCAACCTTTATACAATTAGACGCCCTTTGGGTGACAATGAAAGTATTTAATAAGGCAAAACGGAAAATAAATTTTTAATTAAGTAATTATGAATTTTATTTAATCGAGATTGCCTCGATATCTTCTTTCAAAGATTTTCAAAAACTTTTGTTTGTTGAAGGTTGTTTTAGCTAGTCTATATACATGCATTTGATTGGTGCTAAAGCCAAATCATCAGTAGACCTTAAACCATATTTTGAAATGTTTCAAACATCTTATCTTATACAAAAACTTTTAAAAACTCAATGAGAATTATAAAAATTACAATAGTATAAGCATAGTAGGCGTTGAAACTTATTCAAAAATCCCAACAAGCAAATTATTATATTCGATATGAATCTATTTTATTTTCCTTGCAACCTTTATACAATTAGACGCCCTTTCGGTGACAATGAAAGTATTTAATAAGGCAAAACGGAAAATAAAATTTTAATTAGGTAATTATGAAATTAATTTAACCGAGATTGCCTCGATATCTTCTTTCAGAGATTTTCAAAAACTTTTGTTTGTTGAGGGTTGTTTTAGCTAGTCTATATACATGCATTTCATTGGTGCTAAAACCAAATCATCAGTAGACCTTAAACCATATTTTGAAATGTTTCAAACATCTTATCTGAAATAAAAACTTTTAAACACTCAATGAGAATTATATAAATTACAATAGTATAAGCATAGTAGGCTTTGAAACTTATTCAAAAATCCCAACAAATAAATTATTATATTCGATATGAATCTATTTTATTTTCTTTGCAACCTTTATACAATTAGACGCCCATTCGGTGACAATGAAAGTATTAATAATGCAAAACGGAAAATAAAATTTTAATTAGGTAATTGTTAAATTTATTTAATCGAGATTGCCTCGATATCTTCTTTCAAAGATTTTCAAAAACTTTTGTTTGTTGAAGGTTGTTTTAGCTAGTCTATGTACATGCATTTGATTGGTGCTAAAGTCAAATCATCAGTAGACCTTAAACCATATTTTGAAATGTTTCAAACATCTTATCTTATACAAAAACTTTTAAAAACTCAATGAGAATTATAAAAATTACAATAGTATAAGCATAGTAGGCGTTGAAACTTATTCAAAAATCCCAACAAACAAATTGTTATATTCGATATGAATCTATTTTATTTTCTTTGCAACCTTTATACAATTAGACGCCTTTTGGGTGACAATGAAAGTATTTAATAAGGCAAAACGGAAAATAAATTTTTAATTAAGTAATTATGAATTTTATTTAATCGAGATTGCCTCGATATCTTCTTTCAAAGATTTTCAAAAACTTTTGTTTGTTGAAGGTTGTTTTAGCTAGTCTATATACATGCATTTGATTGGTGCTAAAGCCAAATCATCAGTAGACCTTAAACCATATTTTGAAATGTTTCAAACATCTTATCTTATACAAAAACTTTTAAAAACTCAATGAGAATTATAAAAATTACAATAGTATAAGCATAGTAGGCGTTGAAAATTATTCAAAAATCCCAACAAACAAATTGTTATATTCGATATGAATCTATTTTATTTTCTTTGCAACCTTTATACAATTAGACGCCCTTTGGGTGACAATGAAAGTATTTAATAAGGCAAAACGGAAAATAAAATTTTAATTAAGTAATTATGAATTTTATTTAATCGAGATTGCCTCGATATCTTCTTTCAAAGATTTTCAAAAACTTTTGTTTGTTGAGGGTTGTTTTAGCTAGTCGATATACATGCATTTCATTGGTGCTAAAGCCAAATCATCAGTAGACCTTAAACCATATTTTGAAATGTTTCAAACATCTTATCTGAAATAAAAACTTTTAAAAACTCAATGAGAATCATAAAAATTACAATAGTATAAGCATAGTAGGCGTTGAAACTTATTCAAAAATCCCAACAAACAAATTGTTATATTCGATATGAATCTATTTTATTTTCTTTGCAACCTTTATACAATTATACGCCCTTTGGGTGACAATGAAAGTATTTAATAAGGCAAAACGGAAAATAAAATTTTAATTAATTAATTATGAATTTAATTTAATCAAAATTGCCTCGATATCTTCTTTCAAAGATTTTCAAAAACTTTTGTTTGTTGAGGGTTGTTTTAGCTAGTCGATATACATGCATTTGATTGGTGCTAAAGCCAAATCATCAGTAGACCTTAAACCATATTTTGAAATGTTTCAAACATCTTATCTGAAATAAAAACTTTTAAAAACTCAATGAGAATCATAAAATTTACAATAGTATAAGCATAGTAGGCGTTGAAACTTATTCAAAAATCCCAACAAACAAATTGTTATATTCGATATGAATCTATTTTATTTTCTTTGCAACCTTTATACAATTATACGCCCTTTGGGTGACAATGAAAGTATTTAATAAGGCAAAACGGAAAATAAAATTTTAATTAATTAATTATGAATTTAATTTAATCAAAATTGCCTCGATATCTTCTTTCAAAGATTTTCAAAAACTTTTGTTTGTTGAGGGTTGTTTTAGCTAGTCGATATACATGCATTTGATTGGTGCTAAAGCCAAATCATCAGTAGACCTTTAACCATATTTTGAAATGTTTCAAACATCTTATCTTATACAAAAACTTTTAAAAACTCAATGAGAATCATAAAAATTACAATAGTATAAGCATAGTAGGCGTTGAAACTTATTCAAAAATCCCAACAAACAAATTGTTATATTCGATATGAATCTATTTTATTTTCTTTGCAACCTTTATAAAATTAGACGCCCTTTGGGTGACAATGAAAGTATTTAATAAGGCAAAACGGAAAATAAAATTTTAATTAATTAATTATGAATTTAATTTAATCAAAATTGCCTCGATATCTTCTTTCAAAGATTTTCAAAAACTTTTGTTTGTTGAGGGTTGTTTTAGCTAGTCGATATACATGCATTTGATTGGTGCTAAAGCCAAATCATCAGTAGACCTTTAACCATATTTTGAAATGTTTCAAACATCTTATCTTATACAAAAACTTTTAAAAACTCAATGAGAATTATAAAAATTACAATAGTATAAGCATAGTAGGCGTTGAAACTTATTCAAAAATCCCAACAAACAAATTGTTATATTCGATATGAATCTATTTTATTTTCTTTGCAACCTTTATACAATTAGACGCCCTTTGGGTGACAATGAAAGTATTTAATAAGGCAAAACGGAAAATAAAATTTTAATTAAGTAATTATGAATTTTATTTAATCGAGATTGCATCGATATCTTCTTTCAAAGATTTTCAAAAACTTTTGTTTGTTGAGGGTTGTTTTAGCTAGTCGATATACATGCATTTGATTGGTGCTAAATCCAAATCATCAGTAGACCTTTAACCATATTTTGAAATGTTTCAAACATCTTATCTTATACAAAAACTTTTAAAAACTCAATGAGAATCATAAAAATTACAATAGTATAAGCATAGTAGGCGTTGAAACTTATTCAAAAATCCCAACAAACAAATTGTTATATTCGATATGAATCTATTTTATTTTCTTTGCAACCTTTATAAAATTAGACGCCCTTTGGGTGACAATGAAAGTATTTAATAAGGCAAAACGGAAAATAAAATTTTAATTAAGTAATTATGAATTTTATTTAATCGAGATTGCCTCGATATCTTCTTTCAAAGATTTTCAAAAACTTTTGTTTGTTGAATGTTGTTTTAGCTAGTCTATATACATGCATTTGATTGGTGCTAAAGCCAAATCATCAGTAGACCTTAAACCATATTTTGAAATGTTTCAAACATCTTATCTTATACAAAAACTTTTAAAAACTCAATGAGAATTATAAAAATTACAATAGTATAAGCATAGTAGGCGTTGAAACTTATTCAAAAATCCCAACAAACAAATTGTTATATTCGATATGAATCTATTTTATTTTATTTGCAACCTTTATACAATTAGACGCCCTTTGGATGACAATGAAAGTATTTAATAAGGCAAAACGGAAAATAAAATTTTAATTAAGTAATTATGAATTTTATTTAATCGAGATTGCATCGATATCTTCTTTCAAAGATTTTCAAAAACTTTTGTTTGTTGAGGGTTGTTTTAGCTAGTCGATATACATGCATTTGATTGGTGCTAAAGCCAAATCATCAGTAGACCTTAAACCATATTTTGAAATGTTTCAAACATCTTATCTGAAATAAAAACTTTTAAAAACTCAATGAGAATTATATAAATTACAATAGTATAAGCATAGTAGGCTTTGAAACTTATTCAAAAATCCCAACAAACAAATTATTATATTCGATATGAATCTATTTTATTTTCTTTGCAACCTTTATACAATTAGACGCCCATTCGGTGACAATGAAAGTATTAATAATGCAAAACGGAAAATAAAATTTTAATTAGGTAATTATTAAATTTATTTAATCGAGATTGCCTCGATATCTTCTTTCAAAGATTTTCAAAAACTTTTGTTTGTTGAAGGTTGTTTTAGCTAGTCTATGTACATGCATTTGATTGGTGCTAAAGTCAAATCATCAGTAGACCTTAAACCATATATTGAAATGTTTCAAACATCTTATCTTATACAAAAACTTTTAAAAACTCAATGAGAATTATAAAAATTACAATAGTATAAGCATATAAGGCGTTGAAACTTATTCAAAAATCCCAACAAACAAATTGTTATATTCGAAATGAATCTATTTTATTTTCTTTGTAACCTTTATACAATTAGACGCCCTTTGGGTGACAATGAAAGTATTTAATAAGGCAAAACGGAAAATAAATTTTTAATTAAGTAATTATGAATTTTATTTAATCGAGATTGCCTCGATATCTTCTTTCAAAGATTTTCAAAAACTTTTGTTTGTTGAGGGTTGTTTTAGCTAGTCGATATACATGCATTTGATTGGTGCTAAAGCCAAATCATCAGTAGACCTTAAACCATATTTTGAAATGTTTCAAACATCTTATCTTATACAAAAACTTTTAAAAACTCAATGAGAATCATAAAAATTACAATAGTATAAGCATAGTAGGCGTTGAAACTTATTCAAAAATCCCAACAAACAAATTGTTATATTCGATATGAATCTATTTTATTTTCTTTGCAACCTTTATAAAATTAGACGCCCTTTGGGTGACAATGAAAGTATTTAATAAGGCAAAACGGAAAATAAAATTTTAATTAAGTAATTATGAATTTTATTTAATCGAGATTGCCTCGATATCTTCTTTCAAAGATTTTCAAAAACTTTTGTTTGTTGAATGTTGTTTTAGCTAGTCTATATACATGCATTTGATTGGTGCTAAAGCCAAATCATCAGTAGACCTTAAACCATATTTTGAAATGTTTCAAACATCTTATCTTATACAAAAACTTTTACAAACTCAATGAGAATTATAAAAATTACAATAGTATAAGCATAGTAGGCGTTGAAACTTATTCAAAAATCCCAACAAACAAATTGTTATATTCGATATGAATCTATTTTATTTTATTTGCAACCTTTATACAATTAGACGCCCTTTGGATGACAATGAAAGTATTTAATAAGGCAAAACGGAAAATAAAATTTTAATTAAATAATTATGAATTTTATTTAATCGAGATTGCATCGATATCTTCTTTCAAAGATTTTCAAAAACTTTTGTTTGTTGAGGGTTGTTTTAGCTAGTCGATATACATGCATTTGATTGGTGCTAAAGCCAAATCATCAGTAGACCTTAAACCATATTTTGAAATGTTTCAAACATCTTATCTGAAATAAAAACTTTTAAAAACTCAATGAGAATTATATAAATTACAATAGTATAAGCATAGTAGGCTTTGAAACTTATTCAAAAATCCCAACAAACAAATTATTATATTCGATATGAATCTATTTTATTTTCTTTGCAACCTTTATACAATTAGACGCCCATTCGGTGACAATGAAAGTATTAATAATACAAAACGGAAAATAAAATTTTAATTAGGTAATTATTAAATTTATTTAATCGAGATTGCCTCGATATCTTCTTTCAAAGATTTTCAAAAACTTTTGTTTGTTGAGGGTTATTTTAGCTAGTCTATGTACATGCATTTGATTGGTGCTAAAGTCAAATCATCAGTAGACCTTAAACCATATTTTGAAATGTTTCAAACATCTTATCTTATACAAAAACTTTTAAAAACTCAATGAGAATTATAAAAATTACAATAGTATAAGCATAGTAGGCGTTGAAACTTATTCAAAAATCCCAACAAACAAATTGTTATATTCGATATGAATCTATTTTATTTTCTTTGTAACCTTTATACAATTAGACGCCCTTTGGGTGACAATGAAAGTATTTAATAAGGCAAAACGGAAAATAAAATTTTAATTAAGTAATTATGAATTTTATTTAATCGAGATTGCATCGATATCTTCTTTCAAAGATTTTCAAAAACTTTTGTTTGTTGAGGGTTGTTTTAGCTAGTCGATATACATGCATTTGATTGGTGCTAAAGCCAAATCATCAGTAGACCTTAAACCATATTTTGAAATGTTTCAAACATCTTATCTGAAACAAAAACTTTTAAAATCTCAATGAGAATTATATCAATTACAATAGTATAAGCATAGTAGGCTTTGAAACTTATTCAAAAATCCCAACAAACAAATTATTATATTCGATATGAATCTATTTTATTTTCTTTGCAACCTTTATACAATTAGACGCCCATTCGGTGACAATGAAAATATTTAATAAAGCAAAACGGAATATAAAATTTTAATTAGTTAATTATTAAATTTATTTAATCGATATCTTCTTTCAAAGATTTTCAAAAACTTTTGTTTGTTGAAGGTTGTTTAAGCTAGTCTATATACATGCATTTGATTGGTGCTAAAGTCAAATCATCAGTAGACCTTAAACCATATTTTGAAATGTTTCAAACAGCTTATCTTATACAAAAACTTTTAAAAACTCAATGAGAATTATAAAAATTACAATAGTATAAGCATAGTAGGCGTTGAAACTTATTCAAAAATCCCAACAAACAAATTATTATATTCGATATGAATCTATTTTATTTTCTTTGCAACCTTTATACAATTAGACGCCCATTCGGTGACAATGAAAGTATTAATAATACAAAACGGAAAATAAAATTTTAATTAGGTAATTATTAAATTTATTTAATCGAGATTGCCTCGATATCTTCTTTCAAAGATTTTCAAAAACTTTTGTTTGTTGAAGGTTATTTTAGCTAGTCTATGTACATGCATTTGATTGGTGCTAAAGTCAAATCATCAGTAGACCTTAAACCATATTTTGAAATGTTTCAAACATCTTATCTTATACAAAAACTTTTAAAAACTCAATGAGAATTATAAAAATTACAATAGTATAAGCATAGTAGGCGTTGAAACTTATTCAAAAATCCCAACAAACAAATTGTTATATTCGATATGAATCTATTTTATTTTCTTTGTAACCTTTATACAATTAGACGCCCTTTGGGTGACAATGAAAGTATTTAATAAGGCAAAACGGAAAATAAAATTTTAATTAAGTAATTATGAATTTTATTTAATCGAGATTGCATCGATATCTTCTTTCAAAGATTTTCAAAAACTTTTGTTTGTTGAGGGTTGTTTTAGCTAGTCGATATACATGCATTTGATTGGTGCTAAAGCCAAATCATCAGTAGACCTTAAACCATATTTTGAAATGTTTCAAACATCTTATCTGAAACAAAAACTTTTAAAATCTCAATGAGAATTATATCAATTACAATAGTATAAGCATAGTAGGCTTTGAAACTTATTCAAAAATCCCAACAAACAAATTATTATATTCGATATGAATCTATTTTATTTTCTTTGCAACCTTTATACAATTAGACGCCCATTCGGTGACAATGAAAATATTTAATAATGCAAAACGGAATATAAAATTTTAATTAGTTAATTATTAAATTTATTTAATCGAGATTGCCTCGATATCTTCTTTCAAAGATTTTCAAAAACTTTTGTTTGTTGAAGGTTGTTTAAGCTAGTCTATATACATGCATTTGATTGGTGCTAAAGTCAAATCATCAGTAGACCTTAAACCATATTTTGAAATGTTTCAAACATCTTATCTTATACAAAAACTTTTAAAAACTCAATGAGAATTATAAAAATTACAATAGTATAAGCAAAGTAGGCGTTGAAAGTTATTCAAAAATCCCAACAAACAAATTGTTATATTCGATATGAATCTATTTTATTTTCTTTGCAACCTTTATACAATTAGACGCCCTTTGGATGACAATGAAAGTATTTAATAAGGCAAAACGGAAAATAAATTTTTAATTAAGTAATTATGAATTTTATTTAATCGAGATTGCCTCGATATCTTCTTTCAAAGATTTTCAAAAACTTTTGTTTGTTGAAGGTTGTTTTAGCTAGTCTATATACATGCATTTGATTGGTTCTAAAGCCAAATCATCAGTAGACCTTAAACCATATTTTGAAATGTTTCAAACATCTTATCTTATACAAAAACTTTTAAAAACTCAATGAGAATTATAAAAATTACAATAGTATAAGCATAGTAGGCGTTGAAACTTATTCAAAAATCTCAACAAACAAATTGTTATATTCGATATGAATCTATTTTATTTTCTTTGCAACCTTTATACAATTAGACGCCCTTTGGGTGACAATGAAAGTATTTAATAAGGCAAAACGGAAAATAAAATTTTAATTAATTAATTATGAATTTAATTTAATCGAGATTGCCTCGATATCTTCTTTCAAAGATTTTCAAAAACCTTTGTTTGTTGAGGGTTGTTTTAGCTAGTCGATATACATGCATTTGATTGGTGCTAAAGCCAAATCATCAGTAGACCTTAAACCATATTTTGAAATGTTTCAAACATCTTATCTTATACAAAAACTTTTAAAAACTCAATGAGAATTATAAAAATTACAATAGTATAAGCATAGTAGGCGTTGAAACTTATTCAAAAATCCCAACAAACAAATTGTTATATTCGATATGAATCTATTTTATTTTCTTTGCAACCTTTATACAATTAGACGCCCTTTGGGTGACAATGAAAGTATTTAATAAGGCAAAACGGAAAATAAATTTTTAATTAAGTAATTATGAATTTTATTTAATCGAGATTGCCTCGATATCTTCTTTCAAAGATTTTCAAAAACTTTTGTTTGTTGAAGGTTGTTTTAGCTAGTCTATATACATGCATTTAATTGGTGCTAAAGCCAAATCATCAGTAGACCTTAAACCATATTTCGAAATGTTTCAAACATCTTATCTTATACAAAAACTTTTAAAAACTCAATGAGAATTATAAAAATTACAATAGTATAAGCATAGTAGGCGTTGAAACTTATTCAAAAATCCCAACAAACAAATTGTTATATTCGATATGAATCTATTTTATTTTCTTTGCAACCTTTATACAATTAGACGCCCTTTGGGTGACAATGAAAGTATTTAATAAGGCAAAACGGAAAATAAAATTTATTTAAGTAATTATGAATTTTATTTAATCGAGATTGCCTCGATATCTTCTTTCAAAGATTTTCAAAAACTTTTGTTTGTTGAGGGTTGTTTTAGCTAGTCGATATACATGCATTTCATTGGTGCTAAAGCCAAATCATCAGTAGACCTTAAATCATATTTTGAAATGTTTCAAACATCTTATCTTAAACAAAAACTTTTAAAAACTCAATGAGAATTATATAAATTACAATAGTATAAGCATAGTAGACTTTGAAACTTATTCAAAAATCCCAACAAGCAAATTATTATATTCGATATGAATCTATTTTATTTTCATTGCAACCTTTATACAATTAGACGCCCTTTGGGTGACAATGAAAGTATTTAATAAGACAAAACAGAAAATAAAATTTTAGTTAAGTAATTAAGAATTTTATTTAATCGAGATTGCCTCGATATCTTCTTTCAAAGATTTTCAAAAACTTTTCTTTGTTGAGGGTTGTTTTAGCTAGTCGATATACATGCATTTGATTGGTGCTAAAGCCAAATCATCATAAGACCTTAAATCATATTTTGAAATGTTTCAAACATCTTATCTTAAACAAACACTTTTAAAAACTCAATGAGAATTATATAAATTACAATAGTATAAGCATAGTAGGCTTTGAAACTTATTCAAAAATCCCAACAAACAAATTGTTATATTCGATATGAATCTATTTTATTTTCTTTGCAACCTTTATAAAATTAGACGCCCTTTGGGTGACAATGAAAGTATTTAATAAGGCAAAACGGAAAATAAAATTTTAATTAAGTAATTATGAATTTTATTTAATCGAGATTGCCTCGATATCTTCTTTCAAAGATTTTCAAAAACTTTTGTTTGTTGAATGTTGTTTTAGCTAGTCTATATACATGCATTTGATTAGTGCTAAAGCCAAATCATCAGTAGACCTTAAACCATATTTTGAAATGTTTCAAACATCTTATCTTATACAAAAACTTTTACAAACTCAATGAGAATTATAAAAATTACAATAGTATAAGCATAGTAGGCGTTGAAACTTATTTAAAAATCCCAACAAACAAATTGTTATATTCGATATGAATCTATTTTATTTTCTTTGCAACCTTTATAAAATTAGACGCCCTTTGGATGACAATGAAAGTATTTAATAAGGCAAAACGGAAAATAAAATTTTAATTAAGTAATTATGAATTTTATTTAATCGAGATTGCATCGATATCTTCTTTCAAAGATTTTCAAAAACTTTTGTTTGTTGAGGGTTGTTTTAGCTAGTCGATATACATGCATTTGATTGGTGCTAAAGCCAAATCATCAGTAGACCTTAAACCATATTTTGAAATGTTTCAAACATCTTATCTGAAATAAAAACTTTTAAAAACTCAATGAGAATTATATAAATTACAATAGTATAAGCATAGTAGGCTTTGAAACTTATTCAAAAATCCCAACAAACAAATTATTATATTCGATATGAATCTATTTTATTTTCTTTGCAACCTTTATACAATTAGACGCCCATTCGGTGACAATGAAAGTATTAATAATACAAAACGGAAAATAAAATTTTAATTAGGTAATTATTAAATTTATTTAATCGAGATTGCCTCGATATCTTCTTTCAAAGATTTTCAAAAACTTTTGTTTGTTGAAGGTTGTTTTAGCTAGTCTATGTACATGCATTTGATTGGTGCTAAAGTCAAATCATCAGTAGACCTTAAACCATATTTTGAAATGTTTCAAACATCTTATCTTATACAAAAACTTTTAAAAACTCAATGAGGATTATAAAAATTACAATAGTATAAACATAGTAGGCGTTGAAACTTATTCAAAAATCCCAACAAACAAATTGTTATATTCGATATGAATCTATTTTATTTTCTTTGTAACCTTTATACAATTAGACGCCCCTTGGGTGACAATGAAAGTATTTAATGAGGCAAAACGGAAAATAAAATTTTAATTAAGTAATTATGAATTTTATTTAATCGAGATTGCATCGATATCTTTTTTCAAAGATTTTCAAAAACTTTTGTTTGTTGAGGGTTGTTTTAGCTAGTCGATATACATGCATTTGATTGGTGCTAAAGCCAAATCATCAGTAGACCTTAAACCATATTTTGAAATGTTTCAAACATCTTATCTGAAACAAAAGCTTTTAAAATCTCAATGAGAATTATATCAATTACAATAGTATAAGCATAGTAGGCTTTGAAACTTATTCAAAAATCCCAACAAACAAATTATTATATTCGATATGAATCTATTTTATTTTCTTTGCAACCTTTGTACAATTAGACGCCCATTCGGTGACAATGAAAGTATTTAATAATGCAAAACGGAATATAAAATTTTAATTAGTTAATTATTAAATTTATTTAATCGAGATTGCCTCGATATCTTCTTTCAAAGATTTTCAAAAACTTTTGTTTGTTGAAGGTTGTTTTAGCTAGTCTATATACATGCATTTGATTGGTGCTAAAGCCAAATCATCATAAGACCTTAAATCATATTTTGAAATGTTTCAAACATCTTATCTTAAACAAACACTTTTAAAAACTCAATGAGAATTATATAAATTACAATAGTATAAGCATAGTAGGCTTTGAAACTTATTCAAAAATCCCAACAAACAAATTGTTATATTCGATATGAATCTATTTTATTTTCTTTGCAACCTTTATAAAATTAGACGCCCTTTGGGTGACAATGAAAGTATTTAATAAGGCAAAACGGAAAATAAAATTTTAATTAAGTAATTATGAATTTTATTTAATCGAGATTGCCTCGATATCTTCTTTCAAAGATTTTCAAAAACTTTTGTTTGTTGAATGTTGTTTTAGCTAGTCTATATACATGCATTTGATTGGTGCTAAAGCCAAATCATCAGTAGACCTTAAACCATATTTTGAAATGTTTCAAACATCTTATCTTATACAAAAACTTTTACAAACTCAATGAGAATTATAAAAATTACAATAGTATAAGCATAGTAGGCGTTGAAACTTATTCAAAAATCCCAACAAACAAATTGTTATATTCGATATGAATCTATTTTATTTTATTTGCAACCTTTATACAATTAGACGCCCTTTGGATGACAATGAAAGTATTTAATAAGGCAAAACGGAAAATAAAATTTTAATTAAGTAATTATGAATTTTATTTAATCGAGATTGCATCGATATCTTCTTTCAAAGATTTTCAAAAACTTTTGTTTGTTGAGGGTTGTTTTAGCTAGTCGATATACATGCATTTGATTGGTGCTAAAGCCAAATCATCAGTAGACCTTAAACCATATTTTGAAATGTTTCAAACATCTTATCTGAAATAAAAACTTTTAAAAACTCAATGAGAATTATATAAATTACAATAGTATAAGCATAGTAGGCTTTGAAACTTATTCAAAAATCCCAACAAACAAATTATTATATTCGATATGAATCTATTTTATTTTCTTTGCAACCTTTATACAATTAGACGCCCATTCGGTGACAATGAAAGTATTAATAATGCAAAACGGAAAATAAAATTTTAATTAGGTAATTATTAAATTTATTTAATCGAGATTGCCTCGATATCTTCTTTCAAAGATTTTCAAAAACTTTTGTTTGTTGAAGGTTGTTTTAGCTAGTCTATGTACATGCATTTGATTGGTGCTAAAGTCAAATCATCAGTAGACCTTAAACCATATTTTGAAATGTTTCAAACATCTTATCTTATACAAAAACTTTTAAAAACTCAATGAGGATTATAAAAATTACAATAGTATAAGCATAGTAGGCGTTGAAACTTATTCAAAAATCCCAACAAACAAATTGTTATATTCGATATGAATCTATTTTATTTTCTTTGTAACCTTTATACAATTAGACGCCCCTTGGGTGACAATGAAAGTATTTAATAAGGCAAAACGGAAAATAAAATTTTAATTAAGTAATTATGAATTTTATTTAATCGAGATTGCATCGATATCTTCTTTCAAAGATTTTCAAAAACTTTTGTTTGTTGAGGGTTGTTTTAGCTAGTCGATATACATGCATTTGATTGGTGCTAAAGCCAAATCATCAGTAGACCTTAAACCATATTTTGAAATGTTTCAAACATCTTATCTGAAACAAAAACTTTTAAAATCTCAATGAGAATTATATCAATTACAATAGTATAAGCATAGTAGGCTTTGAAACTTATTCAAAAATCCCAACAAACAAATTATTATATTCGATATGAATCTATTTTATTTTCTTTGCAACCTTTATACAATTAGACGCCCATTCGGTGACAATGAAAGTATTTAATAATGCAAAACGGAATATAAAATTTTAATTAGTTAATTATTAAATTTATTTAATCGAGATTGCCTCGATATCTTCTTTCAAAGATTTTCAAAAACTTTTGTTTGTTGAAGGTTGTTTTAGCTAGTCTATATACATGCATTTGATTGGTGCTAAAGTCAAATCATCAGTAGACCTTAAACCATATTTTGAAATGTTTCAAACATCTTATCTTATACAAAAACTTTTAAAAACTCAATGAGAATTATAAAAATTACAATAGTATAAGCAAAGTAGGCGTTGAAAGTTATTCAAAAATCCCAACAAACAAATTGTTATATTCGATATGAATCTATTTTATTTTCTTTGCAACCTTTATACAATTAGACGCCCTTTGGATGACAATGAAAGTATTTAATAAGGCAAAACGGAAAATAAATTTTTAATTAAGTAATTATGAATTTTATTTAATCGAGATTGCCTCGATATCTTCTTTCAAAGATTTTCAAAAACTTTTGTTTGTTGAAGGTTGTTTTAGCTAGTCTATATACATGCATTTGATTGGTTCTAAAGCCAAATCATCAGTAGACCTTAAACCATATTTTGAAATGTTTCAAACATCTTATCTTATACAAAAACTTTTAAAAACTCAATGAGAATTATAAAAATTACAATAGTATAAGCATAGTAGGCGTTGAAACTTATTCAAAAATCTCAACAAACAAATTGTTATATTCGATATGAATCTATTTTATTTTCTTTGCAACCTTTATACAATTAGACGCCCTTTGTGTGACAATGAAAGTATTTAATAAGGCAAAACGGAAAATAAAATTTTAATTAATTAATTATGAATTTAATTTAATCGAGATTGCCTCGATATCTTCTTTCAAAGATTTTCAAAAACTTTTGTTTGTTGAGGGTTGTTTTAGCTAGTCGATATACATGCATTTGATTGGTGCTAAAGCCAAATCATCAGTAGACCTTAAACCATATTTTGAAATGTTTCAAACATCTTATCTGAAATAAAAACTTTTAAAAACTCAATGAGAATTATATAAATTACAATAGTATAAGCATAGTAGGCTTTGAAACTTATTCAAAAATCCCAACAAACAAATTATTATATTCGATATGAATCTATTTTATTTTCTTTGCAACCTTTATACAATTAGACGCCCATTCGGTGACAATGAAAGTATTAATAATGCAAAACGGAAAATAAAATTTTAATTAGGTAATTATTAAATTTATTTAATCGAGATTGCCTCGATATTTTCTTTCAAAGATTTTCAAAAACTTTTGTTTGTTGAAGGTTGTTTTAGCTAGTCTATGTACATGCATTTGATTGGTGCTAAAGTCAAATCATCAGTAGACCTTAAACCATATTTTCAAATGTTTCAAACATCTTATCTTATACAAAAACTTTTAAAAACTCAATGAGGATTATAAAAATTACAATAGTATAAGCATAGTAGGCGTTGAAACTTATTCAAAAATCCCAACAAACAAATTGTTATATTCGATATGAATCTATTTTATTTTCTTTGTAACCTTTATACAATTAGACGCCCCTTGGGTGACAATGAAAGTATTTAATAAGGCAAAACGGAAAATAAAATTTTAATTAAGTAATTATGAATTTTATTTAATCGAGATTGCATCGATATCTTTTTTCAAAGATTTTCAAAAACTTTTGTTTGTTGAGGGTTGTTTTAGCTAGTCGATATACATGCATTTGATTGGTGCTAAAGCCAAATCATCAGTAGACCTTAAACCATATTTTGAAATGTTTCAAACATCTTATCTGAAACAAAAGCTTTTAAAATCTCAATGAGAATTATATCAATTACAATAGTATAAGCATAGTAGGCTTTGAAACTTATTCAAAAATCCCAACAAACAAATTATTATATTCGATATGAATCTATTTTATTTTCTTTGCAACCTTTATACAATTAGACGCCCATTCGGTGACAATGAAAGTATTTAATAATGCAAAACGGAATATAAAATTTTAATTAGTTAATTATTAAATTTATTTAATCGAGATTGCCTCGATATCTTTTTTCAAAGATTTTCAAAAACTTTTGTTTGTTGAAGGTTTTTTTAGCTAGTCTATATACATGCATTTGATTGGTGCTAAAGTCAAATCATCAGTAGACCTTAAACCATATTTTGAAATGTTTCAAACATCTTATCTTATACAAAAACTTTTAAAAACTCAATGAGAATTATAAAAATTACAATAGTATAAGCAAAGTAGGCGTTGAAAGTTATTCAAAAATCCCAACAAACAAATTGTTATATTCGATATGAATCTATTTTATTTTCTTTGCAACCTTTATACAATTAGACGCCCTTTGGATGACAATGAAAGTATTTAATAAGGCAAAACGGAAAATAAATTTTTAATTAAGTAATTATGAATTTTATTTAATCGAGATTGCCTCGATATCTTCTTTCAAAGATTTTCAAAAACTTTTGTTTGTTGAAGGTTGTTTTAGCTAGTCTATATACATGCATTTGATTGGTTCTAAAGCCAAATCATCAGTAGACCTTAAACCATATTTTGAAATGTTTCAAACATCTTATCTTATACAAAAACTTTTAAAAACTCAATGAGAATTATAAAAATTACAATAGTATAAGCATAGTAGGCGTTGAAACTTATTCAAAAATCTCAACAAACAAATTGTTATATTCGATATGAATCTATTTTATTTTCTTTGCAACCTTTATACAATTAGACGCCCTTTGGGTGACAATGAAAGTATTTAATAAGGCAAAACGGAAAATAAAATTTTAATTAAGTAATTATGAATTTTATTTAATCGAGATTGCCTCGATATCTTCTTTCAAAGATTTTCAAAAACTTTTGTTTGTTGAGGGTTGTTTTAGCTAGTCGATATACATGCATTTGATTGGTGCTAAAGCCAAATCATCAGTAGACCTTTAACCATATTTTGAAATGTTTCAAACATCTTATCTTATACAAAAACTTTTAAAAACTCAATGAGAATCATAAAAATTACAATAGTATAAGCATAGTAGGCGTTGAAACTTATTCAAAAATCTCAACAAACAAATTGTTATATTCGATATGAATCTATTTTATTTTCTTTGCAACCTTTATACAATTAGACGCCCTTTGGGTGACAATGAAAGTATTTAATAAGGCAAAACGGAAAATAAAATTTTAATTAAGTAATTATGAATTTTATTTAATCGAGATTGCCTCGATATCTTCTTTCAAAGATTTTCAAAAACTTTTGTTTGTTGAGGGTTGTTTTAGCTAGTCGATATACATGCATTTGATTGGTGCTAAAGCCAAATCATCAGTAGACCTTTAACCATATTTTGAAATGTTTCAAACATCTTATCTTATACAAAAACTTTTAAAAACTCAATGAGAATCATAAAAATTACAATAGTATAAGCATAGTAGGCGTTGAAACTTATTCAAAAATCCCAACAAACAAATTGTTATATCCGATATGAATCTATTTTATTTTCTTTGCAACCTTTATAAAATTAGACGCCCTTTGGGTGACAATGAAAGTATTTAATAAGGCAAAACGGAAAATAAAATTTTAATTAAGTAATTATGAATTTTATTTAATCGAGATTGCCTCGATATCTTCTTTCAAAGATTTTCAAAAACTTTTGTTTGTTGAATGTTGTTTTAGCTAGTCTATATACATGCATTTGATTGGTGCTAAAGCCAAATCATCAGTAGACCTTAAACCATATTTTGAAATGTTTCAAACATCTTATCTTATACAAAAACTTTTACAAACTCAATGAGAATTATAAAAATTACAATAGTATAAGCATAGTAGGCGTTGAAACTTATTCAAAAATCCCAACAAACAAATTGTTATATTCGATATGAATCTATTTTATTTTATTTGCAACCTTTATACAATTAGACGCCCTTTGGATGACAATGAAAGTATTTAATAAGGCAAAACGGAAAATAAAATTTTAATTAAGTAATTATGAATTTTATTTAATCGAGATTGCATCGATATCTTCTTTCAAAGATTTTCAAAAACTTTTGTTTGTTGAGGGTTGTTTTAGCTATTCGATATACATGCATTTGATTGGTGCTAAAGCCAAATCATCAGTAGACCTTAAACCATATTTTGAAATGTTTCAAACATCTTATCTGAAATAAAAACTTTTAAAAACTCAATGAGAATTATATAAATTACAATAGTATAAGCATAGTAGGCTTTGAAACTTATTCAAAAATCCCAACAAACAAATTATTATATTCGATATGAATCTATTTTATTTTCTTTGCAACCTTTATACAATTAGACGCCCATTCGGTGACAATGAAAGTATTAATAATGCAAAACGGAAAATAAAATTTTAATTAGGTAATTATTAAATTTATTTAATCGAGATTGCCTCGATATCTTCTTTCAAAGATTTTCAAAAACTTTTGTTTGTTGAAGGTTGTTTTAGCTAGTCTATGTACATGCATTTGATTGGTGCTAAAGTCAAATCATCAGTAGACCTTAAACCATATTTTGAAATGTTTCAAACATCTTATCTTATACAAAAACTTTTAAAAACTCAATGAGAATTATAAAAATTACAATAGTATAAGCATAGTAGGCGTTGAAACTTATTCAAAAATCCCAACAAACAAATTGTTATATTCGATATGAATCTATTTTATTTTCTTTACAACCTTTATACAATTAGACGCCCTTTGGGTGACAATGAAAGTATTTAATAAGGCAAAACGGAAAATAAAATTTTAATTAATTAATTATGAATTTAATTTAATCGAGATTGCCTCGATATCTTCTTTCAAAGATTTTCAAAAACTTTTGTTTGTTGAGGGTTGTTTTAGCTAGTCGATATACATGCATTTGATTGGTGCTAAAGCCAAATCATCAGTAGACCTTAAACCATATTTTGAAATGTTTCAAACATCTTATCTTATACAAAAACTTTTAAAAACTCAATGAGAATTATAAAAATTACAATAGTATAAGCATAGTAGGCGTTGAAACTTATTCAAAAATCCCAACAAACAAATTGTTATATTCGATATGAATCTATTTTATTTTCTTTGCAACCTTTATACAATTAGACGCCCTTTGGGTGACATTGAAAGTATTTAATAAGGCAAAACGGAAAATAAAATTTTAATTAAGTAATTATGAATTTTATTTAATCGAGATTGCATCGATATCTTCTTTCAAAGATTTTCAAAAACTTTTGTTTGTTGAGGGTTGTTTTAGCTAGTCGATATACATGCATTTGATTGGTGCTAAAGCCAAATCATCAGTAGACCTTTAACCATATTTTGAAATGTTTCAAACATCTTATCTTATACAAAAACTTTTAAAAACTCAATGAGAATCATAAAAATTACAATAGTATAAGCATAGTAGGCGTTGAAACTTATTCAAAAATCCCAACAAACAAATTGTTATATTCGATATGAATCTATTTTATTTTCTTTGCAACCTTTATAAAATTAGACGCCCTTTGGGTGACAATGAAAGTATTTAATAAGGCAAAACGGAAAATAAAATTTTAATTAAGTAATTATGAATTTTATTTAATCGAGATTGCCTCGATATCTTCTTTCAAAGATTTTCAAAAACTTTTGTTTGTTGAATGTTGTTTTAGCTAGTCTATATACATGCATTTGATTGGTGCTAAAGCCAAATCATCAGTAGACCTTAAACCATATTTTGAAATGTTTCAAACATCTTATCTTATACAAAAACTTTTACAAACTCAATGAGAATTATAAAAATTACAATAGTATAAGCATAGTAGGCGTTGAAACTTATTCAAAAATCCCAACAAACAAATTGTTATATTCGATATGAATCTATTTTATTTTATTTGCAACCTTTATACAATTAGACGCCCTTTGGATGACAATGAAAGTATTTAATAAGGCAAAACGGAAAATAAAATTTTAATTAAGTAATTATGAATTTTATTTAATCGAGATTGCATCGATATCTTCTTTCAAAGATTTTTAAAAACTTTTGTTTGTTGAGGGTTGTTTTAGCTAGTCGATATACATGCATTTGATTGGTGCTAAAGCCAAATCATCAGTAGACCTTAAACCATATTTTGAAATGTTTCAAACATCTTATCTGAAATAAAAACTTTTAAAAACTCAATGAGAATTATATAAATTACAATAGTATAAGCATAGTAGGCTTTGAAACTTATTCAAAAATCCCAACAAACAAATTATTATATTCGATATGAATCTATTTTATTTTCTTTGCAACCTTTATACAATTAGACGCCCATTCGGTGACAATGAAAGTATTAATAATGCAAAACGGAAAATAAAATTTTAATTAGGTAATTATTAAATTTATTTAATCGAGATTGCCTCGATATCTTCTTTCAAAGATTTTCAAAAACTTTTGTTTGTTGAAGGTTGTTTTAGCTAGTCTATGTACATGCATTTGATTGGTGCTAAAGTCAAATCATCAGTAGACCTTAAACCATATTTTGAAATGTTTCAAACATCTTATCTTATACAAAAACTTTTAAAAACTCAATGAGAATTATAAAAATTACAATAGTATAAGCATAGTAGGCGTTGAAACTTATTCAAAAATCCCAACAAACAAATTGTTATATTCGATATGAATCTATTTTATTTTCTTTGTAACCTTTATACAATTAGACGCCCTTTGGGTGACAATGAAAGTTTTTAATAAGGCAAAACGGAAAATAAATTTTTAATTAAGTAATAATGAATTTTATTTAATCGAGATTGCCTCGATATCTTCTTTCAAAGATTTTCAAAAACTTTTGTTTGTTGAAGGTTGTTTTAGCTAGTCTATGTACATGCATTTGATTGGTGCTAAAGTCAAATCATCAGTAGACCTTAAACCATATTTTGAAATGTTTCAAACATCTTATCTTATACAAAAACTTTTAAAAACTCAATGAGAATTATAAAAATTACAATAGTATAAGCATAGTAGGCGTTGAAACTTATTCAAAAATCCCAACAAACAAATTGTTATATTCGATATGAATCTATTTTATTTTCTTTGCAACCTTTATACAATTAGACGCCCTTTGGGTGACAATGAAAGTATTTAATAAGCAAAACGGAAAATAAAATTTTAATTAAGTAATTATGAATTTTATTTAATCGAGATTGCCTCGATATCTTCTTTCAAATATTTTCAAAAACTTTTGTTTGTTGAGGGTTGTTTTAGCTAGTCGATATACATGCATTTCATTGGTGCTAAAGCCAAATCATCAGTAGACCTTAAATCATATTTTGAAATGTTTCAAACATCTTATCTTAAACAAAAACTTTTAAAAACTCAATGAGAATTATATAAATTACAATAGTATAATCATAGTAGGCTTTGAAACTTATTCAAAAATCCCAACAAACAAATTATTATATTCGATATGAATCTATTTTATTTTCATTGCAACCTTTATACAATTAGACGCCCTTTCGGTGACAATGAAAGTATTTAATAAAGCAAAACGGAAAATAAAATTTTAATTAAGTAATTATGAATTTTATTTAATCGAGATTGCCTCGATATCTTCTTTCAAAGATTTTCAAAAACTTTTGTTTGTTGAGGGTTGTTTTAGCTAGTCGTTATACATGCATTTGATTGGTGCTAAAGCCAAAACATCAGTAGACCTTAAACCATATTTTGAAATGTTTCAAACATCTTATCTTATACAAAAACTTTTAAAAACTCAATGAGAATTATAAAAATTACAATAGTATAAGCATAGTAGGCGTTGAAACTTATTCAAAAATCCCAACAAACAAATTGTTATATTCGATATGAATCTATTTTATTTTCTTTGTAACCTTTATACAATTAGACGCCCTTTGGGTGACAATGAAAGTATTAATAATGCAAAACGGAAAATAAAATTTTAATTAGGTAATTATTAAATTTATTTAATCGAGATTGCCTCGATATCTTCTTTCAAAGATTTTCAAAAACTTTTGTTTGTTGAAGGTTGTTTTAGCTAGTCTATGTACATGCATTTGATTGGTGCTAAAGTCAAATCATCAGTAGACCTTAAACCATATTTTGAAATGTTTCAAACATCTTATCTTATACAAAAACTTTTAAAAACTCAATGAGAATTATAAAAATTACAATAGTATAAGCATAGTAGGCGTTGAAACTTATTCAAAAATCCCAACAAACAAATTGTTATATTCGATATGAATCTATTTTATTTTCTTTGCAACCTTTATACAATTAGACGCCCTTTGGGTGACAATGAAAGTATTTAATAAGCAAAACGGAAAATAAAATTTTAATTAAGTAATTATGAATTTTATTTAATCGAGATTGCCTCGATATCTTCTTTCAAATATTTTCAAAAACTTTTGTTTGTTGAGGGTTGTTTTAGCTAGTCGATATACATGCATTTCATTGGTGCTAAAGCCAAATCATCAGTAGACCTTAAATCATATTTTGAAATGTTTCAAACATCTTATCTTAAACAAAAACTTTTAAAAACTCAATGAGAATTATATAAATTACAATAGTATAATCATAGTAGGCTTTGAAACTTATTCAAAAATCCCAACAAACAAATTATTATATTCGATATGAATCTATTTTATTTTCATTGCAACCTTTATACAATTAGACGCCCTTTCGGTGACAATGAAAGTATTTAATAAAGCAAAACGGAAAATAAAATTTTAATTAAGTAATTATGAATTTTATTTAATCGAGATTGCCTCGATATCTTCTTTCAAAGATTTTCAAAAACTTTTGTTTGTTGAGGGTTGTTTTAGCTAGTCGTTATACATGCATTTGATTGGTGCTAAAGCCAAAACATCAGTAGACCTTAAACCATATTTTGAAATGTTTCAAACATCTTATCTTATACAAAAACTTTTAAAAACTCAATGAGAATTATAAAAATTACAATAGTATAAGCATAGTAGGCGTTGAAACTTATTCAAAAATCCCAACAAACAAATTGTTATATTCGATATGAATCTATTTTATTTTCTTTGCAACCTTTATACAATTAGACGCCCTTTGGGTGACAATGAAAGTATTTAATAAGGCAAAACGGAAAATAAAATTTTAATTAAGTAATTATGAATTTTATTTAATCGAGATTGCCTCGATATCTTCTTTCAAAGATTTTCAAAAACTTTTGTTTGTTGAAGGTTGTTTTAGCTAGTCTATATACATGCATTTGATTGGTGCTAAAGCCAAATCATCAGTAGACCTTAAACAATATTTTGAAATGTTTCAAACATCTTATCTTATACAAAAGCTTTTAAAAACTCAATGAGAATTATAAAAATTACAATAGTATAAGCATAGTAGGCGTTGAAACTTATTCAAAAATCCCAACAAACAAATTGTTATATTCGATATGAATCTATTTTATTTTCTTTGCAACCTTTATACAATTAGACGCCCTTTGGGTGACAATGAAAGTGTTTAATAAGGCAAAACGGAAAATAAAATTTTAATTAAGTATGAATTTTATTTAATCGAGATTGCATCGATATCTTCTTTCAAAGATTTTCAAAAAATTTTGTTTGTTGAGGGTTGTTTTAGCTAGTCGATATACATGCATTTGATTGGTGCTAAAGCCAAATCATCAGTAGACCTTAAACCATATTTTGAAATGTTTCAAATATCTTATCTTATACAAAAACTTTTAAAAACTCAATGAGAATTATAAAAATTACAATAGTATAAGCATAGTAAGCGTTGAAACTTATTCAAAAAACTCCAACAAACAAATTGTTATATTCGATATGAATCTATTTTATTTTCTTTGCAACCTTTATACAATCAGACGCCCTTTGGGTGACAATGAAAGTATTTAATAATGCAAAACGGAAAATAAAATTTTAATTAGGTAATTATTAAATTTATTTAATCGAGATTGCCTCGATATCTTCTTTCAAAGATTTTCAAAAACTTTTGGTTGTTGAAGGTTGTTTTAGCTAGTCTATATACATGCATTTGATTGGTGCTAAAGTCAAATCATCAGTACATCTTAAACCATATTTTGAAATGTTTCAAACATCTTATCTTATACAAAAACTTTTAAAAACTCAATGAGAATTATAAAAATTACAATAGTATAAGCATAGTAGGCGTTGAAACTTATTCAAAAATCCCAACAATCAAATTGTTATATTCGATATGAATCTATTTTATTTTCTTTGCAACCTTTATACAATTAGACGCCCTTTGGGTGACAATGAAAGTATTTAATAAGGCAAAACGGAAAATAAAATTTTAATTAAGTAATTATGAATTTTATTTAATCGAGATTGCCTCGATATCTTCTTTCAAAGATTTTCAAAAAATTTTGTTTGTTGAGGGTTGTTTTAGCTAGTCGATATACATGCATTTGATTGGTGCTAAAGCCAAATCATCAGTAGACCTTAAACCGTATTTTGAAATGTTTCAAACATCTTATCTTATACAAAAACTTTTAAAAACTCAATGAGAATTATAAAAATTACAATAGTATAAGCATAGTAAGCTTTGAAACTTATTCAAAAATCCCAACAAACAAATTATTATATTCGATATGAATCTATTTTATTTTTTTTGCAACCTTTATACAATTAGACACCCATTGGGTGACAATGAAAGAATTTAATAATGCAAAACGGAAAATAAAATTTTAATTAGATAATTATTAAATTTATTTAATCGAAATTGCCTCGATATCTTCTTTCAAAAATTTTCAAAAACTTTTGTTTGTTGAGGGTTGTTTTAGCTAGTCTATATACATGCATTTCATTGGTGCTAAAACCAAATCATCAGTAGACCTTAAACCATATTTTGAAATGTTTCAAACATCTTATCTTATACAAAAACTTTTAAAAACTAAATGAGAATTATAAAAATTACAATAGTATAAGCATAGTAAGCTTTGAAACTTATTCAAAAATCCCAACAAACAAATTATTATATTCGATATGAATCTATTTTATTTTCTTTGCAACCTTTATACAATTAGACGCCCATTGGGTGACAATGAAAGTATTTAATAATGCAAAACGGAAAATAAAATTTAATTAAGTAATTATGAATTTTATTTAACCGAGATTGCCTCGATATCTTCTTTCAAAGATTTTCAAAAACTTTTGTTTGTTGAGGGTTGTTTTAGCTACTCTATATATATGCATTTCATTGGTGCTAAAACCAAATCATCAGTAGACCTTAAACCATATTTTGAAATGTTTTAAACATCTTATCTTATACAAAAACTTTTAAAAACTAAATGAGAATTATAAAAATTACAATAGTATAAGCATAGTAAGCTTTGAAACTTATTCAAAAATCCCAACAAACAAATTATTATATTCGATATGAATCTATTTTATTTTCTTTGCAACCTTTATACAATTAGACGCCCATTGGGTGACAATGAAAGTATTTAATAATGCAAAACGGAAAATAAAATTTAATTAAGTAATTATGAATTTTATTTAACCGAGATTGCCTCGATATCTTCTTTCAAAGATTTTCAAAAACTTTTGTTTGTTGAGGGTTGTTTTAGCTACTCTATATATATGCATTTCATTGGTGCTAAAACCAAATCATCAGTAGACCTTAAACCATATTTTGAAATGTTTCAAACATCTTATCTTATACAAAAACTTTTAAAAACTCAATGATAATTATAAAAATTACAATAGTATAAGCATAGTAAGCTTTGAAACTTATTAAAAAATCCCAACAAACAAATTATTATATTCGATATGAATCTATTTTATTTTCTTTGCAACCTTTATACAATTAGACGCCCATTGGGTGACAATAAAAGTATTTAATAGTGCAAAACGGAAAATAAAATTTTAATTAGGTTATTATTAAATTTATTCAATCGAGATTACCTCGATATCTTCTTTCAAAGATTTTCAAAAACTTTTGTTTGTTGAGGGTTGTTTTAGCTAATCTATATACATGCATTTGATTGGTGCTAAAGCCAAATCATCAGTAGACCTTAAACCATATTTTGAAATGTTTCAAACATCTTATCTTACACAAAAACTTTTAAAAACTCAATGAGAATTATATAAATTACAATAGTATAAGCATAGTAGGCTTTGAAACTTATTCAAAAATCCCAACAAACAAATTATTATATTCGATATGAATCTATTTTATTTTCTTTGCAACCTTTATACAATTAGACAACCTTTGGGTGACAATGAAAGTATTTATTTAGGCAAAACGGAAAATAAAATTTTAATTGAAAATTATGAATTTTATTTAATAGAGATTGCCTCGATATCTTCTTTCAAAGATTTTCAAAAACTCTTGTTTTTTGAGGGTTGTTTTAGCTAGTCTATATACATGCATTTCATTGGTGCTAAAACCAAATCATCAGTAGACCTTAAACCATAGTTTGAAATGTTTCAAACATCTTATCTTATACAAAAACTTTTAAAAACTCAATAAGAATTATATTAATTACAATAGTATAAGCATAGTAGGCTTTGAAACTTATTCAAAAATCCCAACAAACAAATTGTTATATTCGATATGAATCTATTTTATTTTCTTTGCAACCTTTATACAATTAGACGCCCTTTGGGTGACAATGAAAGTATTTAATAAGGCAAAACGGGAAATAAAATTTTAATTAAGTAATTATGAATTTTATTTAATCGAGATTGCCTCGATATCTTCTTTCAAATATTTTCAAAAACTTTTGTTTGTTGAGGGTTGTTTTAGCTAGTCGATATACATGCATTTCATTGGTGCTAAAACCAAATCATCAGTAGACCTTAAACCATATTTTGAAATGTTTCAAACATCTTATCTTATACAAAAACTTTTAAGAACTCAATGAGAATTATAAAAATTACAATAGTATAAGCATAGTAAGCTTTGAAACTTATTCAAAAATCCCAACAAGCAAATTATTATATTCGATATGAATCTATTTTATTTTCTTTGCAACCTTTATACAATTAGACGCCCATTGGGTGACAATGAAAGTATTTAATAATACAAAACGGAAAATAAAATTTTAATTAAGTAATTATGAATTTTATTTAACCGAGATTGCCTTGATATCTTCTTTCAAAGATTTTCAAAAACTTTTGTTTGTTGAGGGTTGTTTTAGCTAGTCTATATATATGAATTTCATTGGTGCTAAAACCAAATCATCAGTAGACCTTAAACCATATTTTGAAATGTTTCAAACATCTTGTCTTATACAAAAACTTTTAAAAACTCAATGAGAATTATAAAAATTACAATAGTATAAGCATAGTAGGTTTTGAAACTTATTCAAAAACCCCAACAAACAAATTATTATATTCGATATGAATCTATTTTATTTTCTTTGCAACCTTTATACAATTAGATGCCCTTTGGGTGACAATGAAAGTATTTAATAAGGCAAAACGGAAAATAAAATTTTAATTAGGTAATTATGAATTTTATTTTTTATTTATAGGTAATTATGAAATTCATTTAACCGAGATTGCCTCGATATCTTCTTTCAAAGATTTTCAAAAACTTTTGTTTTTTGAGGGTTGTTTTAGCTAGTCTATATACATGCATTTGATTGGTGCTAAAGCCAAATCATCAGTAGACCTTAAACCATATTTGAAATGAATTATAAAAATTACATAAGCATAGTAGGCGTTCAAACTTATTCAAAAATCCCAACAAACAAATTATTATATTCGATATGAATCTATTTTATTTTCTTTGCAACCTTTATACAATTAGACGCCCATTCGGTGACAATGAAAGTATTTAATAATTCAAAACGGAAAATAAAATTTTAATTAGGTAATTATGAAATTCATTTAACCGAGATTGCCTCGATATCTTCTTTCAAAGATTTTCAAAAACTTTTGTTTTTTGAAGGTTGTTTTAGCTAGTCTATATACATGCATTTGATTGGTGCTAAAGCCAAATCATCAGTAGACCTTAAACCATATTTTGAAATGTTTCAAACATCTTATCTTATACAAAAACTTTTAAAAACTCAATGAGAATTATAAAAATTACATAAGCATAGTAGGCGTTCAAACTTATTCAAAAATCCCAACAAACAAATTATTATATTCGATATGAATCTATTTTATTTTCTTTGCAACCTTTATACAATTAGACGCCCATTCGGCGACAATGAAAGTATTTAATAAGACAAAACGGAAAATAAAATTTTAATTAGGTAATTATTAAATTTATTTAATCGAGATTGCCTCGATATCTTTTTTCAAAGATTTTAAAAAACTTTTGTTTGTTGAAGGTTGTTCTAGCTATTCTATATACATGCATTTGATTGGTGCTAAAGCCAAATCATCAATAGACCTTAAACCATATTTTGAAATGTTTCAAACATCTTATCTTAAACAAAAACTTTTAAAAACTCAATGAGAATTATAAAAATTACAATAGTATAAGCATAGTAGGCGTTGAAACTTATTAAAAAATCCCAACAAACAAATTATTATATTTGATATGAATCTATTTTATTTTCTTTGCAACCTTTATACAATTAGACGCCCTTTGGGTGACAATAAAAGTATTTAATAAGGCAAAACGGAAAATAAAATTTTAATTAAGTAATTATGAATTTTATTTAATCGAGATTGCCTCGATATCTTCTTTCAAAGATTTTCAAAAACTTTTGTTTGTTGAGGGTTGTTTTAGCTAGTTTATATACATGCATTTCATTGGTGCTAAAGCCAAATCATCAGTAGACCTTAAACCATATTTTGAAATGTTTCAAACATCTTATCTTATACAAAAACTTTTAAAAACTCAATGAGAATTACAAAAATTACAATAGTATAAGCATAGTAAGCTTTGAAACTTATTCAAAAATCCCAACAAACAAATTATTATATTCGATATGAATCTATTTTATTTTCTTTGCAACCTTTATACAATTAGACGCCCATTGGGTGACAATGAAAGTATTTAATAATGCAAAACGGAAAATAAAATTTTAATTAAGTAATTATGAATTTTATTTAACCGAGATTGCCTTGATATCTTTTTTCAAAGATTTTCAAAAACTTTTGTTTGTTGAGGGTTGTTTTAGCTAGTCTATATATATGCATTTCATTGGTGCTAAAACCAAATCATCAGTAGACCTTAAACCATATTTTGAAATGTTTCAAACATCTTATCTTATACAAAAACTTTTAAAAACTCAATGAGAATTATATAAATTACAATAGTATAAGCATAGTAGGCTTTGAAACTTATTCAAAAACCCCAACAAACAAATTATTATATTCGATATGAATCTATTTTATTTTCTTTGCAACCTTTATACAATTAGACGCCCTTTGGGTGACAATGAAAGTATTTAATAAGGCAAAACGGAAAATAAAATTTTAATTAGGTAATTATGAATTTTATTTTTTATTTATAGGTAATTATGAAATTCATTTAACCGAGATTGCCTCGATATCTTCTTTTAAAGATTTTCAAAAACTTTTGTTTTTTGAGGGTTGTTTTAGCTAGTCTTTATACATGCATTTGATTGGTGCTAAAGCCAAATCATCAGTAGACCTTAAACCATATTTTGAAATGTTTCAAACATCTTATCTTATACAAAAACTTTTAAAAACTCAATGAGAATTATAAAAATTACGATAGTATAAGCATAGTAGGCGTTGAAACTTATTCAAAAATCCCAACAAACAAATTATTATATTCGATATGAATCTATTTTATTTTCTTTGCAACCTTTATACAATTAGACGCCCATTGGGTGACAATGAAAGTATTTAATAAGGCAAAACGGAAAATAAAATTTTAATTAGGTAATTATGAATTTTATTTTTTATTTATAGGTAATTATGAAATTCATTTAACCGAGATTGCCTCGATATCTTCTTTTAAAGATTTTCAAAAACTTTTGTTTTTTGAGGGTTGTTTTAGCTAGTCTTTATACATGCATTTGATTGGTGCTAAAGCCAAATCATCAGTAGACCTTAAACCATATTTTGAAATGTTTCAAACATCTTATCTTATACAAAAACTTTTAAAAACTCAATGAGAATTATAAAAATTACGATAGTATAACCATAGTAGGCGTTGAAACTTATTCAAAAATCCCAACAAACAAATTATTATATTCGATATGAATCTATTTTATTTTCTTTGCAACCTTTATACAATTAGACGCCCATTGGGTGACAATGAAAGTATTTAATAATGCAAAACGGAAAATAAAATTTTAATTAAGTAATTATGAATTTTATTTAACCGAGATTGCCTTGATATCTTCTTTCAAAGATTTTCAAAAACTTTTGTTTGTTGAGGGTTGTTTTAGCTAGTCTATATATATGCATTTCATTGGTGCTAAAACCAAATCATCAGTAGACCTTAAACCATATTTTGAAATGTTTCAAACATCTTATCTTATACAAAAACTTTTAAAAACTCAATGAGAATTATATAAATTACAATAGTATAAGCATAGTAGGCTTTGAAACTTATTCAAAAACCCCAACAAACAAATTATTATATTCGATATGAATCTATTTTATTTTCTTTGCAACCTTTATACAATTAGACGCCCTTTGGGTGACAATGAAAGTATTTAATAAGGCAAAACGGAAAATAAAATTTTAATTAGGTAATTATGAATTTTATTTTTTATTTATAGGTAATTATGAAATTCATTTAACCGAGATTGCCTCGATATCTTCTTTTAAAGATTTTCAAAAACTTTTGTTTTTTGAGGGTTGTTTTAGGTAGTCTTTATACATGCATTTGATTGGTGCTAAAGCCAAATCATCAGTAGACCTTAAACCATATTTTGAAATGTTTCAAACATCTTATCTTATACAAAAACTTTTAAAAACTCAATGAGAATTATAAAAATTACGATAGTATAAGCATAGTAGGCGTTGAAACTTATTCAAAAATCCCAACAAACAAATTATTATATTCGATATGAATCTATTTTATTTTTTTGCAACCTTTATACAATTAGACGCCCATTGGGTGACAATGAAAGTATTTAATAATGCAAAACGGAAAATAAAATTTTATTTAAGTAATTATGAATTTTATTTAACCGAGATTGCCTCGATATCTTCTTTCAAAGATTTTCAAAAACTTTTGTTTGTTGAGGGTTGTTTTAGCTAATCTATATTTATGCATTTCATTGGTGCTAAAACCAAATCATCAGTAGACCTTAAACCATATTTTGAAATGTTTCAAACATCTTATCTTATACAAAAACTTTTAAAAACTCAATGAGAATTATAAAAATTACATAAGCATAGTAGGCGTTCAAACTTATTCAAAAATCCCAACAAACAAATTATTATATTTGATATGAATCTATTTTATTTTCTTTGCAACCTTTATACAATTAGACGCCCATTCGGTGACAATGAAAGTATTTAATAATTCAAAACGGAAAATAAAATTTTAATTAGGTAATTATGAAATTCATTTAACCGAGATTGCCTCGATATCTTCTTTCAAAGATTTTCAAAAACTTTTGTTTTTTGAGGGTTGTTTTAGCTAGTCTATATACATGCATTTGATTGGTGCTAAAGCCAAATCATCAGTAGACCTTAAACCATATTTTGAAATGTTTCAAACATCTTATCTTATACAAAAACTTTTAAAAACTCAATGAGAATTATAAAAATTACATAAGCATAGTAGGCGTTCAAACTTATTCAAAAATCCCAACAAACAAATTATTATATTCGATATGAATCTATTTTATTTTCTTTGCAACCTTTATACAATTAGACGCCCATTCGGTGACAATGAAAGTATTTAATAATGCAAAACGGAAAATAAAATTTTAATTAGGTAATTATGAAATTCATTTAACCGAGATTGCCTCGATATCTTCTTTCAAAAATTTTCAAAAACTTTTGTTTTTTGAGGGTTGTTTTAGCTAGTCTATATACATGCATTTGATTGGTGCTAAAGCCAAATCATCAGTAGACCTTAAACCATATTTTGAAATGTTTCAAACATCTTATCTTATACAAAAACTTTTAAAAACTCACTGAGAATTATAAAAATTACATAAGCATAGTAGGCGTTCAAACTTATTCAAAAATCCCAACAAACAAATTATTATATTCGATATGAATCTATTTTATTTTCTTTGCAACCTTTATACAATTAGACGCCCATTCGGTGACAATGAAAGTATTTAATAATGCAAAACGGATAATAAAATTTTAATTAGGTAATTATGAAATTCATTTAACCGAGATTGCCTCGATATCTTCTTTCAAAAATTTTCAAAAACTTTTGTTTTTTGAGGGTTGTTTTAGCTAGTCTATATACATGCATTTGATTGGTGCTAAAGCCAAATCATCAGTAGACCTTAAACCATATTTTGAAATGTTTCAAACATCTTATCTTATACAAAAACTTTTAAAAACTCAATGAGAATTATAAAAATTACATAAGCATAGTAGGCGTTCAAACTTATTCAAAAATCCCAACAAACAAATTATTATATTCGATATGAATCTATTTTATTTTCTTTGCAACCTTTATACAATTAGACGCCCATTCGGCGACAATGAAAGTATTTAATAAGACAAAACGGAAAATAAAATTTTAATTAGGTAATTATTAAATTTATTTAATCGAGATTGCCTCGATATCTTTTTTCAAAGATTTTAAAAAACTTTTGTTTGTTGAAGGTTGTTCTAGCTATTCTATATACATGCATTTGATTGGTGCTAAAGCCAAATCATCAGTAGACCTTAAACCATATTTTGAAATGTTTCAAACATCTTATCTTAAACAAAAACTTTTAAAAACTCAATGAGAATTATAAAAATTACATAAGCATAGTAGGCGTTGAAACTTATTAAAAAATCCCAACAAACAAATTATTATATTCGATATGAATCTATTTTATTTTCTTTGCAACCTTTATAGAATTAGACGCCCTTTGGGTGACAATAAAAGTATTTAATAAGGCAAAACGGAAAATAAAATTTTAATTAAGTAATTATGAATTTTATTTAATCGAGATTGCCTCGATATCTTCTTTCAAAGATTTTCAAAAACTTTTGTTTGTTGAGGGTTGTTTTAGCTAGTTTATATACATGCATTTCATTGGTGCTAAAGCCAAATCATCAGTAGACCTTAAACCATATTTTGAAATGTTTCAAACATCTTATCTTATACAAAAACTTTTAAAAACTCAATGAGAATTATAAAAATTACATAAGCATAGTAGGCGTTCAAACTTATTCAAAAATCCCAACAAACAAATTATTATATTCGATATGAATCTATTTTATTTTCTTTGCAACCTTTATACAATTAGACGCCCATTCGGCGACAATGAAAGTATTTAATAAGACAAAACGGAAAATAAAATTTTAATTAGGTAATTATTAAATTTATTTAATCGAGATTGCCTCGATATCTTTTTTCAAAGATTTTCAAAAACTTTTGTTTGTTGAGGGTTGTTTTACTTAGTCTATATATATGCATTTCATTGGTGCTAAAACCAAATCATCAGTAGACCTTAAACCATATTTTGAAATGTTTCAAACATCTTATCTTATACAAAAACTTTTAAAAACTCAATGAGAATTATATAAATTACAATAGTATAAGCATAGTAGGCTTTGAAACTTATTCAAAAACCCCAACAAACAAATTATTATATTCGATATGAATCTATTTTATTTTCTTTGCAACCTTTATACAATTAGACGCCCATTGGGTGACAATGAAAGTATTTAATAAGGCAAAACGGAAAATAAAATTTTAATTAGGTAATTATGAATTTTATTTTTTATTTATAGGTAATTATGAAATTCATTTAACCGAGATTGCCTCGATATCTTCTTTTAAAGATTTTCAAAAACTTTTGTTTTTTGAGGGTTGTTTTAGCTAGTCTTTATACATGCATTTGATTGGTGCTAAAGCCAAATCATCAGTAGACCTTAAACCATATTTTGAAATGTTTCAAACATCTTATCTTAAACAAAAACTTTTAAAAACTCAATGAGAATTATAAAAATTACAATAGTATAAGCATAGTAGGCGTTGAAACTTATTAAAAAATCCCAACAAACAAATTATTATATTCGATATGAATCTATTTTATTTTCTTTGCAACCTTTATACAATTAGACGCCCTTTGGGTGACAATAAAAGTATTTAATAAGGCAAAACGGAAAATAAAATTTTAATTAAGTAATTATGAATTTTATTTAATCGAGATTGCCTCGATATCTTCTTTCAAAGATTTTCAAAAACTTTTGTTTGTTGAGGGTTGTTTTAGATAGTTTATATACATGCATTTCATTGGTGCTAAAGCCAAATCATCAGTAGACCTTAAACCATATTTTGAAATGTTTCAAACATCTTATCTTATACAAAAACTTTTAAAAACTCAATGAGAATTATAAAAATTACATAAGCATAGTAGGCGTTCAAACTTATTAAAAAATCCCAACAAACAAATTATTATATTCGATATAAATCTATGTTATTTTCTTTGCAACCTTTATACAATTAGACGCCCATTCGGTGACAGTGAAAGTATTTAATAATGCAAAACGGAAAATAAAATTTTAATTAGGTAATTATTAAATTTATTTAATCGAGATTGCCTCGATATCTTCTTTCAAAGATTTTCAAAAACTTTTGTTTGTTGAAGGTTGTTTTAGCTATTCTATATACATGCAAGTAAACGAGTTTATTTAAACTTCAGAACAGAACTGATCTTTATTGGCAAATCATTTCATTTTATACCATATTTTTCTTAGCCTAAATACAATTTTGCTTACTATTTAAATTTAATAATATCAAAAACAATTTTGCTTACTAATTTTTTGTATAGACTGAATACAATTTTGCTTACTAATTAAAATAATAAAATTGTGTGAAAATAATTGCGAAATATTTTATAAAAAAAATATGCTTATTGGATACTTTAACTAAGTTGTATTTTGATTCTTTGTTTGTGTCTAGATTGGTTTGATAAATTTATTGTTTTTGTTGTTAAGCGTGTCGAATAAATATTTGGGTTCTTGCTTTTGTTGTTAAGTGTGCAGGTTATTGAATTTACGTGGAACATAAGAAGCATAATTGGGGTATTCACTAATGTGTTAACTCCCCCCTTTTTAAGTATTAGCGACCCGCTAATTAATAAAATTTTATGGATAATTTATTTTTATATCTGGAAAATTTGTAATAGGTGGAATTTGGAGAACTCCCATGTTATTTCTGCATTTTGAATAGAGTTTAAAAGAAATGATAATGAAAAACCCTATAAGAACCATTAAGAAGTTAGAACTAATGAAAATAAGGCCCTTATGAGAAATATCTTTTACATGTTTAATATTGCCTAGATGAAGGTGATGGAGATACTGCAGGTCTAGCCTGACTTCGTTTTCGGTCACATTATTTTTTAATATTGGTGGGAGTATTTGATAAGATGTTGTTTGCCAATTCGAATAGCTGACGTTATTTACTGTAATTGTTTCGTTAAGAAAGTTTATAATAAAAGTGCCATTAAGCGCTTGGGAGCTATTACCGTAAGTTAAATTTCCTATAAAATTTGTTACAAAAAGCGTTCCCTCTAGTACGAGTTCCGCCACATGTTGTTTTTCAATCTGGTATTCGCATTATGCTGCTTCGCCTTCGAGTATTCTCGCAATAAAATTGTCCTTACATAATTTTTCTATTTGATTTTGTTTGCATATTGTAACGTCGTCGACTTCCAAGCATTTTCCAACAACGCCGTATTTTTCTTTTCGGGAAATTAGTATGTTTTTATATTGAAGAAAAATTCTCTTGTTATTTTTAATTGTTGACCGTAGGACAACGTTATTGTAAAGGGTATCTTCGGTTTGCGGAATAGAAATAATGTACAGCAAGAGTGAGTCCTTTATAACCATTGAAGGTTCTGCGAATTGCAAGGCTTCAAGTTCGTTTTTGTAAGGGAGTGTATTCGTTTGTGATAGGATATTCACAATATCACCTTTGTTGAGCAAATGCGAATGTACTATACCTCTTTTGGCCAACTGGCTTGCCATTACTATCTGGGCTATTTCTTCCTTTATTAATCCGAGTTTGTTAAAAAGTGTTTGCGCGTTACTTAGTGTATTATCCTTATTGGATTCTGCAACTATTTTATTATAATTATCTAAAAGGCTATTTGTAGTTTTGATTAAGTATTTGTTTACAGAATACTGCTTATTGTTGTTTTCAATAACATCAGTAGTTTTTTCCAAAATTTTGTCCCAATCAGTAGCGTCAGGGTTTCCCGCTATCCATTTCCACGCGGATCCTATCCAGTTAATGGAGCGTTTATTTTTGGATAAGTTTTTCGTATTTGATTTCTAATATGTCGATATGTAGAATTTCTGTAGGGTATGAGGGAATTGGAGTAGGTTGCAATTCTGGGTTCGGGGGTTGCCGGTCGTACTTGTTTTTACTACAAACTTCGCAAGACTTTGTAAAGTCTTTAACTAACATGGCCATTTTTGGAAAATAGTATTTTTCCAAAATTTGCTCTTTGTTCTCGGCAAAATTTCCGTGTGCGCGTTTGTGTTCGCTTTGAATGATAGCGACTTGTTCCTCCGGATCAACTATATCCTCTACCAATCTCTGCGTAATTCTGATTTTAAATTTAGAAAAGTGTTCCGTGTATACCTTTTGTAATATTGTGAGATTTTCTTCTGGAATTTTTATGCCGTTTATTACGTTTGGGTTTAATTTGCTTTTTAAAGCCTGAATAAGCCTTTTTTCGTTCATGTTTTCAAGTCTTACGTAATGCCGTTGAAATTTGTCATGAGGAACTTCCATATAATTTGACTTCATTCCGTTCATAAATGTTATTTGGTTTCTGTAAACATTTATCGGAGATTCACAATGGTGTATTAGCAATGCACCGTTCTCTTCAGCGCTATGTTGAGAGCAATCGTCGGTTGATGAGAGTGTATTTACTACCGTTGGCAAGCGGGATAGACCATCAGCGAAAACATTTGTTTTGCCTGGCTTATATAACAGTTTATAATTATATTCCTCTATCCTGGCCTTCCACCTTTTGAGTTTTGCGTTGTTGTTGGCATTGATTAATGCAAAAGTGAGCGGCTGATGATCGGTGAGAATTTTTATTTCCTATAAGTAAGAACGAAGTTTGTCAAGAGACCAAACTATAGCTAACATCTCTTTTTCTATTGTAGAGTAGCTTTCTTCGGTTTGGTTTAAAGATCTGGACAGGTATATAATCGGTCGATCTTTTCCGATATCTCCTTGTGAAAGAACGGACCCTATTGCATAATTGGAGGCGTCGGTGGTCAAAATAAAGGGCTTCTCAAAATTAGGGTATGCTAAAATTTCTGATGACATCAGTAGTTCTTTTAGGTTCCTAAATGAATTTATGGCATTATCATCCAAGCTAATGGTTCGCCTTAATTTGAGCATTTACTCCACGAGTTAGGTTTGTCAAAGGTTTTGCTACGGCAGCAAAATCTTTTATGAATCGTCTGTAGTATGAGGCTAATCCCAAAAAACTTTTTAAATCTTTTAAACTTTTTGGGGCTGGAATTTTTTGAATCGCTGTTATTTTACCTGCATCCGGTTTAATGCCAACCTGGGATACTGTGTGTCCTAGGAACTCCACACTAGTTTTTAAGAATTTTGATTTTTCGAGGTTTACTTTTAGATTTGCTTTTTCCAATAAAACGAATACCTTCTTTAAGTTTTTTATGTGCTCGTCCCTATTCCTTCCAAAAACGATAATATCGTCTATATAGACGTAGCAAGCTTTTCCCAATAGTGGGTGTAGTACGTCGTTTATCATCCTTTGGAATATCGCAGGGGCATTCTTAAGGCCGAAAGGTAACCTTAAAAATTCGAGCTTGCCATTGTTTGTGGAAAATGCCGTTTTCTCTATGTCCTTGTCCTTCATCCTAATCTGGTGAAATCCAGAGGTCAAGTCTAAGGTAGTAAAAAACTTACATTCTCCTAGACTAGAAAGCGTTGTGTTAATATCCGGTATTGGATAGGCATCGGCAACAGTTACTGCATTAAGTCGTTTAAAATCAATCACAACTCTGAACTGTTTTTCACCATTTGGTTTAGGCTTTTTAGCGACAATCCAAAGGGGTGAATTATAGGGGCTTTTGGATGGTCTAATAATTCCATTTCCTAGCATTTGGTTGATTTGACTTTCCACTTCGGACTTTAAATGACTTGGATAAGGGTACGTTTTTGTGTAGATTGGTTCCTCAGTTGTGGTCCTGATCTCTGCACGAATGTTTGTTTCAATCACACCTTTATCAGATACTGGACCAAATAATGTGCGGTGTTCGTTTATTAAATTCTCTATTTCTTTATCTTCATGTTGTATTGTGTTTATATTGTTGACTTGTTTAGAAATTTTTCATTTAAGTTTAATCATGGAGCCATTATAAAGCGTCAGCGTGTTGTTTTTCCTGTCTATTACTGCCTCTAATTGCCTCAGTGTGTCGTCACCAATGATCCCATCGAAAGAAAACTAAATTTTTATCTATACCGAGTGTTTTAAAAAAGGTGCCATAAATTTTATGAGTAATTGGAATTTGACCTGTCGCCGATTGTATTTTAAAAATAGATTTAACGGGTTTAGAATTTTTTGAAAATGTTTCTGAAACAAAGTTTTTGTTGGCTCCTGTATCGATCAAAAACTTAAAAATTTTGTAATTTTTTGAGCGTACTTCTAAGTAAGGAACGCTGGATAGGCGTCCATCGTAAAATTTAATTCATTTAGCCCAAATTCGGTGTCCTCTTCATAGTAATTATCTTCAGAAAGGTCTTCATTTTCCTCGTTTTCTCCACAGGAAGGGTTTTGCTCCTGACTGTCTATAGTTTCCGTATTGCAAACACGCTGTTGTTTTCGCGGTATATTTGATGAGTTGTTACCAGAATATGGCAATGGCGATTTTTCGGGTCTATTAATATATTTTTTTTGTCGGGATCTTATTGAATGGTCTATTTCCATTGGTACCGGTGGTTTTGATTAAGTAGGCCTAGGAGGTGCTATATTTTGTACGTGAGGCTGAATTGGCGTGTTGTATATTCGCAGTTTTTCATGGACATTTAGTGGTCTTTGTAATGTGTGTGGCTTATTTAAATTTGTATTTTTAGTCATTTGATTAATTGGCGTGGTGACGTTATTAAGGTATCGTGGGTGAATGGTGCTATTCCTAAAATTTAGATTTTGAAATTCCAGACAGGAAGTGTAAGCTTCAGGCAAAGTTCTAGGTTTCTGAATAGTTAACATTCGAGAAACATCGCCATTTATACCTCGTATAAAAACATCTAAAGCCCTGTTTCTGTAACAAGATATTAAGGCTTCAATGGTTTCTATCGAGTAATTGTCGGTTTTTAGTTTGTTAATAATTAGTGAAAGCTGGTGATTTACTCTAGCATAAAATTCGTCTACAGTTAAATTTTTTTGACGCATAATACTGAGTTCGTATTCTAGCGTTTGCAAATCTCTTTTGTCTGCATAGTGCAGAGACAGACAATTTTTTATTTTGTCCCAGCTTTCATCAAATATGTTATATGAGATCAGGGCTGTGTCAGCTGGTCCCCTAATCTTTTGCCTAATATGTTGCAATATTGCTCTATATATTGGTTTTTCCTTTACAATCTCATAGTCCTTTAATATAGACTCTACACTATGGACCCAGGAGATATACTGAACAGGGTTACCCTCGAAAATTTGTGAATCCCTTACGCAGTTTGGGAGTTTACGTATATCATCTAAGTCTTTTGCGGTTTTAGGTAGGGCAAGATTTAATTCCTCAGTGGGAGGATTTCCTATCTTAATTTCTAATTCTATTATCTTTTGTTTCCAGTTAATCATCCTATTATTTAACTGTTTGACCTGCTCTATTTTTGCATTCAGTGCACCAGTTAGTTGTGTAATTGCTTCTTTAATTTGTTCCATTGTGTGTGTGTTTGTTTTTAAAAATATTTGCAAGTTTAATATACTTTTATGCAATCTAATTTCACAGTTCAGGAATACATATTATGTTTATTTGCTATTATGTAAAATTTTCTTTGTTTTCCTTGTTAAAGAAAAGGTGATTGGTTGCTTTTTTTTAAAGATATAATTTTTCATACGATTTAATTTAATTAATTAATTTTTTTGGAAAAATATAATTAATTTCTTGAAAAATATAATTTTTTATACGATTTAAGTTTAATTTAATTTGAATGATTAATAAATCTTTAAACATTAAAATGATTTTTTAATTTCACAATAATTTAATATATTTTTAATAAAATTTTATGGTTAGCTTACAGTAGAAAGATCAGCATGCTGCTTGTACGGTCCGTATTTATCCTGTTTGAAGTTGAAGATCTACTAGGGTACGGCTGACGTCACTAGTAACTGATTTGTTGAGTCTGTCTGATATGCCTTTTTGGTTGATCCTTCCGCTTATTTTCTTGATTTTAAAACGGTAGTTCAGCTCGTTGTTTGATCAGGGGTTTTACCTTTGTTGCCGCTTATTTTTAAATTTGTAAAACGGTACTTTCGCTAAGGATTTCCTTTTTCTGAGTTTTACGATGGTTTAGCTTGTAGCTAAAATTTTTAATTGATCGGCTTGTATTTCTTTAAAATGTTTTTCAATTTAAACGATTCTTTATAAAAGTTTTAATTTAATTTAATAAAATTTAATAAAATCAAAAACAATTTTGCTTACTAATTTTTTGTATAGACTGAATACAAATTTGCTTACTAATTAAAATAATAAAATTGTGTGAAAATAATTGCGAAATATTTTATAAAATAAAAATATGCTTATAGGATACTTAAACTAAGTTGTAATTTGATTCTTTGTTTGTGTCTAGATTGGTTTTAAATTTTTTTTTAAATTTATTGTTCTTGTTGTTAAGCGTGTCGAATAAATATTTGGGTTCTTGCTTTTGTTGTTAAGTGTGCAGGTTATTGAATTTACGTGGAACATAAGAAGCATAATTGGGGTATTCACTAATGTGTTAACTTGCATTTGATTGGTGCTAAAGCCAAATCATCAGTAGACCTTAAACCATATTTTGAAATGTTTCAAACATCTTATCTTATACAAAAACTTTTAAAAACTCAATGAGAATTATAAAAATTACAAGAGTACAAGCATAGTAGGCTTTGAAGCTTATTCAAAAATCCCAACAAACAAATTATTATATTCGATATGAATCTATTTTATTTTCTTTACAACCTTTATACAATTAGACCCCCTTTGGGTGACAATGAAAGTATTTAATAAGGCAAAACGGTAAATAAAATTTTAATTAGGTAATTATGAAATTTATTTAATCGAGATTGCCTCGATATCTTCTTTAAAAGATTTTCAAAAACTTTTGTTTGTTGAGGGTTGTTTTAGCTAGTCTATATACATGCATTTCATTGGTGCTAAAGCCAAATCATCAGTAGACCTTAAACCATATTTTGAAATGTTTCAAACATCTTATCTTATACAAAAACTTTTAAAAACTCAATGAGAATTATAAAAATTAAAAGAGTACAAGCATAGTAGGCTTTGAAGCTTATTCAAAAATCCCAACAAACAAATTATTATATTCGATATGAATCTATTTTATTTTCTTTACAACCTTTATACAATTAGACGCCCTTTGGGTGACAATGAAAGTATTTAATAAGGCAAAACGGTAAATAAAATTTTAATTAGGTAATTATGAAATTTATTTAATCGAGATTGCCTCGATATCTTCTTTAAAAGATTTTCAAAAACTTTTGTTTGTTGAGGGTTGTTTTAGCTAGTCTATATACATGCATTTCATTGGTGCTAAAGCCAAATCATCAGTAGACCTTAAACCATATTTTGAAATGTTTCAAACATCTTATCTTATACAAAAACTTTTAAAAACTCAATGAGAATTATAAAAATTACAAGAGTACAAGCATAGTAGGCTTTGAAGCTTATTCAAAAATCCCAACAAACAAATTATTATATTCGATATGAATCTATTTTATTTTCTTTACAACCTTTATACAATTAGACGCCCTTTGGGTGACAATGAAAGTATTTAATAAGGCAAAACGGAAAATAAAATTTCGTTCGTTGTGCTAGCATGTTATCACCAATGCAATTTTGAGAGCTTTGTGTGAGCTTTTAAACTGTTAAGATCTCTCGGATTAAGTTTTCGTCCGCTGTAAAGCTCGCGCAAAATGTCGTCAAAGGTTCCGTCCTGTCCAAAGATGCGACTACCTCACGTGCCCTCACACGTTTAAAGGGTTTAAAAAACCACTTGTTGTAGAAAGCACTTGTTTGCCTCCTATACGCTTCTCAAAATATTTTACGATTGTAATTAAATTGAAACAAATAAATAACAATTTATGCTCCTCCCCTTGGAGTTACAAAAACACGACAAATCAACACACGAAATAACACAAACGAAGGAGTGTCCGCGTAGGGTGGAACTTCTTCGTAAGTTTGAAGCAAGGAAATTTTCGAAGGGCGTTTCCCGTCCTTATGTTGGAACTCCTGGTCAGAGTAATGTTAAAGTAGGTGTTTCCTATGCTGCAGCGGCCGGCTCTGCTCGTGGGGAGAAGGCAGCTGCATCTGGAACTACTTCCACTAAACGCCGGGATCTCGGTAAATCTGACGTTTCTCTAGGCGTTGCGATGGATCAATATGATCACATTGACAAGGACTGTCGGCGTTTCTTTGGAGGCGGGTTATTGGGATGTTTAGGAAGGATAGGTGGATTTGCGAGCAAGTATCGTGGATTGGACAATGACGAAGACCGATCTCGTGCCTTGCTTGGCATGCTTATGACGTTGACACACAATGGCTAATACACTTAAGACTATTATTATTAATACAAACTCGATTGTCTCAAGACACAGAAGACATTACTTGAACTTATTTTTGATTAGACATAGACCCGACGTACTGCTGGTGGCTGAGCACTGTCTTAACTCTCGCCATAAACTTAACATAACTGGATACAAAATTTTTAGACATGACCGACAGGGTAGACGTGGAGGTGGTACTGCTGTCCTCGTTAGGGATGCCTTGCATTGTGATGAAATAATTCTAAATACTGGATCTATTGAGAATTCGGCTGTGCGTATTCGAAGATCGAACGGTATTGATTTGATTGCTATATCAATGTACCTTATACCGGGGTCTGCTTTCAATTCCAATGATTTTGATTCGGTGCAGCCGCTGGCACGTGACTGCAGTGTAGTAATTGGCGCTGATCTCAATGCAAGGCATCCCTATTGGGGAGATCCGTACACGAATGTTAGTGGACGTAATTTAAGGGAATTTTTACTCTCTAATCCGGACTTGGAAGTACGAGAAACTGAAGGACCAACCAGGGTAAATAGGGGTATATCTTCACACATTGACTTTTTTCTGACATCTGTAGATATTGATACAGTGAACTCGAACCGACTGATGACACTTGACTATGAATCGGACCACAAGGCAGTACAGATAGTTTTCTTTACGAACCCCTGTTTGACAGTAGAACGTTCTATCAGGTATGACTATGACTATGGATTTATTTGGTGTGAGGGCACGTGAGGTAGTCGCATCTTTGGACAGGACGGAACCTTTGACGACATTTTGCGCGAGCTTTACAGCGGACGGGGCGAATTATAGTGCGCGTATTGACGGACTCGGTTTTATTGATGCTGTGGCAGTGGGAAATGCGTTGAAAAGGAGGTCGAACAAAAGATCCTCTGGGATGGATGGTGTACCTGACTTCGTTTTGAGAAAGACAGGTGTTGGGACGTGGCGATTTTTGGCAATTGTGTTTAATCACTGTTTGAACATCGGATATTTTCCAAGAGCATGGAAAGCTGCTCTTGTGGTACCTATATTGAAACCGAAATTGAACCCAAGTGAGAGTAGAAGTTACAGACCGATTTCTTTGCTGTCGGCCTTTGGGAAGCTATTTGAATACTTTCTCCTGGCAGCAATAAATGGCGTGGTAATAGACAGAAACATTTTGAAAGATCTTCAATTTGGTTTTAGGAGCCGACTTTCGACTTCGCATGCGCTGATGGTTTTTACGGATTATGTTGCCAGGGGTCTGAATAGGAGATGCCCAACTATGGCTGTGAGCTTAGATGTTGCCAAGGCATTTGATACGGTTTGGCATGATGGCCTAGTGTATAAAATGATGGATATGGGATTTGGCAGGGGCATCTGCCGTTTGACTGATAGCTTCCTAAGGAACCGATTGTTTAGAGTTAGGGTTGGTGATGTTCTCTCTTGTGAGCGTTCAATCTCTGCGGGAGTACCTCAGGGGTCGTTGCTTGGGCCGGTCTTGTTCAACATTTTTGTTTCGGATATTCCACGCCCTCCTCAAGGGGATCTTTTGTTGGTGTATGCTGATGACATCCTAATTGCATCTGCAGGGGCTAGGGCACGCGCTGTTAATGATCGGGTTAACTGTTATTTGTCTGAGCTGGCCTGCTATTTTACGAGGTGGAGCCTTAATTTGAATTTGCGGAAGACAGTTGCTATGATGCTCAAGGGTAGACGCAAATTCATATATAAAAATTGTAGGTCATATGTGCCATGTTTACGGGTCGGAGGGGAAATGGTTTTGGTGTCTGACAGGATGAAGTACCTCGTGGTCACCTTTCATGAGAACTTTGAGTATTATCGTCATGGTTGGTTGGTTTACGTGGCTGCCCACTACACGTAGGCATTCAAGTAGAATCTATAAGATTCCTTTTTGAAAGGACCACTGCACTCGTCGGTGTCAAACTATGTGTAGCCGTATCTAAGTACTCGGATACAGTGATTGATACTAGATCCAACCCGTCGCATTGAGATATCTAATAAGATCGCTCAGTCCTATCTCTGATAAATCTGAAAGGTCCTCTAGTACATGATTGCCTAAAAACTTGTGTCTCGAGATATGCAAAGCCGGACATTCGCAAAGAAAGTGGAAGATTGTCTCCTCTTTGCTTTCTTCTCGACAACTTCGGCAGAACTCGTTGTAGGACAGACCTATCCTACTGGCATGTCTGCCAACCGTCCAGTGTCCCGTCATAACTGCAACGACCCTCGAGATGTCCTTGCGGTTTCTGCGTGTTAGTTGCATTGAGCGCTTATAATTATAGCAAGGCCACAATTTCTTTGCAACCTTGCACGTGCTTATATTGCGCCATCTGCATTCAGCCTTATGGAAATAATGTTTGAAGATGCAGTTTCTAATAGTGCCAAACGGCGTGGCTACCGTTTCGGCGCTGGAGGAATTCAGAGCAGAGCCAGCCCTAGCCAGCTCGTCCGCCTGTTCGTTGCCTAAGAAATTGCTGTGTGCTGGAATCCAGATAAGGGTGAGATCAGCCTGATCACCCAGTCTAGATAGCATCCTCTTGCACTGCCCTACTAGGATAGAGGAGGTGGTATGTGATCTTAGGGATAGAAGCGCTGCTTGGCTGTCGACAAAGATGCCGACTTTACCTTGTACCTTCCTGTTGACCAGCATTCTGGCCGCTTCCCTTATAGCCAGAATTTCAGCCTGAAAAACTGTGGCTTCGTTAGGGAGACGGAAGGAACGTTCTATACCTAGATCATCTGAAAAGACTCCAGAGCCGACACCGCAGACCATTCTTGATCCATCAGTATATACTCTGACGTCATATTGTCTAACTATTGTACCTCCCTTCCACTCCCGCCTGGATGGAAATAGAACTTTGAACACCTTATCAAAGTTCAGATGAGGTATCATGTAATCAGTGGATTTCCTCAGCGTAGGGGGTAGTTGATCCAGGATTCTGGCGTGACCATACGGCCTTGATCTCCACCACCCAGATGCCGCTAATCTTGCCGCGCTGCTAGAGGATACCGCCAATACATGAAGGTCAATCGGAATAAGGTTAAGTAAAGCGTTCAGAGCCTCCGAAGGACTGGTACGTAAACATCCGGTTATCCCGACACAGGAGGATCTCTGTATTCTATAAAGCTGATCTACCACGTATTTCTTACTTGTAGCCGGCCACCAAACTACAGAGCCGTAAGTCAGTATTGGACGCACGATTGCTGTATACATCCATTTTAGCATGTTGGGGTTTAAGCCCCATTTTGAGCCAAACATCCTACGGCAGGAATAGTAGGCAACCGTTGCCTTTCTAACCCTGTGTTGAACGTTCAGTTTCCATGAAAGTTTTTGATCTAGTATAACTCCTAGATACTTTGCGTTGTCCGATAGGGACAGTTGATGATTCTTCAGCCGAGGAAGTCTGAAGTCCTGTACCTTGGTCTTTGTGGTAAATAGCATCAGTTCCGTTTTGTTTGGGTTCACTCCTAGCCCACAGTCTGTAGCCCAGTTACTGAGTGTGCCCAAAGCGTTGGACATGATATCGCTAATCACGTCCGTGAACATCCCTGAGACCATTATTACCACATCATCCGCGTACGCCACAACTTTAACCCCCGCGGCATCTAATCTGAGAAGTATTGTGTTAACAACAAGAAGCCAGAGCAAGGGTGAGATCACCCCTCCTTGCGGTGTGCCTCTGCATGCCCATTTAGACCTCTCGCTGTTACCTAATTTCGCGGTGACATTTCTTGCCCCCAGCATGTTTATTATCCAGTGTATGATGTAATCCTCTACATCATTGTCCCGGAGAGCATTTTGGATGGCTGTCACCGATACATTGTTGAAGGCACCTTCTATATCTAGGAAGGCCGCCAAGGTGTATTGTTTGTGTTCCAGAGATCTCTCTATGAAACCTACTACTTCGTGTAGAGCTGTTTCTGTGGAGCGTCCCTTAAGATAGGCATGCTGGCTATTTGAGAGCCTTGACGATCCCAGTAGCCGCTGCCTAATGTGGGTATCTAATAGTCTTTCCAAGGTCTTTATCAGGAAAGATGAGAGGCTGATTGGTCGGAAGTCCTTTGCGTCTTCATGACTTCTTCTACCGATCTTCGGAATGAATACGACTCTGACTTTTCTCCAGCTAGTCGGAACGTGACTAAGAGAGAGACAGAGTTTATAGAATTTAGAAAGCCAGGGGATGATGGAGCTTTTCGCGCTCTGTAACAGCTTTGGCATGATGCCATCCGGACTGTCAATAGCCCATGAGATTTTATCCGAGGATATTATCTCATAATTTACAGTCATTTGTTGCCCACTGATACAGCTGTTCGCACTATACATGTCCTTGCAGCCAGGAAAGTGAGTGTTAAGTAGTATGTCTAAGGATTCCGAAGAGGAATCTGACCAGGAGCCGTCCGCCCTTTTTATAAAAGTTGGACAAGAGTGATTCGTAGCCAGAATCCTAGCAAGCCTTGCAGAATCTCTGGTACTGTCTATGGACTCACAGTAGTTTCTCCATGAGTTACGTTTGGCGATTTTTATAGCTTTTTTATATATATTCAGCTTATCGCGATAGGGTTTCCACATTTTATTCTCGTAGCTTGTGTTGAAAGCCCTACGTACCTCCTTGCGTAGAATAGAGAGTTCTGAGTTCCACCAAGGAGGATAGCTTTTCCGGGCTTTTGTCAAGGGGCAGGAGATCTTAAAGGCTCTAGTAATAGCCTTGTTGAAGATGTCCACATGGTGTTCAAGTCCTTCTATCGTATTCTCGATCTCTGGTACTCGATTTAGTTTTTGCTTTAGAAACCCGTTGAACTTATTCCAATCTGTTCTCCTCGGATTTCTAAAGCAATGTTTATTTTTGTTTTGAAGTCTGACTTCAAAGAGTATCCAATTATGATCCGAAAAGGATCTTTTATTGGACACCCTCCATTTGTCGATCAGAAATCTAAATTTGTCGTTCGTAAGAGTAATGTCGAAAACTTCTTCCCACCCTCTAAATCTGTCCGAGCTCGGAAAGATAAAAGTCGGCGAGTTGCCGGAATTACAAATTGTTAAGTTGTGAGAAGTAATGAAATCTAGGATATGCTCACCTCTTTCGTTGATTTCACTACTGCCCCATATTGTGTGCCTAGCATTGGCATCACAGCATAGGATGATGTTCTCGTTGGCACCCATAGATGACATAACCGCTTTCAGCTCGTCTGGCGGTGCTGGTTTGTCATGTGCCATGTAGCATGATGCTATGAGGAAGCTTCTGTCTTCGGGCAGCTCGACCTTAGCAACTGTTAGGTCCGCTGAGCTGAGCTGTGTGCAGAGAAAAATGTTAATATGTTTCTTGGCTATTAGGCATGATCTTGGCTTACCGTATCCTTTCGCATAGAGCACATTGTACGTGGACAAAGGGAACCCCTTTACCTCGGAGTTCGCCACCCAGGGCTCTTGCACCACGCAAATGTCGAGATTCTCCTCGGCTAGGAGAACCTTGAGATTATCTGTCGCACACTTGGAGTGCTTCAGATTTATTTGAGCGATTTTTGTCGCCATTCTGTCGTCTATTGTTCGGTTGCCGGCTCTGCCAGCTGCATCCCAACCAGAAGGTTACTAGCTACCTTGGCGTCCCTCACACCGAAAAACAGCTTGCAACCTGCTTTTTCAACAGCCGTTGCGCCAGGTTCCGTGATGGAGAGGATGAGGCAGGTACCGCTGGTGCCGTGGTCCTCAGTACGTATGACCGACCAGTCATCCATCGGAATGCTAGGGTTCTGAAGCTTCAGACACTCTAGCATTCTTCCACCGTCTTTGCCCATTTTCGGTAACCAAACCCTTGCCCGCGGTCTCAATGGGATCTCCCCAGCAGGGATAAGTTTAAGACTTAACCCATCCCAAGCTTCACTAATCTTAGCGATGCTATTACTGAGGAACTCCCTTGAGAACACGTCCAAGCATCTGATTACCCTGTACCCCCGGTGTATCTCACCGGAGTCGAAACAAGGTGCCGGCTTGTCCTTATTGGCGATTACGTAATCCATTACGAGCTCCGCCAATTTGGATTCGATAGCCCCCCATTCCGTTATTACAGGAGCAATTTTGTCTTCCTTTTTGTTCACCAGTGCCATTAGCAGTTGGTCTTTAACTACCTCGTTAAAGGGCCTTCTTGTGGCTGATGACGTAAGTTGGGTATGAGTGGTCGTCTTCGCTGCGACCTTTCTCCTCTTCGGCGATTTTTCGCTCTCTGCCTGGGAGCGGTTACGTTTGGTGTTAGTGGCTCTGGATGTGCTGGGTATCGAATCCCTAACCTTTAGGTATTCATCTACCACAGCCTGGTATTTCACCTTATCCGCGGCGTCACGCTCATGAGTAACTCCATTCGCAGCATTCTTAGCAATCTTGTCAAGAATGAAGACGGCTTTGGAGTACTGGGATTTGAGGATATCTTTCTGGCTCCTCTTTTTCCTCGGCTTACCCTTCACCTGGCTCTCGGACTCGAGTGCCTGTGTATGAGTTTTTTTTGTTGGTGCTTGTAAGGCACGTTGTGCAGATAGTGGGGTACTATGTCTTTTACCCTCTCTATCCGAGAGGCCGACTACTGTCTCCTGGCTGGAGGCAATGAGGTCGTCCTCTGAAGAGACTTCTTCCCTTCTGTGTTTTTGTTTATTTTTATTTATTTTTTGATTAGTGTTGTTCATAATTTTGGTCCCACGAGTATGCCAGTAAGGGGTGTGACCATCCACACAGTGACGGCGTGCGTGGACTAGACAAGAAAAATTACAACCGGCCCGTGTCTTGGCACCGGAGGGGGAGCTGCTAACGACTAGTCTTCTTTATCCACTAACTAGCCATTCAGATCCTCGGCACAGCCCCCTCCACCTTGATCTTACAAGTGGGGGAGAGACAGGATGGAATAGAGACAGGATGGGAGGAGATTGGGAAAGGATAAGGGGTGTGTGGTTAACCTTTAGTTGTGAAGGCCTTAACGAATCCTTACCCCAAGCCAGGCAATGTATAAACAGCACCTGGATTGGGATGGGAGACTCAGCCAGCACTTAAGCCACCACATCGCGACAAGATTGTTAACCCGGTGGTGGATTATCGTCATATTGATGATGTTTTGGAGAAAACAAAACGTTCTTATGGTGCTTATCAGGGTGTACTCAAGCGTAGGGGTGGTCTTGTCAGAAGAGTTCGCCTCTTGGTGTATCGCCAGATCATTCGTCCGCTCGTCTCCTATGCCTTTCCAGTTTGGTTTGGAATTTCTTCATCCCAAATGGAAAGGCTTAGAAGATGGGAGCGAAAGATTTTGGTTGCTTGCCTTGGTTTTAGACCTTACATTGGGCTGAACGGTGATTTCCGTAGGCCATCGTGTAGCTCCATTTATGGGGCAATTGATTTTGGTCGTATAGACGTTTATATGGTGGAGGGTGCGATCAAATTTTTAGAAGGGGCGCGTTCCTCTGAGAATCTTTTGGTGAGAGAGTGCTTTTGCAGGAATAGGGATCTGGAGGCTGTTCAGATGTCTCGGTATTATTCACCCGTGGATTTGTTGACTCTCAGGGGAGCTGGACTCCTTTGCGAAAGTGCAGACCTTCTATTTTATCATCGAAGGATTCGTAGTCTCAATATAGTTGATACGGTTTATAACACTACTCAATAGTTTTAATTAATTTCTTATTCCCTTTTTATTGTGAATTTACTTTGTTTTTTTTATGTTTTTGTTATTTTGTTGTTTAGTTTTAAGTTATTAGTGAGTAGTTAGTCTTAAGTTCTTTAGTTCAGTAAGTATTATTCTAAGAGCTTCCCTTTTTTATTTCCTTTTTTGGGGAATATATTTTAAGATTTTTGTTTTATTGTATGATGGATGTATTTTTAAATGTACAAATTTTTTATTGTTATAATGTTATAGTCTTTGATAAATACGTTAGTATGTAAGGAATTTTATTTAATGTTTTTAGTTTTTTAATATTTAACTAAATTTTATAATGATTTTTGGAAAAATAAATTTAAACCTTTAAAAAAAAAAACCTTTAAAAATAAAATTTTAATTAGGTAATTATGAAATTTATTGAATCGAGATTGCCTCGATATCTTCTTTAAAAGATTTTCAAAAACTTTTGTTTGTTGAGGGTTGTTTTAGCTAGTCTATATACATGCATTTCATTGGTGCTAAAGCCAAATCATCAGTAGACCTTAAACCATATTTTGAAATGTTTCAAACATCTTATCTTATACAAAAACTGTTAAAAACTCTTGTTCAAAAATCCCAACAAACAAATTATTATATTCGATATGAATCTATTTTATTTTCTTTACAACCTTTATACAATTAGACGCCCTTTGGGTTACAATGAAAGTATTTAATAAGGCAAAACGGAAAATAAAATTTTAATTAGGTAATTATGAATTTTATTTAATCGAGATTGCCTCGATATCTTCTTTAAGAGATTGTAGTGTATGTACATTCATGTACAGCACTGTAACTTATTAAATTGTAACATAAGAACTTTTCATTTTTTTTATTACTTTGGCAATTGTAAACAAAGCAACTCACACGCGAAGCAACGAACTTTTTGTGTGTCGAAGAATGTGATTAGACTGCACAAAATTTATAGTTCAATGTACATTGCCATGGTATAATGCAAATTGCCTAAATGGCACTTTTTGCTTTCAAGGCCAATTCCTGTCAGTAACTCATGTATGTAGATAAACATACATATATTGATAAAATACATAGGCAATAAGTATCGAAGAAATTATTGATGAATAATCAATAAAATAGTATTTAAGTAGAATAAGTTGTTGAATAAAATCAGAATTAATCTAGACCTACAACCAAGAAGTATTTCGAACTTAATTCTCAAAATATAACGGAGTGTTAACTCTAAGATGTATCGGCAGAGGTGCTTTGTAAAAAAACCTTAAAGGCGTTTTCAACGCTAATATATATCGGCTGGAGGGCTTTGAAATACTCAATCCTTTTTTTTTTTTAAATTAAAATTTTACTACATGGCGATCCTGCCAAACCAAATTAAAATAAAGACCCTGCCAAACCAAATTAAAATAAAATTACTACAACTCTCAACTGGCTCAATTTAAAAAAAACCAAATGCCAACACAGGAAGAGGTAGACAAAATTTTCCAGAAGTGGGAAAAATTACTTGAAAATAAATACACTCCAACTAGTAACTCAATCAACATAGCACCTAATTATACACCAACACCTATTAACCGTCCTCAGCCTTTAACCATAGAAGAATACCGTGCCAGACAGAAACCTAAATCAGTAGAAGTAGTACAGCAAACAGCAATAAAGAAGAAGACGAAAGGAGGTAAAAAGCAAAAATTTTTAGCAGCTTGCGCGGATTTGCAAAGGGTAATAAACATCTCACAAGGAGACCAAACAGCCAAATTAATAGTACAACTGGTTGACATGAAGAAGGAAGGATGGAAAAATAATTCAAACTAACAATTTTTTTACATTTTATAATACACATGATAGAAAACCAATAATTCAACCATTTTTTATATGAATACATTTAATTATACTACACAAGATAGAATAGAAACAATAATAAAAAATATAAATATGGGTATCGCTGATACCAAAGTAGATCAAAATAATAATGCATACGCAATAAATGATAACAAATTAAGTATAAGTTTTGATGTAGTATTAGTAATACTAATTATTTTAATATTGATAGGAACATGGAAACTATTCCAAAATTACATAAAAAAACAAATTATTAGTAATACAGTCCAAAACTCTTAACTACTTTCTAACAGTATAAATAAATATTTTCTTTTGTTAATGGAAAAAATTGTAGAAGATATTACAAAGCTAATAGCAAATGCTAAAAAATCAAAAACAAGAGGGTATACAAAAGAAACGATAAATGAAAAATTAAATCTAATCAAATAATATAGTAAGAAATATGGAGAACTAGTAGGGCATTTAACACACCCCTCAAGAACAGAAAAAATTAGTGAGTTTAGAAACCTTAAGAAAACAGCATTAGTTATTTTAACTGAACTTTCAAACCAATTAGAAGAAAAACCAGAATTAGTAAACATGTCCAATTTTGACAGCAAGAAGGCTTCGGATACAATACCGATATTTGATGGGAAACCAATCCATCTTGAAATATTTTTAACAATGGTAGAAATGGTACATGACGAACTGAATACTGAAGGTAAAAAGAATCTAATAAAATACGTAACTTGCATGAAACTAAATGACAAAGTTAGGAATATATTACTGACACAAGATCTACCAACAACATTTAACGAACTAAAAATATTTTTATCCAAAAATTTTAAGCCAACTAAATCAACAAGTCATCTTCACGCAGAAATGAGAAATATTCGACAAAAAGGTAACGTAACGCTCTATAAAGAAAAAATCAATACATTAATCACAGAACTAACTTTAACACAAATTAGAGAATTGGGAGAAAACCCAAATGAGATAGCACGTTCAACAATTAAATCTATAAATGAAAAATTAGCACTTGAAACATTTCAAGAAGGATTAAATGAAAATATTAGAATAGCAGTCGTAGCCGCTCAACCCACAACATTAACACAAGCTTTTGACATAGCTACCACACAAGAAAGACTTTTACAAACTACAGACACTTTGAATATTTTCCACATAAGCAATAGACGACATTATAACAATAACAATCATAATACCAGAAATAATTACACAAACAATCCACCTAACAACTCAAGATATAACAACAATAACAGAAACATAAACAATAGAAATAACAATTTTAATAGAAATACAAATTTCAATGGAAATGCTAGAAATACAAATTTTAACAATAATAGGCATTTAAACAGCAATAATAGACAAAATAATTTCAACCATAACCAATACAATAACAATAATAGAAACAATAGCAACCACAGGAGCAATAACTATAGAAACTATAATAACAGTAATACTAACAACAATTTTACAAATCGAAGAAATAGAAATCCTAATGTGTACACCTTGCAACAAGAGGGAAACCTGCAAGTCCCGGAGACTCGACACGATTCTCCAAGAAGGGAAAATTAAAGGTCTATTCAATAAATACAACCACATCAAACTATGTTTTTCTAAAAATTAAAAATATTAACAACAAATTAACTTTCTTAGTCGATACAGGTTCAGACATATCTTTATGTAAAGAAAATTTAATCAATGAACATAATACAATCAATGATGACACATGTAAATTAAAAGGTATAACAAAAGATTCTATATTTACTATCGGATCAACGCATTTAGATTTAAAATTAGGCGAAAATGATATACAACATAAATTTTATATAGTGAATAGTGACTTTCCTATAAAAACAGATGGAATTCTAGGAATGGATTTTTTTTACAAATACAACTGTAAAATAGACTACGATACACACATTATAAATGCTTTCATAAATGGAGACAACATAACAATCCCCATAGAAATTAATACTAAACATTTAAAATCCATAATTATACCACCAAGAACTGAAAAGATAATACAAATAAACATTGAAATAAATGAGGATAGCTTAGTATGTAACAAAGAAATAGAAATTGGTGTTTTTGTAGCAAACACAATAATACCAAAGAATGGCAATAAGCACATTAAAATTTTGAACACGACAGAATCAATTGTACGACTTTCAAATGTAAAAATTTCCACAATACCATTAAAAAACTACGACATTCTAAAAACAACACATCAAAATTATTCCGAGCAAAGATTCCAAAAACTACTTAAAGCAGTTAATTTTCAAGACTTTGATAAAGAAAATAAAAATATTCTATACAACATTTTAAGACAATATCAGGAAATATTTCACCTAGAAGATGAAAAACTAACTACAAACAACTTTTACAGTCAGAACATAGAACTTACAGATAATACACCGGTATACATAAAAAACTACCGTTTACCACATACACAATTAAACGAAATAGATAGACAGGTAAAAGAACTATTAAAAGAGAATATAATTGAACCATCAATTAGTCCATATAATTCACCATTACTTTTAGTACCAAAAAAAGGACAAGAAGATATAAAGAAATGGCGTTTAGTAGTAGATTACAGACAACTAAATAATAAAGTAGTAAACGACAAATTCCCTTTAACAAGACTAGATGACATTTAAGACAAATTAGGACAAGCTAAATATTTCTCAACTCTGGACATGACAAGTTCTTTCCACCAGATCGAACTAGACTCATCATCACGACCTCTTACAGCATTTTCCACTAGCAGCGGACACTATCAATATAACAGAATACCATTTGGACTAAAGATATCATCAAACAGTTTTCAGAGAATGCTAACAATAGCATTATCAGGTTTAGAATCAGAAGCATTTTTATATGTTGATGATATAATTGTTTTTGGATGTAATCTAAAGCACCACAATGAAAATCTAATAAAAGTATTTGGTAGACTAAAACATTACAATTTAAAGCTGAATGCTGAAAAATGTTGCTTTCTAAAACCGGAAGTTTTATATTTAGGACATTTAATTACAAAAGACAGTATCAAAACCGATCCTACAAAATACAAAGTAATCGAACAATATCCTGTTACAAAAAACGCAGATGACGTTAGAAGATTTATAGCTTTTTGTAATTACTATAGACGTTTTATTCCAGATTTTGCCTAAATAGCCAACTGCTTAAATAACTTACTAAAGAAAAAAGTAACTTTCAACTGGACAGAAGAATGCCAAAAAGCATTTGAGACATTAAGAGACAAACTAAAAAACCCACCTATACTCCAATATCCTGATTTCGATAAGCCATTCATACTAACCACAGATGCATCAAATGTTGCTTTAGGAGCAATACTTTCCCAAGGTGATATTGGTAATGATTTACCTATATCTTACGCTAGCAAATCACTTAACAAACATGAAAGAAATAAGTCTGTAATTGAAAAGGAATTATTAGGAATTCACTGGGGTATAAAATTTTTCAGACCATATCTCTATGGAAGAAAATTCACAGTTGTTACAGACCATAGACCACTCATTGCACTATTTTCACACAAAAACCCATCCTCAAAACTGACTAGAATTAGACTAGAACTATCAGACTATGATTTTGATATCATATATAAAAAAGGTTCAAATAATACAAATGCAGATGCATTATCAAGAATTGAAATAAATTCACAAATTCTAAAAGACATGATTCCAATCTATATTGATGAAAAAGAAAAGAAAACTCTGGCAATAACGCGTAATATGGTTAACCGAAATAATGAAAATAAGAACGTTCAAGAAAATAATAAAATAAATAAAAAAGACTGCATATCTCGACAGGAGATTGATCACCTCCGTATGTGGGAATGCACGTCAATAAATGATATTAAGAAGCTTCAAAGAATAAAATTTATATATAATAAAAGACTGCAGCAAGAAATAAATGAAAAAAGAGAATTAAATGATAATATTGTGCACATAATATGTAGTAAAAGCGAAAATCCAATGTTTTCAGAAACATTTGCGGAGAAACTTTTACAAAAATTGAAAAAATTAAAGAATAAAAAGTACGTACTATATAATGAAGATGAAATATTTAAATATATAACGGCCGATAAATTAAAAGAAAAATATAACTGCATGCATAACAATGATATTGAAATAATTATATAATAATAATTAAATGCCAAAAAGAGTAAATGACAATATAAAACAGTATAGATTGATAGAAGAATACCATAATTCTCCACATAGTGGACATTTCGGAATTAAAAAGACCCTAAATAAATTAAAACAAAAATTCATATGGAAAAATATGAACAACATGGTTAAAAAATATGTAAATACATGCATTTCATGCCAGAAAAACAAACAAATAAGAAATACAAAAGAACCTCTCGTAATAACAGACACACCAGCAAAAAGTTTCGACACTATAGTAGTAGATACAGTAGGTCCTCTAAGACCATCACAATCGTACAGATACATACTTACAATGCAATGTGAACTTACGAAATATGTCATTGCCTATCCTATCGAAACCAAAGATGCAAAATCAGTAGCTAAAACTTTGGTAGAACAAGTGATACTAAAATATGGTTTATTTAATATTCTCAAGACAGACAAAGGTACAGAATTCACTAATGAATTAATGAAAGAGATTTGTGAATTATTAAAAATAAAACAGAACTTTTCAACCCCATATCATCACGAAACACTAGGAACAATAGAGCGAAACCACCGAGTTTTAAACGAATATTTCTTAAATTTTGTAGAAGACAACAATTGGCATGAATGGATACCTTACTATACATTTGCATTTAACACAACTCCTAACACGGGCACAAATTACTCACCGTACAAATTAGTATTTGGTAAATTACCACGACTACCAGGTGACGAATTAGAAAGAAATAACAAAATATATAATTTTGATAACTATTGTAATGAACTTAGAGCTAGATTGCGACACTCTCTAAAAAGAGCACGTGAAATAATTTTAGAAGTAAAAAACAAAAGAAAAATAGATTCTTTAAGAAAACAAAATAGTATAGACATTCAAATAGGCGACTTAGTTTTAGTTAAAATTGAGAATAGAAGAAAAAATGAAACACCATACAAAGGTCCATATAAAATACTAGATATAGACAACTCAAACGTACTCATAGAATTAGAAAATACAAGAACAAAATTATTGCATAAGAATATGTTAAAAAAATACATAAATTAAAACAAAAACTATATATATACATACAAATTTGTAGATTTTATATTTAAATTTTATTACACTTTATAACAATTTATATACTTTTAAGATAAACACACATAAATATTTGTAACATGAGCTATTGACAATCACACGGCAAAACCATAAACATCTAAACTTAATTCCATTTTAATTTTAATAATACCCAAATCTAAAAAGGGTAAGGGTGTAGTGTATGTACATTCATGTACAGCACTGTAACTTATTAAATTGTAACATAAGAACTTTTCATTTTTTTTATTACTTTGGCAATTGTAAACAAACCAACTCACACGCGAAGCAACGAACTTTTTGTGTGTCGAAGAATGTGATTAGACTGCACAAAATTTATAGTTCAATGTACATTGCCATGGTATAATGCAAATTGCCTAAATGGCACTTTTTACTTTCAAGGCCAATTCCTGTCAGTAACTCATGTATGTAGATAAACATACATATACATATACATATTGATAAAATACATAGGCAATAAGTATCGAAGAAATTATTGATGAATAATCAATAAAATAGTATTTAAGTAGAATAAGTTGTTGAATAAAATCAGAATTAATCTAGACCTACAACCAAGAAGTATTTCGAACTTAATTCTCAAAATATAACGGAGTGTTAACTCTAAGATGTATCGGCAGAGGTGCTTTGTAAAAAAACCTTAAAGGCGTTTTCAACGCTAATATATATCGGCTGGAGAGCTTTGAAATACTCAATCCTGTTTTTTTTAAATTAAAATTTTACTACAAGATTTTCAAAAACTTTTTTTGTTGAGGGTTGTTTTAGCTAGTCTATATACATGCATTTCATGGTGCTAAAGCCAAATCATACGTAGTCCTTAAACCATATTTTGAAATGTTTCAAACATCTTATCTTATACAAAAACTTTTAAAAACTCAATGAGAATTATAAAAATTACAATAGTATAAGCATAGTAGGCTTTGAAACTTATTCAAAAATCCCAACAAACAAATTATTATATTCGATATGAATCTTTTTTATTTTGTTTACAACCTTTATACAATTAGACGCCCTTTGGGTGACAATGAAAGTATTTAATAAGGCAAAACGGAAAACAAAATTTTAATTAGGTAATTATGAAATTTATTGAATCGAGATTGCCTCGATATCTTCTTTAAAAGATTTTCAAAAACTTGTTTGTTGAGGGTTGTTTTAGCTAGTCTATATACATGCGTTTCATTGGTGCTAAAGCCAAATCATCAGTAGACCTTAAACCATATTTTGAAATGTTTCAAACATCTTTTCTTATACAAAAACTTTTAAAAACTCAATGAGAATTATAAAAATTACAATAGTATAAGCATAGTAGGCTTTGAAACTTATTCAAAAATCCCAACAAACAAATTATTATATTCGATATGAATCTTTTTTATTTTGTTTACAACCTTTATACAATTAGACGCCCCTTGGGTGACAATGAAAGTATTTAATAAGGCAAAACGGAAAACAAAATTTTAATTAGGTAATTATAAAATTTATTGAATCGAGATTGCCTCGATATCTTCTTTAAAAGATTTTCAAAAACTTTTGTTTGTTGAGGGTTGTTTTAGCTAGTCTATATACATGCGTTTCATTGGTGCTAAAGCCAAATCATCAGTAGACCTTAAACCATATTTTGAAATGTTTCAAACATCTTTTCTTATACAAAAACTTTTAAAAACTCAATGAGAATTATAAAAATTACAAGAGTACAAGAATAGTAGGCTTTGAAGCTTATTCAAAAATCCCAACAAACAAATTATTATATTCGATATGAATCTATTTTATTTTCTTTACAACCTTTATACAATTAGACGCCCTTTGGGTGACAATGAAAGTATTTAATAAGGCAAAACGGAAAATAAAATTTTAATTAGGTAATTATGAATTTTATTTAATCGAGATTTCCTCGATATCTTCTTTAAGAGATTTTCAAAAACTTTTGTTTGTTGAGGGTTGTTTTAGCTAGTCTATATACATGCATTTCATTGGTGCTAAAGCCAAATCATCAGTAGACCTTAAACCATATTTTGAAATGTTTCAAACATCTTATCTTATACAAAAACTTTTAAAAACTCAATGAGAATTATAAAAATTACAATAGTATAAGCATAGTAGGCTTAGAAACTTATTCAAAAATCCCAACAAACAAATTATTATATTCGATATGAATCTTTTTTATTTTGTTTACAACCTTTATACAATCAGACGCCCTTTGGGTGACAATGAAAGTATTTAATAAGGCAAAACGGAAAATAAAATTTTAATTAGGTAATTATGAAATTTATTTAATCGAGATTGCCTCGATATCTTCTTTCGAAGATTTTTAAAAACTTTTGTTTTTTGGCTTCAGCACCAATGAAATGCATGTATGTATGTACTTATATAGACTAACTAAAAATCCTCAACAAACAAAAGTTTATGAAAATTATTTTGTGTCTCTGGCATACACGATTTATTAAATGGCGGTGTTGTCAACACGGTACACTCAGAACTTTTTGATTCCGTTTTACAATTTTCGAGCTTAGGTGCTTTTTATTTTATGTATGTAATTGCTTTATTTTTCCTGATGTCAATAAGTTTTAAGCGCAATATAAGAAGCAATATTTTATACTTTGCAATGATATCGGCTTTATGCGTGTCATATTGGTTCAATATATTGGTAAAAATTAAAATACTTTTGAATTCATATTACTCAACGAACAAAATTGTATAACCTGTAACAAACAATCCTGTTTTTCTTTTGCTTATATTTTGTGTTTACTTTTGTTGTAAGAGAAGATACTAAATATGAAAGTAATGCTCCTTTTATTGAATAGTTCGTGGCAAAATAACATTAAAAACATATGTATAAACAATAAAATATTCGATGATATTGTACAATGTATGGGCCGTGATAGTTGTAGATAATAATAACCATACAATTGCTAAGGCCAACAAAACTGCAATGTGAATAAGAAATTGTTAATATTGTATAATGGTGCAATAATTATTAATTATATGGCATTCACACAGTTTAATCAATTTTGAAGAATAATGATTTTGTTTTGCTTATGTGTTATGTTTACTTTGTAAGACTGAATTAAATGAAAAACTTGTTCATCCTATTTTTTTAAGTTCTCTAAATCTGTTCGTTCTAGCAATGATGTAGATGGAAGCTTCTAAAAAATCATGGCATTTTTTGATGTTTTTTTTAGCTAGTCTATATATGTATGTATGTATGTATATTAATTTCATTGGTGCTAATGCCAAACCATCGCTAAACCTTAAACCATATTTTTGAAGTTTCAAACCTCTTGTCTTATACAAAAAATAAATAAAAAAACCAATGAGAGTATAAAAAATTACAAAAGTTATGCATAGTAGGATTTAAAACTTATTCAAAAAAAACCAAAAAATTAATTATATGCGATACGAATCTATCTTAATTTCTTTACAACCTTTAAACAATTAGGTGACAATAAAAGTATTTAATAACGCAAAATGGAAAATAAAATCGTAATTAAGTAATTATTAAATTTATTACTCGAGACAAGTCTCGATCTTTTTTCAATAAATTTCAAAACATTTGAAATTCTTTGAAAAAAGATATCGAAACCGGCTTACCGCTTTTTGAAATTAAAAAATTGTTAACGCTGGTAGCCAAGTACAGAGTCAACAAACAAAACTAGAACATCGGAAACTATTGCAAGGGAAATTACTGAAAGATCTGGCAATAATAAATTGCGTTTACATAGACCACATTTTGATGGCAAGCCGTATTATACTATAAGTACATAATTTATACAATGGCCGTCATAGCATGCAACTCCTGATCAAAATCATTTTTTGTCATAATTATCGAGAATTATAGTGAAATATTGGTTTTTATTTGACTATTACGATAAAAAGAATATGCATATGAGAATGAAATGTGTGTATGACACCGTAACAATTCATATGTCTAAAGGAGTATCTTGTTAAAACGAAAATAGGTTGAGTAGTATAATGTTAAAATTCATTATATTCATTAAATTAATAATTCATATACATTACAGTATTAATAAAATAAATGATGATGTAATTCAGGCTGCTAAAACCTCCCCCTATAGTGCATTAATCCACCCGATAATGCGGCCATAGCATTAGGTTCCTGGATTGTTTCTTAAACGGATTGATCTTCGTAGGTTTGTTGAGTGATCGTTGTTATTTATTACCTTTGGGACGATTTTTGTTTGTCTGATTGTTAAATTGCTCTGATGTTTGGTTGTTTATCGGCTCATTTCTAGGACGACCACTTCTTCGAATAGGATAAATTGGAGTCTCATAATCACCTTCATATGGTGTTAAGGCAGATATGTGTAGTGTTGCCAATGGTATATTAGGTGATGTGACTGCAGCTATTGTAAAACATGATGAACTTTTAGCTCCAATAACAATATACGGCCCATTTCTTCGTGGTGTGAATTTTAAAGTAATTCAAGCTTTTGCTTTAGTAAGTATGTATATGCGTTGCTAGTAAGACCTTGTCACCAATTTTTATGTCGCTGGCATGTTTTCGTTTTGAATCGACAAAATTCTTGTTACGATCCCGCATTTTGTATTGGGCATCATTTGCAGTTTCTAGCGTGTCTGCGAGTTTTAACAACTAAGGCGTTATTTGTGGTATAAATTTTTCTTCTTTAACTGTTGCTCTGAAGTCGAAATTTACTTCGGTAGGAGTTCTAAGTTCACGGCCAAATGTTAAGAAAGCAGCGGAAAAGCCAGTACTGTCACATTTTGCCGTGTTCTCGGCAAATCTTGTAGCTGGTATCATCAAGTTCCATTTAATGTGGGCCGTTCCGACACATATTGACAACTGGGTTTTTAAATCGCGGTTTTTCCTTTCTACAGGTTAGGTTCTTTCCCAGACAAAACGTAAGTTTTTCCATTAATGCAGAGATGAACTGGGTTCTATTATCACTGTGCAATCTGCGTGGTACTCCGTATCTCAGAATAACTTCATTAAGAAGTATCAATGCACAGTTTTCAGCCGACGCTTCTCTCAATGCAAATAGTTCCACGCTTCTCTCAATGCAAATAGTTCCACCCATCTAGGCAAATATCTTCTACTATTAAGATCCATTGATATCCCTCAGTGGTTCGAGGTAATGTGCCAAAAAGATCTCAAGCTTCAATCTCGAATCTTCTATTAATACTAACTGTTTGCATCAAACCGAAGGGCTTCATATTTGTTGGCTTATACTTTTTACATTCCTCGCAAGATTTTATATATTTAGCAATGTCCGCTCTCATACCTGACCAATGGCAGGATTAGTCCTGAGATGGGATCATTATGATACTTGTAAAGTATTTGTTGACGGAGTGATTTAGGCCCTACCAATTGGCCGTTTTCAGAATCTTGGTCTGAGTTACATTTGTAGAGTATGGCATCAACCATAATATAGCCACGAGCTGCATGTCTTGGTCCATTTTCGTCGTTCTTTTCAAACGATCATATAATGTTCTTTAAATCGGCATTTTCTAACTGGGCTCCGCGAAATTCTTCTAAACCCTCTCGAGGAAAATCAATTTCCACTGCATTACAATCACAAGATTCGATGCATACTTCATTGACACACGGTGGTCGCGACAGCATGTCAGCATCAACGCTGTGCTTTCCAGGCGTGTAATCAAATGTTAGATTATAACTCTGCAGCAATAATGCCCATCTGGCCAATCTTGCGGTTGGAGATTTTAATACAAACAACCATTTTAGCGTTTGATGAGCCGTATAAATAGTAACCTTGGATCCCTCAATGTATACTCTGAATTTCTGAATGGCCCATACTACAGCCAATGCTTCGCGTTCAGTCGTGGAATAGTTTCTCTCGGCTGGATTTAAGAGCTGACTTGCGTATTCAATGAAGTGTTCAGAGCTTTTCTCCCCCTGTAATAATACAGTCCCTATCACATACTTGCTTGCATCAGTTCTAATGTAAAATGGCTCGTTTTCTTTAACTTGTTGAAGTACAGGTGGGGTGGTAATCTTCTCTTTTAGCTTTAAAAATGAGGCATTTTCGGTATCTGACCACTTCCATACTACATTCTTCTTGATATCTCTGCAAAATTCGGTATAAATTTTCTAAACCTTGAACAGGTTTGCAGAAAAGACATAAGTTGCTTAAGGTTATTCGGAGGTGTACGTTTGAATATTGCGGAAGTTTTCTCAGGATCAATTTCAAGCCACCTTTGGTCAAAATATGACCCAAGTATTTTACTTTAAGCTTACAAAAATAACATTTCTTAATATTAAGGTGAAAACCAATTGATTGTTGCCTGTGGAATGTTATATCCAAATCTTTTAAATGACTTTCAAAATCTTTTAAACAAATGATGATGTCATCAATGTACGCCAAAATAAGAACGCTTGGAAGACTATATTTCACTATCTATTAGTCTCTGGAATGTCGCTGGAGCATTTTTAAGTCCAAATGGCATTCTATTAAAAACATATGTATATTCCAAAAGATGTGGTAAATGCAGTTTTAAGCTTGTCTTCTTCATGCAATTCAATATGCCAATAACCACATTTTAAATCAATCGTTGACATATACGGAGTCGTTTTACCTGCATGTAACAGATCTTACATCCTCGGTAAAGGGTAAGGGTTACAGTTATGGCGTTTAGTTTGCGATAATCTACGCAGAGACGTATAGAGTTATCATTTTTCGGTATTAATACTGCTGGAAGGGCCCAGGGGTGACTCTTTTTCCTCAATAATTACTTTCGATAACATATCGTTCAATTCGATTTTCAACTTTTCTTTCATTGCAGGTGAAATTCTATATGGAGGGTTACTTATAGGTGAATTGTTTCCAATGTCGATTTTATGTTTGAATCCCTTAATAGGAGATGCAATTTTTTAAAAAATTTTTCATAAGAACTTAAAAGTTTTACTTACTGCGGTTTCTGATCATCCCTTAAATGAGAGTTCTCTTTCACACATATCTTAAAATCAATTTCATTTAATTCACACGCATTTGTAAGTGGCGAGTCTGTATTAGCTCTCTTTCTCTTCATAGGTGGGAATAAATTCATATCGCTTGGCATTTCGAAATTTTGCGGTAACGTATTTTCAAAAATTTTAAAAAGTCCTCTAGATGAATAATTGTTATGAGGTGAATAAATTGATTTTAATGTTGGTACGTCTTGTACCTCATCCTTATTGTTCGATTGAAACCACTATAAAAAGTCGTCAATATGGGCAGATTTTGACGCTTTTGGCTGCTCCTTAGCTATGTTGGTCTGATTTAATCAAAATTATCTTTAACTTTTGATGGCTTTGATTTAAATTCGAAAATTTTTAACGGCTCATCTTTAAAATGCCATGTTCTCAGAGCAAGATCTATCACAATACCGGCTTGCTCTAAGAAATCAATGCCGAGTAAAGTTCTGTTATTTATAGTTTTTGGCAAGCAAATAAATCGGATACGTTTCATACGATTACCAATTTCGATAGGGATGATTGTTTCAAATACCTTCTCTTTAAAAGTGATTCCATCAGCTAGCGTGATTTCTGCGAAAACTGACTGGAATGCAACTTTTCTTTCAACAAACTTCTTAAACAAAACCTGTCAAGCTATACTTGTTCTGGCAGCTGTATCAAGGTACGCTTCGCCTCTTAACCCATTAACTTTTATTTCTATCGTAGGGACGTTTCTTCCAACAATGTTTGTATTGATGCTGTTAAAATCCATTTCTTTGGGACTTTCCAACGCTGTTTTATAGTTACATGTTGGACAAGTAGACCTATAGAGCCCTACTGCTCCACAGCCATAACAATTAAGGCTGGTTTCCTCTGAGAAAGAATTCTCTTCTCTACCTCTAAACGTTTATAACATACGTCATCTGTGTGATTCTTTTTTCGGCAAAAGGAACATTTCACTTGAGAATTTTGGGAAAAGTCATTGGGTACCGTTGGCTTTTTAATGATTCCGGTTTATTCTCCATGTTTTTCACTTCAATATCTCGAGCTCTTGACAGCAGATCTTGAAAACATTCTACACTTTCACGGGAGATTTTTTCACGAATCTAAATATTTATTAAAGAAAATATTAAATTAATTTTTGTACTCTCTGGGAGTCGTGCCTTTAGTTCAGCCAGACGACGTCTTTTTCTGCAAACAAAATTATCCGTTGACTCAAAAGATTTTTCCTTATAGCTTAGTACTCTGTTCGAATTTGCGAAAAATGTTGAGCAACATTGATTATTTCGTTTGAAAATTTTGACAACTGATCAGTGGCGACAATACCACGATTTATAACAAATTTATCGGTTTTATTGCCTTGAAAAGAACAACATTGTTTTTCTTATAAAAACAAGAGAAAAGTGTTAATTAAAAAAAATTAAAACAAATGGACAACAAAGTAATTTTAGGAGTTTGTACTGCAATGTATCAATTAATACATCTCGCAGCTGCTGCGGAGGAGCTCATTGAATACACACGTTCTGCAAAAAGCACTCACATTCATTTTATATTATATTTACACTATTTTCCATTATTTTAATTATTTCTGGGAAGCAAACTTAAAATTAAAACCACAACGCCCAGAAATATCTGATCATCTGTTGTTTGCAATTCCGCTCGAAATAAGTGGTGCTTACATTATTTCGCAGTTGAAAAATATGTTGCCAGAAATATGTTGTGGTTGAAAATATAATGCTGCCAGAAACATTTCGTATTTTTTCACAAGATGAACATTGTACAACTTCGGCCATATTATTTTGCAATTATTTCGCATGGATTTTTTTTATATGGACTTTTGACAGCAGTTCGCACGAAATGATGAACAGAGTACCCTGCTTATCTTGAAAAATTTCGGCATATATTCGACAGTCTGGCTTAGGTGGGGCAAATGCGGTACATAACAGCTCAATAGCTTCATCAAAACTTTTAGCCTCGCGCTTAACACCCTGCCGCAAGACGATGCTTAGCCCTCAAGCAATAAAGGTAAGCTTGTTAATGCCATTGGCTCGAAAACATTTTCTGCTTCTTTAAAAACCAATATTGTGGCTACGAAATCCTCAACCTTGGAAGTACTACGGCACCCGCTAAAGCGAGCGCTACAAGAACTAAAGGTTGCTCTGACGAGGTTGTACAGATCTCATTAATTCAGCAAATTGACGTTCAGTCATATTTATGTTCATAGAACTTATTTTTCTACTTGTAGAAGGTGTATCAAAACTTATATCAATAGGAGGAGCAAATGGTGATGGACCCACATTTGGGTCTTGCGTAGCATTCCCAGGGATTGACTTTTGTGAATTAATCGTTTATCTAGGCATATATGTACATATGTACTATGTACATTTATACTGCTAATCCTGTTGTAGCCACGCTGAATTTAAACGACGACGTAAAAAATATATGTTGCAAGTATTCAGAAGAAAAATGCCAAAACAATCGTTAAACAACAACACAGATGAATGATGTAAACCAAAACAATTATCAACAACAACAATAGTGTGAATTTTAGCAATCTTTCCTTTATGTTCGGCGCCAGTTGTAATGTTGGACGCCAATTGTGATGAAAAATTTGTGTAAGAAAAATAATTTAGCTGTTACGTTGGGCGCCAGTTGTAATGAGGTGTTTCCACTTCTTTAAGGGGGTTTATTAAGTTATGGGGTTTTATTCGTTTATAACAGGGGCAAACAGTCCTCAGTTTCATTTGTTAGACACAGTAGTCCACGAAGGTCTTCCTGCTTCCTAACAATGGTTATTAAAACTGTTTGTAATAATAAAAAGGCAAGCGATCTTATGTTTTTGATCTTTATTGTTCAAAAGTTATATCCAGAGTGATTAAAGTTGAAAAATACACGAGCTTAATTAAAAATATTCATATCGTACAAGTCGTCCAGTATGAGAGCAAAGTAAAATTATAAAACAAACAATGTTAAATTAGTGAGAGTGAGAACACAACTCATAGTATATAACTGAATTCCACTCAAAATAATGTTGATTCGAAAGATTGACGATGCAAAGTAAAGTTCCCCTATTCTGCTTGTGCGCAGCCTGTTCATATATTTACATACATTTTGTCTTAGTTATAAATATAAATAATAAATAAGCATTGGTATGTGTATTTAAGCCAGAGTAATCCAAATATTCATTTTCTGTGCACAATTGTGCTACAAAAACAATAAAAAACTCACACTGTCGCTTGTTCTATTTCAGTTTGATTTCAGTCGTTAACTGAGTGTTACCGAGTGCACATGTGCGGATGCTTACTGCTTTTTTTTCAACTTTATTGTTTTTTCAGCTTTGATTTAATTTCAAAATAAGCCAGCAAACAAAATAGTATAATGGAAGACAGAAATTTTTGTTGTCATTAAAAATGTTTTTTGTAACATGCAATGCACTTTATGTTACCAAACATTTAAAACAAAGAAAACATTTTCAATTAAAAGGCATTTTGACCATTTTCACAAAGAAATAAATAAATTAAAACAGCACAAAAGGAAAATGTTTTTTCTTGAGCAAAAAAACCTTTATATGCAAAAAATTAAAGAATGGGTTCTGCAAGAAGAGCAAAATGGGAAAATTTCGCAAAATAAAAAAATTAAAAATGGAGATATCAAGCCAAATAAGCTTGGAAATCACTCAGCAAGGCAGACCATTTATGGATGGAATGAAACGTTAAATCTTAAATTTGGAAACTTAATTTATAATGCCTGAATACACTAAGTTTTTTAATTTGTAAATTAAACTCGAACAATCAAATATGTGTGAAAAAATTACCTAATGCTGTAAAAACTGAGGCATATTTTGTATTTAATTTTATTAACTTTTTTAAAACTTCATTTCCATTTTGCTTTTAAAAGTAAAATTCATTACATTTGTAATGCTTAGTTTTGTGTTTGCTGGGCAATATTATCTTATCCAATACAGACGCATTTCATTTATTGAGAGTTTTGGTTAACTATGATTTAAGCAAAGTTAAAACTAAGAGTAGGTTAGGTTAAATTCCATTGGCAGCCGTGATCAAGCACAGCTCACGTGGGTCCATCAATTAGTTCCCGTTGTGCTACCATGTTGTCCCGTCTTCCAAGGGTCCTATGTTATCTGGCTGCTGATATTCTCACGCAGCCACCCGGTTGATTCAATGAAGGAATGGGTCTTTTTTGAATCAATATTAGAGAGACAAGTTTTGTCCCCAATGGTTCTTTGACCGAAAAGTTTAAGTCTTATATCATCGAATGCCGGACAATGACAGAGAAGATGTTCCGTCGATTCTTCCTCTTCTCCATCGCCGCAACTTCTACATATGTCATTGTAGTTGAGCTCCAACCTTTGGGCGTGCCTGCCAATAGGCCAGTGTCCAGTTATTACCGCGATTAGGTTTCTGAGATGAAGTGTGGATAGCTGTAGTGCTCGCCTAGTCCTTTTTTCATCTATTATGGGCCAGATTTTTCTAGTTTCCCTACAGGTAGTTTCATCTAACCATTTCTGAATTGCAGTAAGGTGAAACTTATGTGCAATAAGTTGTTTACTCATTGGGAGAGAGACGCCTATGTCATGTGTTGAATCGTTTCGATTTAAAGTAGAGCCTGCATGCGCCAACGCGTCCGCGATACAGTTTCCGTGTATGTCCCTGTGTCCTGGTACCCACTTAAGGGTGACCGTTGAATGACTCGCTATCACGTCCAGAGCTATCCGGCATTCCTTGACAATTTTTGATGTGATGAACACATTCTCCAGGGATCTAATGGCCGCCTTACTATCGGTAATGATCTGAATATCACTACCAGATATTTCGCCATACCGAAAGAATTTTTCGGCTGTGTAGATGGCCGTTATTTCAGCCTGAATGACACTGCAGTGGTTCGGCAGCCTTAAAGGAATGCACCAGTTTAGCTGCTCGGAGTAAATCCCAGAACACCATTTAGTGATTTAGACCCGTCCGTGAAAATTTGAATCACATTCGCGGGTGTATGTAGCTCATCAGGGTGGACCGCGTTATCCGAAAAGCTTACAGAGAAGCCAGGATCAAAGATTGGCTCAGGTGTGACATAGTCAACGTTCATGTGCCAATTTATATTATATAGGATGTTGGCATGACCGACATTGTAATCTCTCCATGGCCTGGTGGCTTTTAGTCTTACTAACGTGTTCGCAGCCAACTTTTTAGCCAAAATGTCTGGTGGTAGCCAATTCAATATCGTGAACAGTGCCATAGAAGGAGTTGTTCTAATGGCACCTGTTACTGTTATTGCCATCATTCTCATTATACGTTCAAACTTAATTTGATGACTCTTTCGCCTAAGCGCCGGCCACCAAACGACTGCACCGTAGAATAGAATGGGTTTAATGACACATTCGTATAGCCAGTATACATTTTTCGGGTTGATACCCCAATTTATACCAATGGCTTTTTCACAGCAATATAATACAGTTGCTGCCTTAGTGGTTCTGGAAGCGATATTCATATTCCAGTTCAATTTACTATATAGTGTTATTCTAAGATAAATGGCACTATCGGATAGTTTCAGTGGAACCCCATTCTGCTTTGGGGTAACAAATTTTGGAATTTTGTATCTCCTAGTGGAAAGTACCAGTTCCGTTTTGGCAGGATTAACATCCAGACCACATCCCCGGCACTATTTTACGAGGACATCCAGTGCGGATTCCATGAGTTCAGACAGTAGTCTGGGATCCTTACCCATAGCCATGACTGCGACGTCTTCCGCATACGCAATCGTTCTGCAGTACGTCTTATCCATGGCCCTGAGGAGGAAATTTATATTTAGGTTCCAAAGTAATGGCGAGAGTACACCTCCTTGCGGGGTGCCCCTGGTAACCACTTTGGAAATGTTTGCGGCGCCCCAGATAGATTCAATACGCCGAAAGTGCAAGATGCTACTAACAAATTGGATGATCTCTGGGTCGATCTTCAGTAGCCTCATAGCATTAATAACCGACTCTGGTTTAACATTGTTGAAAGCTCCCTCAATATCCAGGAAAGCAACTAATGCGAATTCCTTGTATTGTAGGGATCTCTCTATGTGACCCACCAATAAGTGAAGCGCAGTTTCGGTGGAATTCCCTTTCGTATAGGCATGTTGAGCAATTGACAAGGAATTATGTCCTAGGTTTGATCTGATATGAATGTCTATAATCCTCTCCAGTGTTTTCAGCAGAAAGGACTAATTGGCCTGAAGTCTTTAGCCTTAGTGTGCGATGTTTTCCCCCCCTTGGGGATGAAGACAATCTTATATGTTGTCCATATAGATGGGACATGTGAAAGACTTAGGCAGGCGCTGAAAATCACCAAGAGCCATGGCATCAGTGTCTCTAGGTTATTTTGCCGATCCGCTGGGATAATCCCATCCGGACCAGGAGATTTGAAGGGATGAAAGCTCTTAACAGCCCATTCCACACGATGACGAGTTAATATAGAGTTATTCCGAGCGCCATTAAGAATTACCTCCCGCGGCACATCATCAGTGCAGCCTGGGAAGTGAGTATTCATCAGAACCTCAAGGGTCTCCTGACTATTTGTTGTCCAGGATCCATCTGACTTCTGTATATACGATGGAATAACTGGTCTTGAGGATAAGATCTTACGTAGCCGACTTGTCTCCGAGGAGTTTTCTACATCACTGCAGAATTCCCTCCATGACCGTCTTTTAGCCTTCCTTATAAGATTCTTGAATCCATTCACTATGGATTTTTAACTGTTCTATACACCATTACGTTTCGCATCGTTAAAGAGCTTCCTGCTTTCCTTGCGTTTTTTAGCAATTTCCGCATTCCACCAAATAGGCTTAGCTTTGCCTTTCCTGTCGATTCTCTTACAGGATTTTTCTGTTCAATTTTAATATTATTTTCTAGAGAGCCTCGCGATAAAGGCTCAAATCTAGCAATTTATTAGTTGAAGAATTATTCATCATCTCCTGTTGGTTTATAATGGTATCAGCTTATATACTATTAAGGTTGAGTGATTTTAACAAAAAGCACTCAACCCCTTAATTCTTACATTGCTATCTTTTACATATAAAATTATTAAGTTATACCAGGAGATCATAATATTTGAGTGATTATGATTGAGCGGTATAACTCAAGAAAAATATTGTATTGACTTACGGCTAATACTTAAAATTAATATTTAGTATGTGTGAGAAATTTGGGTGTAATTAGATCACCCTTACTGTAGTGCAATTGTTCCCCACAGCAAGAATTCAACGTGCCCAGACATAAGTGTGTATTGTGTGTGTGGCCCACTTGAAATGCGGTGCATTAAAAGTGCGGCAACAACAACAACATTGCTTGGCATGCCTTTCATGGTATTGCCTATGCAAGTGTTTTCTACTACGGCCTGCTTGGTGACCGTCAAGTGTGAGTAAAAATATTTTGGTGATATTTGATATTCTTTTATTTATTATTTACTCGCATGGTACCGGCAATGATGCTACGCTACACTGTGTTGGTAATAGTGACTATGGGACTACGCTACACCTCCATTTTTCACAAGAATGTTCATATAACAAAAGTTTTATGGACATTCTTTTACAATTAAAAAAAATTGCAATAAAAGGTATTATAGATATTTCTTAGTAATGTAATTCTTAAGTTAACGCGCGTTAATATTTATATTATATAATAATTGTTTATTTCTTATTATATATTTTAAGTCTATTTTTGTGTACAATTTGTGTTTTATTTGTTTTCTTATCAACTATGGTTACATTATTTCTTAAATCTATTTTCTTAATTTTGTATGGGCCTTTATATGGGTAATCCAATTTGTGTCCTGATTCATTTTTAAGTACAACTAAATCTCCTATTTTAAAATTAAACTCTAACATGTCCTTATCATAATTTTCTTTGTGTACTAATTTATTTCTATCTAATAATATTTAAGCTCGCTTATGTGCTACTTCTAACTTAAATTTTGTCTCTTTGGCGTAGTTATCTACGTTATATAATGGTGCTACTTTATCTACTTCATTAAATTGTTGGAAAGTATTTGGTATTTTACCAAAGACTAACTCATAAGGACAGTAATTATGCACTGTCGATGGTGTGGTATTAAAACAATATGTAAAGTATTTTAGCCATTCATCCCAGTCGCTTTTGTCAATAGATATATATGAACGAACATACTCATTAAAAGTTCTGTGACTTCTTTCTATTGTTCCTAGCGTCTGGTGATGATGTGCTGTTGAAGTGAGTTTGTCAATTTGTAACAGTTCGCACAGTTCCGTCAGTATAGAGTTTTTATATTCTGTACCCATGTCCGAAATGAACATCTTCATTGGTCCATAGACAAGAATAAAATTTTCAAAAATTGCTCTTGCAATTGTTTTAGCTTGTTTATCTTTTACTGGTATAGTAACCAAATATTTGGTTAAATCGCATATCATTGTGACAGCGTATTCATTTCCATTAATAGATTTTTGAAAAGGTCCTATAGTATCTACGAACACCGTACTAAATGCATGCTGTGGAGTTGGTGTAAGTGACATTGGACTTTTTATATGTTTGTTTGTCTTTGCTAGTTGACATTTATGACACGTTTTTACATATTTTATAATATCTTTTGTCATATTCTTCCAATAATAATATCTTTTTATTTTTTGTGTTGTTCTATAGATTCCGCAATGTCCTCCTTCTACTGGATCATCGTGGTATTTCAGCATAATTTCAAGAATTGCCTTAGCATTATTTTTATTAATTTGGGTCACCTCGTTTAATAGTACTGTTTGTAATTTATTCAAATATTTATTGCCCATATTTTTAAATTCATTTATAGAGATTAATTCGAAAATTTTCTCAGTGGGTGCCATTTGTAATTTTTCTATATTCAGTTTACCGGCCACTTTCTCAAGCCTTGGGAATAATTGTCCTAAGTCAATATTCGCATTAGTAAACAAATCATTAATTCGTACGTACGTAATTACATTTTTTCCTCGTTTAATATAGCATTTAACTGGTGTAATTTTTAATTTATAATATTTTCTGAGGTCAATATTATTTATTGGTACATATATATTGGGCTTTTCATTATTACTTATATTTTTATGCTGATTGTTAATATTATTGGGTTTTTCTTTATTTTTATTTGTCATTGATCTTGTTGTTATTTTTAGAACGTTATTTATTTTTTCATTTATTTCTTTTAAGTCGTTTATTGTTATACGTGATAAAGCATATGCTACGTGGTTATCTTTTCCCCTAAAATATTCTATAGTAAAGTCATATTCCTCTAAATCTAGTCTCATTCTTGTTAATTTGGAACTTGGGTTTTTCATTGAGAACAAATAAGATAATGGTCTGTGATCAGTACGTACTAGAAAATGTTTTCCATAAATATATGGTCTAAAATATTTTATAGCCCAGTGTATTGCTGTTAGTTCTTGTTCAATAGTGGATTTATTACTTTCTCCTTGAGTGAATGTCTTGGATGCATATGCTATCGGTAGGTGCTTTCCAGAAAATTCTTGGGTCAAAACAGCACCACAAGCTCGTTTACTAGCATCAGTTGTTATACAAAATTCTTTTGAGAAATCAGGATATTGTAGTAATGATGGGCTCATTAATGCTTTTTTCAAATATTTAAATGCATTGTCGCATTCTCTAGTCCATTCAAACTTAGTGTTCTTTTTAGTTAGCCTGGTTAAATGTCTTGAGTGTTCTGCAAAGTTTTTGATAAATCTTCTATAATAATTGCAAAAAGCTACAAATCTTTTAGCACTGTCTGCATCTTTTGGTACTGGATAGTTTTCTATTATTGAATATTTGCTATCATCTGGAAGAATTCCTTTATCAGTGCATTTATGTCCTAGATATGTTACTTCATTTCTAAAAAATGAACATTTTTCGGGATTAAGTTTAAGATTGTATATTCTACATAGTTCAAAGACATCTACTAAGTTGGTAAGCATGTGTTTTTCTGAGCATCCTAGTACTACCAAATCGTCCATATACAAAAAGGCTTGGTTAGCTTTTAAACCACTAAAAGCAAGAGTCATCATTCTTTGAAATGAATTGGGTGCTATTTTTAGTCCATATGGTAATCTAGTAAATCTATAAGAACCATTATTGGTGGAGAATGACGTTATGTCTCGAGAGTTTCTCTCTAAACCTATTTGGTAAAATCCAGACATTAAATCTAAACATGAAAAATATTTTGCTCTACCTAATTGATCTAAGATGTCATCTATTCTGGGTAATGGAAATTTATCCGATACTAATTTTTTGTTTATTTGTCTGTAATCTATTACTAGTCTCCATCTTTTGTTTTCTGAATTTGGAAGTGATTTTTTAGGTACTAATAGAATTGGGCTGTTATATTCTGACTGTGAGGGTTCAACTATTCCATCCTTTATTAGTTTCTGTACTTGTTTATTAATTTCTTCTTTATGTGTATGTGGTATTCTGTAATTTTTAATGTATACTGGTTCCTTATCTTTTAATTTTAGTTTTTGTTCGTAAAAATTATTAGTAGTTATTTTTTCTGATTCCAAACCGAAAATGTCATAGTATTTAACACAAAGTTGTGTTAATGTATCTTTAAATTGCTCAGGAAAATTTTTCTTTAAGATTTGTATAATTTCTGTGCTTTTATTTCTTTTTGTTTTAGAATTATTTTTGAATATCTGAAATGTTCTCTGTTTTTATTTTGGTTTTGTTAATTGTGGCAATTTTATTAGTAGTATTAAGGATACGAATAAAAGCTTTGTCAGTTGTGATCAGTGTATTGGCTATAAAAATACCTGGTTCAATCTTTTGGTTAGGTACCAATAATTCTTTATTTGAAGATTTAATTTTTATTTGACGTATAACTTCTGATCTTGGTGGTAAAATTATTTCGTCGGCGTTACAAGTAATGGGTATTTTTATTGAATATCTCAAGTTATTTGGTCGTAGGATCAAGCTGTCTTTGTCCTCATCAAAGTTTAAAATGCAATTGTATTTCTTAATTAAATCCATACCAATGATTCCATCGCAAGGTATTGGAAAGTCATTGTTTACTACCTGCAATTCATGTGGTATTACGAAATTTTTAAATTTTAAGTCAACAAAAGTATTGCCAATTGATTTTATTTTGCCTTGCCCTATTCCACTTAAATTTGTAGATCTGTTTTTATCTATTTTATGGTTGTTTAGAAAATTTAATTTTATTAATGATATATCTGCTCCTGTATCTACTAAAAATTTTACTATTTGATTTGTATTTTTTATCTCAATGTTAATAAAATAACATAGATTTAGATTTAGGTTGTATATTGTATTATTTAAAGATTTAATTCTAGGGCAACCTCGCAGTTTTCCGACTCATTTGATTCAAACGCTCTAATATTATTTTGGTTTCTTCTATAATTATTGTTATATCTTTGTCTATTCCGGTTATTATTATTATAATTATTATTATTACGATTGTTGCTATCGTTTCTATTATTGGTTATGTTTCGTTTGTAATTATTTTTACTGGAGTTTCGATAACCTCCGCGGTAACTATTAAAATTTGTTCCTCGTTTGTAGAACAATATGGCATTTTGCTGCCCAGTTGCTTCTGTGCAACTATTAACGAATTTGCTGACCGCTTCGTTCATGTTGTTAAATTGTCCGGCTTCCATTATGAGTTTAACTCTATCAATTGTGCAGTTTTTAGTAATGGCCTTAACCGCTGCTTGTGTGGAATATTTTGTAGCTAATTCACTGGACAATCCGTCTGAAATATAAGCATTTTAAATGCTTTGGCTAGATTTTCTATCTCTTCACAATATATATTAGCTGTTTTGTTATTTTGTTTTATATTCATCATTTTGGCGGTTATTACTTCCACAGATTCACCTTTAACCGTGTTCTTGAGTTTATTAATTACAGCGCTTATTGTGTTTTCATTAGTGATAAGGTTTCTAGCTCTCCCTTTTAGTTTAGTTTTTATTATAGAAATAGCTACCTGTTCATGAGAACCTTTTATTGAGTCTACTAACACTAGGGAATCAATGAATGAACGCAAGTTTTCTGATTTTCCGTCAAAATCAATTAGTAATTTTGAAGCTGTGTTCAAAAATTCTACTGTTGTCTGTGCCATTGTTCTTTGTTCGGTTTTGGTTGTGTCAGTTAGAAATTCAGTGCTTATTACACTTTCCTGTAATGTTAGCGGTAGGTTTATTTTTACCCTCTTCTTCGATGCTATATGCAATAATTTATTGCGTATATCATGGAAAAAGGCTTCGGCTGCTCCTTTATGTGCTTGAGTTAACCTATTGTAGTTGACGTTTAAAATTATTCTAATTTCTTCTAAGTAATTTAAAAGACTATTTAAATGTTTATTTATTGTTTCTGTTTTTGTTGGTCTATCTATATTGAGACATTTATAAGATTTTTCAAATTCTTCTTTTATTTTTCTACAACGTTCTAATATGCTAGTCCAATCCATTAAATTTTATCAAGATCATTTGCTTTGCTTGAATATTTTTTCTTTAATGATTTATGATGCATTTTATAAAAAGTTAGTATAGACTTTAATCCTAGTAGTACTACTATTAAGTATAAGCAAATTTCAATTTTTGTTAAGTTAATTTCTTCCAAAACTTCTATAGTATTAACTACATTAGCGTTAGGGTTTTCAATTTTAGAGTTGGGTTTTCCCATTATTAAATTTGTAAATTTTTATAATTAATTTAAATTAAAACGCTTATTATATTTCTCTCTCGCAATGTTTTCTGACCATCTTATTAATCTCATTGTCTCTGCTTCTATTCTAGATCATAAAACTTCTTCTTTAGTTGGGAATCCTTCTATTCCGACTAAATCCCATATCAGTAATGTTAATGGCAATAAATCCTCATATGTATATTCTTTCTCTATTTCGTATCTTTCTATATTATTTGAATTTTCCATTATGAAAGGGTCATACAAAATTAATTTTATTAAAACTTTTTATTTAAGGAATTTATTTTAGTTTGGTGGTGTACATAATTTTAATTTTAATTTTTATTTTTATACTCATCTAATAATTTATTTAGCCTAGTAAGTTCATCATATATATAATTAGAACGCTCCCAACTTGGAGGAGGTTGTAATTTTAGTTCTCGTAAGAGATTTGATTTGGTTCTCTTTAACCTCGTCTTTTTGGCTTGGTAATTTTTGGTATTACTATATTTAATTCTTTTTGCGGCTTGTTCTTTTGCCGTGCCCTATATTCTTCTATAGTTAATTTTTTAGGGCCAGGATTGTTCATTATTATCACTGTATGTATTATTGTTTTTTTTTTTTTTTTTTTTTTTTTTTTTTTTTTTTTTTGAGTAAATTCTACTTTGCCTCGAGCGGTTTACGCTTACAGGCCCTGGAGTGCACCGCGATAAGTGCACCTCCTTAAAAGGAACAAAATAAAAATTTTTTTGTTTTGTTTTTATACTTAGTTTGGTGTTGATTTGTTGCTTACTGCTTGGCTGTTATTTGGTTGTCTTCTGTTGGGCTGTTATTTAGTTGTCTTCTGTTTGGCTGGAGTTTATTTTGGGCTTTTTGCTCTGCCTCTTGGCCAGGCAGGACATTCCTTCAGACGCATCTGGCGGCTATTATTGGCTTGTCCGCCAGGACATATGATGAAAAAATTTTATATATATATATTTATATATATATAAGGGTGCCTTTGGGCAGTCCATCAAAATGTTTCCTTTAATAAATTCTAGCACTTCCACTCCTGGCAGGATCGCCATGTAGAGGATGGAATCCAGATTGGAAAACGATTTAACTAGAGAGCCTCGCTTTTAAGGCTCAGATCTAGGCAGGAATGATTAAGTTCAATTTTAATATTATTTTCTAGAGAGCCTCGCGATAAAGGCTCAAATCTAGCAATTTATTAGTTGAAGAATTATTCATCATCTCCTGTTGGTTTACAATGGTGCCCAGTCATAAGTGTGTATTGTGTGTGTGGCCCACTTGAAATGCGGTGCATTAAAAGTGCGGCAACAACAACAACATTGCTTGGCATGCCTTTCATGGTATTGCCTATGCAAGTGTTTTCTACTACGGCCTGCTTGGTGACCGTCAAGTGTGAGTAAAAATATTTTGGTGATATTTGATATTCTTTTATTTATTATTTACTCGCATGGTACCGGCAATGATGCTACGCTACACTGTGTTGGTAATAGTGACTATGGGACTACGCTACAATATTCTAATATGTTCAAATGTATTTATTTTTGATTTGTCTGGGTTCCCTATTGTCCCTTTTTATTTTAAAACAGCTGGGGGGAGTCCCAGCTAAAACTTAGGCGTTCAAAAGAATTGCCAAAAGGAGTTTTGAAACTTTAAAATTTAAACAAGGCTGAAAAGCCGATTTATGTTTATCAAATCAAAGTCTGGTTTTATTATAATTTTGTTTGGGTTTATATACTAATTATGAGAATATAACTTAACCTTTCTAACTTATTCTAAACATACAAATTTATCATTTTTCTCTTTCATTACTATGAAGGATCATATTCACATTTCCATTTGACCAATCGTTGTACTTTGTATTTACAATTGCACTCAAACAGAAATGTGTCACTCAAATAGTTCTTCATAAGCAATTTAGCATTGCACCATACATACAACAAAAAGAAATATTATTGATACTTTATTTATTGTTTCGTTGTATTCATTGTGCAAGCATTATAGACTTGTGTGGTACACTACACCCTCACCCTTAAGAGAAAAATTAGGGAGGAATTTTTCTAATCAACTTCATAGTACTGTTACAATATTTCTTATAATTTACTTATATATATAATTAATTTGTATATTTCTATACACGTTTATGTCTTATTTTTAGCAGTTACATACATTAGGATTTTTATTCTATAATGTTTTTAAATTGTTGTTATGGTAAGTTTTCTTTATTCCTTTGTAATCTATCGTGGTGTTTACACCATCCCTACTTATTATTTTAAATGGTCCTTTATATGAACTTTGGTGCTTTTTCCTATCTTCTATTTTAACTAATACTAAATCTCCTACGTTAAGATTAAGTTCATTTTTATTTTTATCGTTAATTGTTCTTTTTTCTTTTGATTTTACTATTAATTCCTTTGCTTTATTTAACGCAAATTGTAATGTAACTCGTAGCTCTTGTACATAGTCGTCATAATTATATGTTTTTATTTTATTATTTATGATGTCAGATGGTAGGCTTGGTAATTTCCCATAAACTAATTCGAAAGGCGAGTATCTATATGTGGTGCCGTATTGTAGGCAAAAGTGAAATATGGAATCCATTTATCCCATTCATAATCATTTGCAGTTGTCAACAAGAACTCATTAAGAACCCTATGGTTTCTTTCTATTGAACCTAATGTTTCATGGTGGTATGGTGTTGAAAATATTTGCTTGATTTGTAATAGTGAACATATGTTTTTCATAAGTTCATTTGTAAATTCTGTACCTCTGTCGGATTTAAGTACCTTAAATTGACCATATTTCAAAATAAATGTTTTTGCTATTACAAGTGCATCTTTTGTCGGTATTGGGTGTGCAACGACAAATTTTGTCAGTTCGCATTGCATTGTTAGAATGTAGCGATATTCGTTTGAAATACGAAGAGGGTCAACGGTGTCAATTGAAATCACTTCAAAACTGTTGTTTGGTGTGTTTGTTATTGTAAGTGGTTTTTTTATGTGTTTTGTTTGTTTATTTTTGTTACAGCTATCACAATAAGATACAAATTCTTTTACCATCTTGTTCATGTTTTTCCAAATATATCTCTGTTTTAATTTAATGACGGTTTTTCGTATTCCTAAGTGTCCTGCGTGGGTGGTATTGTGGAATTGGTCAATTAGTTTATATTTTAAAATGTCATCTGTTATTCTTTTCGGGGCATTGTATATTAATATCTTAAGTTGAGGGCTTTTGTTATTTATTCTTAATTTTGCATATGCTTCTTTAAATTCTTCTTTTGTATATATTTTAAATATCTTATCTTCTTTAATATTTTCTTTATTCATTTTGGATCTCAGTTTCCTCAGGATCGAATCTAGTTTCGCTGAGTTATCGCTGAATCTTGCATGCATATTATCATTATTCATGTCTTCTGTATGTAATTTCTTCATAATCGAATCTAGTTTCGGAGAATTATCGTTACATACTTTATTCATATCATTCTTATTAATCTTATTTTTGGCACATAAATTCTTCATGGTCGAAACTGGTTTCGATGAATTATCATTATGTCCAATGTGCACAATATTATCTTCAATAATTATATCTTTTTCTTCTATGTTTTCAAATTTATAAAATTAAAATTTTTTCATATTTTTGATATCATTAATGGATATGCATTCCCATATTCGAAGTTGATCAGACTTCTGAGTATTGCATTTTTCCATATTGTTCTCTTTTACACGTGTATTATTTTCTATGTAATTTTTCTCATTATTTATTATTTTATTTGCCTCATTCTTATTTGCATTATTCAACTTATTTTGCATAGCCCTTGTCGTTATTAATACTTTTTTTCTTTTTCTTGTGGTATCATTTGTTTTAATATGTCTGAATCTAGTTCTATTCTAGAAAGTGCATCAGCATTTGTATTCATTTTTCCTTTTTTATAAACAATTGTGAAATCATAATCACTTAAATCTAGTCTTATTCTTGTCATTTTTGATGAAGGATTTTTATGTGAAAATAGTGAAATTAGTGGTCTGTGGTCTGTAACTACAATGAATTTTCTGCCATATAAGTAAGGTTTAAAGAAATTTATGCTCCAATGAATTGCTAAAAGTTCTTTTTCAATTACCGGTTTGTTAATATCATGTTTTTGCAATGATTTACTAGCGTATGAAATTGGTAAATCTTGACCTATTTCGCCTTGAGATAAGACTGCTCCTAACGCGTAGTTTGATGCGTCAGTTGTTAAAATAAATGGTGTTTCAAAATCTGGATATTGCAATACTGGGGGTTTCATTAATTTGTCTTTTAATTCCTCAAAAGCATGTTGGCATTGTTCCGTCCATATAAATTTTGCTGATTTCTTTAATAGTGCGTTCAAATTTTTGGCAATGTCTGCAAAGTTTGGTATGAATTTTCTGTAGTAGTTGCAGAATGCAATGAATCGTCTTACTTCGTCCGCGTTATTCGGTATTGGATAGTTTTTTATAACATCGTATTTGGATGGGTCTGTTTTCACACCGTCTTTTGTTATTAAATGTCCTAAATAAACTACTTCTGGTCTTAAAAAACAACATTTCTTTGGATTTAGTTTTAGATTGTATTTTTGTAGTCTGTCTAGTACTTTTATTAGATTTTGATTATGGTGGCTTAAACTACATCCATATACAATTATGTCATCTACGTAAAGAAATGCTTCAGATTCTAATCCGGAGAGTGCTATTGTAAGCATTCTTTGGAAACTATTTGAAGAAATTTTTAGTCCGAATGGAAGTCTTTTAAATTGAAAATGGCCTTGTGGTGTAGAAAAGGCAGTTAGTGGTCTGGATTCTTTATTTAATTCAATCTGGTGAAAGGAACTGGTCATATCGAGTGTAGAAAACCATTTTGCTCTACCTAATTTGTCTAAAATGTCTTCTAATCTAGTTAGAGGAAATTTGTCATTGACAATTTTATCATTAAGCTTTCTAAAATCTACAACAAGTCTCCATTTCTTTTTGTCTTCTATATTTTTCTTTGGTACCAAAAGGAGTGGAGCATTATATGGATTAATTGATGCTTCTATTATGTCGTCATTAAGCATTTTTTCTACTTGTTTATTTATTATGTCGGTATGTGAGTGTGGAAATCTATAGTTTTTTATGTAAACTGGTGTGTTGTCTGAGGTCGTGATTGTTTGTTTGTAAAAATTGTTGACGGTTAATTTTTCGTCTTCTAAATGAAAAACATTTTGATATTGTTTAAATATTCTTATTAATTGTGATTTTGCAAATTCGTCATGATGGTCTAATTGCAGTTCATTCACTATCTTTTTAAAACGTTTGTTAGTGCTCACATTATTGTAACTTAATATCTCATAATTCTTAAGTGGGTCAGTCTGGAGTTGAATGCCTTTTACTGTCACTGTTTCGTTAGTTGTGTTTAAAATTTGTATGTGTGTCATGCCGCTTTTTGGTGCTATCGAATTGCTTAAAAATATTCCCTCTTGTAATTGTTTGTTAAATATGACGCAATCTTCTTTTAGCTTTAATTTTATGGCTTGTATAATTTCTGTTCTGGGTGGAATTATTATTTGTAGTGAAGAAATTGGTTTTGATTGCATGGGCAGAATTATGTTAGAATCATTTATAAATAAAGAAATTGTAAATGTCTCGTAATCAATTTTACAAAGATATTTTTGCAGAAAATCTCTACCAATTACGCCATCTGTTTCAATAGGAAAATCTGAATTTACTAGTTGAAAAGAATGTTTACATTTTTTATTTGGTAAGGAGAGTTCAAGATCTATTGTGCCTATGGGGTATATTTCTTCCTTCGTGATTCCGGTAAGTTTACATATTTTTTCTGGGTTAAATGGTTCACCTTCAAAGTCTTTACACTTGCGACAAAGTGATATGTCAGCACCTGTGTCGATAAGGAATGTCAAAATTCTATTCTTGTATTTTGTGTTTATAAAATTTGTTCTGTTAGCAAATACTTTATATACTCTTAATTCTGGCTCTCCGGAATATGTATGTATTCCGGGCGTACTTCGTTTCCCGAACTTTGTATAGTGTGTACATATCTATTGTTGTTTCTGTTTGTGTAATCGTGGTTATTGTTAAAGTTTCTTCTTTGATTGTTATTAAACCTATTGTGACTGAAATTAGTATGTCTATTATTGTTGAAATTATTGTTCCTAGAAAAATTTGTGTTCCTTGGTAAATTATTGTTATTATTGTGATAGTTGTTATTTCTTGTGTAATTGTTTCTGTTAGAGTTTTGATTGTTGTAAGGCCTATTATTGTTGTAGTTAGTGAATGTGTTGTTAGTTCTGTTTTGATTTTGTGATTGATACCGTGGTTTTTCCTTTCTGATATGTAGAATTGCATTATTAGTTGCCTTATTTTCATTTTCAAGTTCAATTGCAAGTTCTGATGCTTCTTGCAATGTATATTGTCGATTTAAAGCCTTCGTTTAGTCCTTTTTTGAAAGTATCTAGGGCTAATTTATTATTTAGTTTAATTATTATGTTCTTTTCTGCTGTTGAGGCAGTATTTCCTAGTTCTTCTATCCCTAGTTTGTTTAGGCTATCTATTATATATAATATTTTGTCTTTAAATAAATTAACTGGCATTTTCCCTTGGGACAATGTACTAAGCTTGTTTTGTAATTCTGGTATAGTTTTAGTGGTTTTGTACCTGTTTTCTAGCAATTCTTTTAGTGCTGCAAAGCTTTCTGGTTTGATATAACTTCCTATCGCTGTTCTAACGTTAGATGTTAGTTTGGCATAATAAATGTATTGCAGAAAATCTACTTTTGCTGTGTCTGATAATGTTTTGTTTATCAGCTCTGCTGTTATTAAAAAACTTTCAAGTTCTATATAATTACCAGCAACCATGGTAAAGCTTTTGAAACGGTTTCTAAACTAAATGCTGCCATTGTGATATTTTGTTCTATCTCGTGTTCTGCTAAATATTTTTTGATATTTGTATAAATATTTTTGAATTGTATTTTTAAGGCTATTACTAGATCAGTGTCTTTCTGTTCTTCCACTGCTATGATAAAGTCTTGGTTTATATTTTCAATATATTCTAATTTTTCTTTTATAGTTTTCTTTGTATATGTTCTACTTGGATTTTTCTTTAAAGTTTTTAGAACTTCTTTCAATTTTTCTATATTTTCTTCCATAGTTTATTGACAACATTTTGTTTTTGTTCTTAACCCTTTTAATTTTAAAATATGTATATATATATATATATATTTTTTATATATGTATTTGTTTTTTAGCTACATTAATTATTTTGATTGTTTATATTTTTCCATTAAATTTTAGACGTCTGTACTAGCATTATCTATAATGCGCGTGTTTTTGTGCTTGTGTACATAATTTTTAAAGTAGTTGTTAATCTTATATGCTACATATAGTACTATTCCTATTACAATTAGTGTTGTTATATATTCTGGTACAATAGTTGCAGTATTCTTCCCTTCTCCATTGTTTACAATGTTTTCCTGTATTTCCACTTTACTTTGTGGTTTACCCATTGTGTGTTCTATCTTGTTGCCCAAATGGGACCTACTATTAGTGTATTTTATGAATATTAAATTTAATTTAATTTATTTATTTTTATATATATTTTTTTTTAATTTTTAATTTTTGTTTTATCTTTACTTGATCCTTCTTTGTTGCTGCAAAGTTCAGCTCTCTGTAGAGGGTGGCTCGTACTCTTCTTTACTTTTTTTTTATTATTTCACTTAGGTAGTCCTCCCAGCGTTTAAAAATTTCGTCTATACTTTCGGACATCTGTTATTGGCAGGTTTTACGCAGTTTGCAGGATCTACTGATTTAAAATGTTATTATGGTCCGCAGTTTTTTTGTATCTAAGTATATTTATTTATAAAACTATATATATTGCATGTTAAAAATCTTTAAAATTTTTGTTTGTTTGTTTTAGATTGTTAATAGATTTTGTATTTTATCTGTTTAATTTTATTTTTGATGTTAGTCTTAGATTCTAACGTGGTTTCCAGTATTAAATCTTTATATAGCAGGGCTAATGCCTTTCGCTTCTGGAATTTATTGCCGGCCCTTTTCTTCTGTACTGGTTTTGGTGGTGTTATTTGTGTGTTCTTTCTTTTATTATTCCGTCTTCTGTACTCCTCGATGGTAATTGCTTTAGGACGTGCTGTACGGGGAAGTGGTGTGTATACCGGTGCTGATTCTATTGTGTCCGATATGTTTGCAGGCTCGTATTCTTCGGATTTGGTTTCCTCGATGTATCTTTCCCAACGGGTGATGATTTCGTCTATTTCGGCCTCCGACAGCAGGAATTATGTCAGCATGGTGAGTATGTGGTATGGTGAGCTTTAGCGTCTGCACATATTATGAGGGGAATGTTGCGCCTATTGGCATACGACGTCGCCTTCCTGGTTAAACCGTTTGGAGGATCGTCCTGATCGTGAGCCATGTAGCAGCTCATAAACCATACTGTCCGTGTTTTGTGTTCCACCGCGACAGTGCAAGTGTCTTTATCGCTAAAATCAGAGAGAATAACAGCTTTGAGGACGTTTTTGACCATAACACAAGCTCTGGTCTTACCTTGTTCAGCTGCGTACAAAGTACTGTAGCCGTCTAAACTGAGTCCGCAAACCCTGTCTTTATACAACTATGGTTCTTGGATGCAAATAAGCTCCTCCGCGCCTGAAGCTAATCGGAGGAGAAGGGCAGCTGTCGCCGCTTTAGAGTGATGAAGGTTAATTTGTGTGACCTTCATCACAGTCCATCACTATGGACGACTGTGACATTAGCATCCTCTGGATCGTCGTCCGATTCCAGAAGGATGTCCTCATCGTCCGCAACCGCCATCCTGCCAAAGAAGTCACCCACGAATCCTGTGATCGAGTGGATATGCTCGCTGGCCTATGAAGCAGCGAAATCGTCCTCCATAGTTGCCATATTAGTCTTCGTCACCGGAGCTTGAGGCTTCTCCATGTCATCACCTTTGTAGACGCGGAGGAAGATAGTTCCAAAACCATAGAATATCTTCCCCTGCGTCTCCCGAAGTGACGCCAAAGAGTCACTGTTAATTATAACAGTGGCCTTCCTGGTTTCATCAACAGCGTCTGTAACCCGCACTATTTTCCAGTCTTGTGTGTGTAGCTTTGGGTAACTGACCTGCATGATTTCCTTGGGGTCGGATGGCTCAGCAGGGATCCTGGCAACAGATCTTGGCCTTTGCGGTACATCGGCCAGAGGTATTGCCTCAATCTTCGCGCCTCGCCATACTTCCCCCAGGGACTCCACGGATTTTTTGTACAGCAGCGACGACCGCTCATCTCCACACTCTATTAAATTGATGTGCCCTTGATACCAGCCGGCATCATCACATTCGGGTGGTGGTCCAGGGTTACCCCTAGAAGCCTTGAGAAACGCCTTGGAGAGTGCGACGACAACCAGTTTCCAGTTTTTGGAAGAAATGGTGCCGTCACTGGCGTTGCGGTCAATGATCGCCCAAATTAGATGGTCTTTTGCCACCTCCTTGTACGATCTTATTAACGGCCGTTGAGGCATATTTTTGGGCCTTTTAGTCCTAGGAAGGGTGTCCTCCCCTGATCTTTGCCGTATAGGCGCTGCTTCAGTTGGCTTCCGTGCAGGATTACCATCCGTCGCAGTGGGTTGGACCCGTTCGATTTCCCCAATATGGGATTTCGCCCACTGAAGAGAGCTTTCCTCTTGCTCCGACCGGTTTTCCACCAAGTCGGCTGACGATTTTATAGGCGGAGCGCCTAGTGGTGTAGGCCCGTTTGGCGGGATTTATGTGCCTTTGGGGTTTTTTAAGTGAGGCCGAGGGAGGTGCTGCTGGGGCATTGAATCGTTCTTCGGGTGCCCTGTTTGCACAAGATTCGACACATGGGAAGCTGGTTTAACGGCAGACTGTGTCTTAACCGTTGAACCTGCGCCAGAGGAAGGGATTTTCACGGGGTTTACTCCCGTCCGGACCTGAGAAGCCTTAAAGGTACTTGGTTTCGAAGAACCTTGTACCAGGCTTGGTTTGCGACCGCCTGAAGGCTTGGTCATGATTTTTTGCGGACTAGTAGCAGACCGACTAGCAGAGCCTGGCGCAACCACTCTGCTAGACGGGGTCTCAGTAGCTAACAACTTACTACAGCCTGAAACCGACGTTGTAGTAGTTGGTTCTCCGGAGATTATGAAGCCCTTTACCGGATAGGTAGGGCGTGTGTTCTTATCTGACATTTGCAAGATAGGGGGTTTTGCATTTTATGTCTACTGCCAGACGAAAGGATTGCTTCCGCTCCACTGGAGACAGACGCAGACCATCACCCGCTCAATATGAGGACAGACGCTTATGGATTTTCACGGACCGACAGACCCCAGAGAGCCTAAGATGACCGTTTCGAGCCAGCAGACTAGGATACTCCATTAGCCGCTCCAACTAGGAGAAGCAGACGCTAATAGAGAGGGGAGGGGTAGTTCTTTGTTCGCACTCGATTTAGACCCTTCTGGCATAGGAGGCCCTACCGGTCGTGACTAACATTACTACCGCCAGCATGACTCTAAATGTCACAGTACTTAAGCCCTCGCATCGCGACAAGATGACTACCCATTCGCGAGGGAAAACTAAGAGTAAGAATATGTACAAAGTAAATTTACGTTATTCTGCTTGTGCGCAGCCAGTCCATATACATAAGTAGATGGTAGTTCAAATATACGTGAATATGCATATGAGAATGGAATGTGTTGTAGTGTATCTCATAAACTCATAATGCTTGTACTATGCATACAACTAAACAATTAATAAAGTATCAATAACATTTCTTTTTGTTGTATGCATGGTGCAATGTTGAATTGCTTATTAATAACTATTTGAGTGACACATTTCTATTTGAGTGCGATTTTAAATACAAAGTATAGGGTGTTTTTTTAAGCCCGATAGAACTTGAAATTGTAAAAAATAACACAAAAAATTAAATTGTAATCGAAATTTTTTTTTTATTCGAAAGATCAATACGTGACATTAACATTTGAAAATGATTTCGGGCATATGGGCACCGCGGCTGTTCTTGACGAAGCGCATTCTGGACGTCCAATTTTGGGCCACTTTTTCGAGCACTGCTGGCCGTATGTCACGAATAACACGAACAATGCTGGCCTCCAAGGCGTCAATTGTTGCTGGTTTATCAGCATAAACCAGTGACTTCACGTAGCCCCACAGGAAATAATCGAGAGGTGTCAAATCGCACGACCTTGGAGGCCAATTGACAGGTCCATTTCTCGAAATCAACTTATCGCCAAATTTTGATTTCAATAAGTCGATGGTTGCGTTCGCCGTATGGCACGTAGCGCCATCCTGTTGAAACCACATCTCCTCCGGATCAATGTCATCCATATTTTCAAACAAAAAATCATTGATCATGGTGCGGTAACGATCTCCATTGACCGTAACGCGAGCTCCGGCCTCATTTTTGAAGAAATAAGGTCCGATGATGCCACCAGCGTGAAAACCGCACCAAACGGTGCATTTTTCTGGATGTAATGGAGTCTGTAGGGTCTCTTGTGGATTGGTCTCACTCCATATGCGGCAATTTTGCTTATTAACAAACCCGTTAAGCCAAAAATGCGCCTCATCGCTGAACACAATTTTGCGATAAAACAACGAAAATAACGACGACTGATTTTCAAAGTAAATTTGGATAATTTCGTAGCGTTGTTCAAGCGTGAGTCTATTCATGATGATTTGTCAGAGTATACTGAAACAAATAAAAAAAAAATGTTTCATCAAAATTTAATTTTTTGTGTTACTTTTTACAATTTAAAGTTCTATCTAGCTTAAAAAAACACCCTATACAATGATTGGTCAAGTGGAAATGTGAATATGAAACTTCATAGTATTGAAAGAGAAAGAAGAAATAATTTATGTTATAATAAGTTAGAAAGGTTAAAATAATAAGCCTAAACAAATTGTAATAAAATCAGACTTTAATTTAAAACATAAACTGACTACATCAGCCTTGTCTTATTTTGAAGTTTCAAGAATCTTTTGCCAGTTCTTTCGAACGCCTAACTCTTAAGCTGGTATCCCTAACAGCTGTATAAAATAAACAAGGGACTATAGGGAAACATAATTACCAACACAAAAGCTTACGCCACAGTGTGTATGGCACCGTAACAAATCATATGTCTAAAGGAGTGTCTTGTTAAAACGAAAATAGGTTGAGTAGTATAATGTTAAAATAATAATTCATATAAAAGTACAGTATTAATAAAATGATGATGTAATTCAGGCTGCTACATACCTATGTATATATTGACATGATCTTAATGAATTAGTTAACAGATTTCGAGAAGTTTAAAAGATTAAATAATATAGAAAATTATCTATTTAAACCATATGGTGTAAGAAAAAGAACTAAACACAACACACATACATACTTATATACTCACACAATATGCATTTCAATGCTGATAAAAGACGAGTGTTAGAGGAGCTACACAAGCAAGAAAAAATTTTAAGAGAAGACGATTTGTAATGAATGGAATCGATGATTTATGGCAAGCTGATTTGGTAGAAATGGTAAACTTTGCACCGGTTAACAATGATTATCGTTATCTTCTAACAGTATTAGACACATTTTCGAAAAAAGCCTGGGCTGTTGCTGTAAAAAATAAAACTGCTCAAAACGTAACCAATGCCATGAAAATACTGTATTCGATAAACATCATAGAAAGCTGGTAAACCTACAAAGAGATGATGGTAAAGAGTTTTTTACCAATCAATTTCTGTATCTAATGCATAATAATCAAATTAATCACTATTCGACATGTAGTAGACTTAAAGCATCCATAGCTGAAGGATTCAATAGAACATTAAAAGGAATAATGTGAAAAGAGTTTAGTTTTCAAGGAACTTTTAAATGAATAAATATATACATATCAAAAACTTGTTGATAAATATAATAGTACATTTCGTAGAACAATAAAAATCTGACCGAATGAAGTGAATTCTTCTAATGAAAAATATCTATATACCGTCTATCATAACTTGAAAGTTTTTAGAAGACCATAGTTTAAAGTTGGTGATCATGTTCGTATTAGTAAATATAAACATGTATTTGAGAAAGCTTATACATAAAACTGCACTACAGAAATATTTAAAATTAAAACTATAAAGAACACAAATCCTAACACTTATGTTGTATGTTTTGGAAAACTATCGTGATAGTGAAATACATATGTAAGTGGTGGATTTTATGAATATGAGCTTTTAAAAACTAAATATCCTCAAACATATTTAGTGGAAAAAGTTTTAAAGAGAAGAGGAAATATGTATTATATACATATGTATGTTAAATGGTTGGGCTTTTCATCAGAGCACAATTCCTGGATAAATTCAAATGATGTCTCATAGTCATCATCAGCAAAATCAACATTATAAAAGGAATTGTAGATTTTTTTTTAATATTTACTGACAAGCCAAACGTTGAGATGTCTATAACGCTTCCGTTAAACGAGTTTCATCACCACTAATATCCAACTATTTTCCACCTATTACAATTAAAGAAAACTATGTTTGCGGACTACATATCATTCAATTCCCAATGTTGATATTGAAAACAATTTATTTCATATCGGGGATCATGTTATAGAAATTGTTGACGGACCATATGCTTTAGCAAGAAAATTCTAAATTAAGGTAAAGAAAAAAATCTGACAAAACAATAGATACATATAACAAAAACAAATACTATTCTAATTGAGTGTAATATTGTGAGCGGATTCTATATAAATAACGTTTCCGCTCACATACTATAATAACTGAGGCACCAGCATACTTTATTTATTTACCTGTTAATACAAGATCAGTATCGTATTGAAAGTGATTGATAAGGATGGTAATACTATTAATTTTCGAAGAGAAAAATATCTATCAGATTACAGTTGAAACCCGTAAAGGAATGATTGTATTTGATAACAAAAACTATCTATATAACAATTCTTCATTGACACCGACAACAACAACTCCAACAATGTTACATAGAACAAAACAGATTATCAAAAATTATCATAAACCGAAAAGTATTATATATGTAGTATGTATATTCTCAATCAACATAATCGCGAGTCTTTAGTACAAATTGGTTTAAAATTACGAAAATAGACATGAGTATAATTAACATACTGAAAAAAACCTCAATTTGATAATTCAATTATCAAAAAAGAATATCATAGCTATATGTACAAATGTATATCATATTTACAATCATACCTATAAGAATAATGATTAAATTCGTATCAAATCAAAATCCAGACTTATATGTATGTACTACGAAGTGAAAGTCACTTACATACATATACATATATTGCGGGATTTGTAACGAGGGATGATGCAAATTCTACAGTCTCTCCAAATATGCAACTTTTAAACAATTGTATGGCTTATCTTTTCGATGAAATTCGTTAAGAATCAAATGGTTTAGAGATTTATCGTACACGACAACTTGGTATTACAAAAGATATAAAAAACTATCAATTGGATAGTAATGCATTAGTAAATGCAAGATAGGCACCAACTAAGACCATTCGCTATTGTACTATTAAAAATGCTACTTGGATTTGCTGAAGATTACAACAAAATAATAGTAAATTCTAAACATGAATTCATATTACTACGATCTAAAGATGATACTCAAGTCGTTAAGTCTACTATTAAAGGCGAAAATTTTAATTTAACCATAACAAATATTACATGGAAAGTACCGCATGTAAAGCTTGCTGATGCTTACAAACTCGAAACGTTTGAAACAATCAATAATCGTCAACCTCTAAATATCGCATTTAGAAGCTGGGATATGTATTTCTATCCATCTCTTCTTTACACTACTGCTAGTGAAAATGAACGACCACCATTCCTGCTTATAACCCTTCGCAGTAACGACAACACATTTATACATTGTGATTTAACTGACATTAAGGGTCATCTCAACTCAGACACATATCCGTACGATGATTTAGATCTTAAGTTTGATAGAAATCGATTCGCTCTACTATATGATATGTATTCAAGGTTTCAAAAAAGCTTTTATTCACGACACCCTCAACCACTATTAAAACGAGACACTTTTAAATGGACTGCATTAATAATTGTGTTAGATATAACACATCAAAATCAAATGGTGAAAACTGTGCCTACCGATATACGAATTGAATTGAAAACACTTAAAAATATACCAGCTAACACATCAGCATATTGTTTAATTATACATGATAGAATGTTAGAATATAACCTTCTTACGAATGAAATAAGAAAAGTATTGTAAAATTTTTTTTGATATAAGTTATGTATATCTAAGTTCATTCAATGAGGTTTATATCTATTTATAAAAAAATTGTTTATTTTTTAATTTAACATAAGATATACATATAAAGAAGCATATTGTTTCTTCTCTAACATTCAATCTTTATCCACAGTTGAGACTATATCTAAGAAAATTTGGATATTTTTACTCTGGTTGGTAGTTCATTTTTTATTTACTGTCAGTACTCCACAAATTGAATCAAATTCAAAAAGTATTGAATCAAGAGATTTTAAAAATAAATATTTCATTCGTAATAATGAAGGAAAGTCAACCTCTAGAAACAAGAGACTTCGAATATCAATCAGATAAATTCGATACAAACACAACAACAACAACAGCTTTATCGTCTGAAGAAAAAAAGAAGAGGACACAAAAAGTCAATCCTTTTTTCATATTTCAATCAGAATTTTACAAAAACAACAACAACTAGTATACCACTTACAACTGAAAGATCATCTCTAATAATACCAGAATTGATAACGGTAGATGATGCAATAGAAGTATTTCGCAGAGATCTAGTTGGAAAAGAACTGAATACAGGTGGTCTAATAGATTTAAACATCCATTTCATCGTCATTTTAATCTTCAATATGAAAATGTTGAAATACCTATTCGCTGTACATATGAACGTCAATTTACAAAACAATACTTTAAAATAAATTGCTTTGAATATCGTGAATTTGAAAAGGAAAGAATTCTTAGTAATGGTGAAATTGAGAAAGTTCAAGTGCCAGACTTATCACGTAAATTACATATAAAAATTACTAGTCTTAAAAACTATACACAAACATTAAAAATGACTATTGAATAATAACTTTACTATCAACGTATTTCATTTATCAATACTCTTAATCATTTTTATTCAATTTAATAATAAAAAAAGTATAACACAAGCTCATCAATAAAAAATTTAAAACATTTCATTAGATGGTGAATTAACCAAATATATTGTTACGTTTCGACCTTTTCGATAACGTTTACTTGTTTCAGTTCTTTTAATTAGTCAAAAATAAAATAAAAACACAGCGGAAATTGATTTTGACTTAATCATGATTTATTTTCATTAATACCACTGTTTTATCAAATACACAAAGTAATTTGTTTAGTTCACGCTGCAAAAGCTAAGACACGATGTTTACAATACTGTAGCTTAGACAAGACTGACTTCTTTGTGCCTGGCAGTGTCGGCTTATATAGCATTTGACTTGCTACGGTTCTAGAACGTAGTAGAAAAATCCTCACCATGACAATAAGTTTGCTTGTGGCCTTGTTGTTATTCAGCTATGTTATTAAAGCTGCGTGGAGATGGCAGTAGCAACGTAAAAACATGTGGGTGGCGAATCAACTAACTAATTTTAATTGTAAATTTTATCCGTAATCGAATGGAGGGCTTTAGTCTTTTTTTACAATTGCTATGAAGATTTTTCATATTGATTTCGTAAACAATTTAGTTAATCCTCGTCGTTTCTAGAACTTTCTTGAATGTTCGGTTTCCGTTAGTTCAAATTTGAATACACACGGCTGATTATACTGTGCTTAATCACCGCTGTATTTTTATGTCCGTTAAATTTGAATCCACATTTAAATTTTGTAACAATATTAGTTTTAAATTTAAACTACCAAATCAAACTCTTAATCTGGGAGTAAACTCATCAATTCAACTTGATCCTTTAGAAAACGATTCAATAGAATTCACAGCAACCACAACAACAACAATATCATCGCCCTTAATCCGAAATTCACAAAGTAATGAGAAGAAAAAACTTTTTACTATAGACGATTTGATTAAAGCATTTAGAAAAGACTTAATTAAAAAAAGAAACTAACATTGGTGGTATCATTGTTTGCTGTGGTTATTATAGTAACTATAAATATCATAATTCAGACATCTATTGTTTTCAATACAATCCAGACAACGATAGATATATTTATCCTGACGAAATAAAGTATAAACAAGAAACTTAAACGAGCTATGTCCTTGGTCGATCTTTAAATGTTGTAAATATAAGAACCATCAATATTAAGGATTATTCACAAACATTTCACACGAGGATAAAGTAAGCCCCTTTCAATATGATCAAAGAAATATATTAATTTTTAAAATCATGCGCTATCATGTAGTATGTAAACAACTTAAAAATAATAGAAAATAAACATGGACCATAAACAGAGAAACAACCAATTTGAAGATGAAGCTAGAAAAATAGTTCATTACTACAACTTATCAAAATTAATCAGACTACATATTAAAAAACTGTAATTTTATTTATTAAAAGTTTTATTTCCTATCTATTGCCATGGACTGGCATTCGAATGCACGGACTGACATCAAAATACCCGGACTGAAATTTAAATGCCACGGACTGACATTTAAATGCCACGGACTGACATTCAAATGCCCCGGACAGACATTCAAATGCCCCGGACTGACATTCAAATGCCCCGGACTGACATTCAAATGTCCGGACTGACATTCAAATCAGACATGGAACATTCAATGCAGGTGTCCGGAGGGAAACTCAAATCAAACATGGGAAAACTTAACAAAAATCTACATACACAATTTTACTTGATACCCTAATACTCAACACTTATTTTATGAATACACCTAATACAAACCCCAAAAATAGGATGTCACTATTACAAACAAAATTCCAGGGATGGAAAACGCATTTACATTAGAAAAACATTTATTCACGTAACAAAATACACAATATTTTTAACGATCACGTCTCCCAGCCAGGCATGATCCGAAATTTGTATAGAAAAATGGATGAGAAACCGACTCAAATATACTACTATTGTATTAAAAATCATATAATATTTTATTGTTAATATTATCTTTGTTATCACCGTTATTGACAAAATTGCGGGCAAAATCAAGGCGAAAAATCAAAATTTAAAAATTGAAAGCCAAACTTCTTTGAAAATATTAAAGAAATTTTTGTGAAGCAAAATGTATTTTCTTTATCTATCAGAAAAATTTACATAAAGCATAAATTTTTTAAAATCAAATAATATTTGTAAAAGCTTTGAAGCCAACAAAGTTTTACATTGCCGAGGTATTCAACTTCGACACGTTGTAGCCCACTGTAAGTTTCAACAGGGTGCTTTCAATTAGAAAACCTTAAAGGTGAGGTCTTACTCTACGATTCTTACATACATTGCTTTGTAATCGGATCGCAATTTCCAAAGATACAGATTTATTACCCTTTTTTCTAATTGGCACCGGTTTTTATGGAAAAAGTGGTCCAGAAACACCACAAACACAAGACTTTCGTTCATTAATGCTTCCAAAGCTCTTTTTGTTGTTCCAATATATATTACGTCACAGTTTTCTTTATTATTTCATTGGATTTTGTAAACTACATCGCATTGTTGATGTTTGTTTCTTTTGTCCTGCGTTTTCGTAAATATTTTATCTAGGTTTAAAGGCAAAGCAAGTGTTTGTTGTTGACTAGAATGTTTTTATGGTTTTTCTGTCTGTTAAGCCTGTGCAACCAAGAACTACTTAAATTTTATAATTTTTATTTAATGTAATTTTTGTACAATTATGCCGTTTTATTTTGTAAAAAAATCTAAATTTTTTCACATTTTATAAAAAAACTTACTACCATAAAGTTTTCTTAAGGTAAAAATTTTGCTTCGTAAGTTATGATAACAATACTTTCTAATAAACTCACTATTTCAAATAATTATTATATTGCAAATTTTCAATAAAAAGACCAAAAAATGTTGTACTTTTTTAGAAAAAAAAAACGCCATTAAAGTACTGTTTTCGATGCTGTTTAACACATTACATTTCATAAGCCATTTAACTTTCATCATTTGTTATCAGGCCGTGATAGCTCTCCACTGACAGCCACAGTTTAATTTTGTAGCTGAAAAATGTTGTAAGCAAATTAATCTATTATGTACTGACATTGCGGTTACAGCCCATTGCAGCTTTCCGCGCTTATGGGTTGCGGTGCACATTTCCTGTTTCATGATAATAATAATAATAACATAAATGTATAATGAAGAATATATTTCTTTGTCTTTTTTAGATAAGCGACATTCATCAATATTATACTAGGAATCATGATTTGCTGCTTGATCTAGACATGGAATATAAAATGGGAATAACCAACGGAGTAAATAATAGAATAACTCTATGTAATATTCTGTTATGGCTTGTCTTTTTTACTAAAAATTATAAAAGTATTGTATATATTTAAATAATTAAATTTTTAAGATAAATAGTATTATTGTAAATTAAATATATATACATATATTTCACTTTTATTATACAATGTGCCTTACATCAAGCATTTGGTTTATTTTCTTTTAAAGCCTTTATATAGCCTTGAAACTAATAATATTTTCTTATCGGTTTTCAATCGATAGCTTAAATGGGGAGCCTTGACAATTGTTCAGCTATTTCAGCATATAGAAATTTTTTTAATATGGAAGGATATGTTTCTAGAGTAATGTTCGGCCATGGTAAATATTTGACAAAACTTTGTCTTAAGTAAAAACAAAAATTAGAAAGAAAAATCGTACATGACATAAAAATAATGTGTAACATTGGGTTAATTTAATATTATTAATGATGGTAAAATCTGAATATTGATAGTGGTAAAGCAGCGTTTACTCTAAAATCAAGTAATAATACAAATAACTCTCGTATGCTTTTTCTAGACATTATTTGTGTAAATACAAATTTGAAATCACATTCAACCGAGCCACCTTAACAGTGGCGTATACATGGAAACACACATGAACACTGATGATGGGAGTGTAGCGGCTCCCGAAAAGCAACGTTGTTTCTGTTCTGCCGTCTGAGTTGAAATTAATTAGTGTTAAAATTTTCCCTTGTTCCTTTAAAATATTGTCCCATGTCCAATTCTTTCTGACTAAAAACGTTACGAACATTAGCCAAAATAATAATCACTTTGCATTAAAAAAACTAATAGAAACTATTTTTTTAAATTTTTATGAAATTATAAATAACATATTAGGATCTAATTACCATTCTATATGTTATACTCTAAGCACTATGTTTTAGGTGACTTTGATACTAAGACAAAAATGTTCATCAAATTTTACGAATCAAAGAAAGCAGAGTATCGTTTGAATAGCTAACGAAAACGAGTTACTCATTTTTTGAATTGCTGACTTAAAGTTAGCATTAGGACACAAATCCTGCTATGCTTCGACTTCGGCAACAGAAGTACATAACCTATCGTGAAACTTATTCCTTAAAGTGGGGTACACATTATCGAACTTGAGTGACAGTCAAAAATTCAACAGTTTTGAATGATAGTGTTGACTGTTCGACACTCAAACCGTCATTCAAGCAAAATAATTAGACACATAAACATGGAAAATACGAAAATTGCTAACAAAAAATTTTTTAAATGAATTATTTTAATATTATCTTATTATCTAAACACTTTTTATATTAATTTGTCTACAAATCTCGCATAAGCTTGCGTTTCATAAAAGAAATACATAAATTGACTGACGAAATTTGTGTTCACACTGTCGATCAAACCAAAATTTGAGAAAAACTGTCACTCATGTTCGATGGTGTGTAACCCACTTAAGCATTGCTAATGGAGATGTGATGGTGAGTGACTTTTCACTCACGCTCGCGATAAAAAGTTTTGTCATCTATAATTTCTACGCAAGTAGATAGGTAATGGGGACAATAGACATTCGTTTTGAGCGAGCCAGTGCTGGCATCCTCAAATTTTTTATTTGTCTGTGTGAAAGAGTTTGTGTGTTTGTGTGTTGTGTATACGTGCCCTGCAGATAACGCGACTAGTCCAAACACGCATGTAAAATATACTCCATAAAGGACTAGGTGCAAAAGTAATCCAAGTGTATGAAGAAAACATAGTCTATTTAACTTTGCAATATCATAAGGTCCATATGGTCCATGTTTTTACACATCGGACTAACCCAAAAACTACTCCATGTCATTAGAAATGGAACACTCACAAAAAGTTTGTTCGGCACGATTATAGCAATAAGTTCTTGTTTGAAAATGATATACTCCATGCCTGCATTACATCGGACTATGTTGCAAATAGTCTGTTTCAGCTATAATGGATCACGTAGTCCAATATTATCTGCAGGGTGGTTTTTATAAACAGCAATGCACACATATGTGAAAATAATTCTTGATTTCTTATACGAGTATATACAAAATTGTAATTTCACAAGTGTATAGTTGAATCCAAAATATTCCTGATAATGTTAAATCATCCGTAGTCTTGATTTCGAAGATGTTAAAAAATCAAAAAATTTACAATTAATAATTCATGTTATTCTGATTATAGGAAGAATATTGTGAATGATAATATAAAAACGTGTTCTTAAAAAACATTATATAGAGCGAAAAAATGAATTAATGGATATTAATTATATTGATTTATTTTAACAATTACTTACGGGATGGAAATATAGATTTAATTTTCATTTCTTATTTAATTCATTACTTAATTTACTTTTAATCGAATCAAAGTAGGTAGTTAGAACGGAAGTATTAAATCTTAAAATTGGTATAATATCTTTTTATATTAATATAACATAATGTATCTTTTTATAGAGAAGAAACTCTGAAACAAAAATATACAGTTAAAAAATTTTAGATTTCCTCTGATAATGATTTTCTATAGATGTGTGTTGATTTTTCCATTGCTATGGGTGACGATTGATTTATACGTCTCTCAGTCTTTTTTCTGAAGTGTACCAAAAAAATTGTGCGGAGTGAATCTTACTCAGTTAAACCAAAGGATTTTTGTATTAATTTCCGCTTACTAATATATTTTTGAAAATAATCTCAAGTATATCGCTTGATATTGCATCCTATCACATTGATTTGTTTATTTACTTTAAAATATTCTCTTATTGGGTGCTGATTAGCATATTAAGGAGTGTGGGAAACATGTTTTTTGTTAAGGAAGGTCAGAAGTTTTTGATTTCTCTATGTAGAATTAATATATATGAAGCTGCTTGTTTTAAAGCATTTAATAAAACATTCTGAAAATTCTTTAATACTTTTTATATTGGATGATATATGCAAAATGGTTTAGTATAAATTAAACTTTCTTATTAAATTTTTAAATTCAATTTGTTGTTATTTATTTTTTGATGTTTCTCGGTTAACTAGTTTTTAAAGGTGGGTATTTGAATTAAGAGGGGTTTTTGCTATTATACGTGTTTTAATTAAATCATGTTATTTTAATTAAACAATTCAATCACGTTCACGATTTATTACTCGAATAATACACAATTTAAGCATTTAAATTTTGCTATGTATTTTCATAAAACAACGTCTCGCGACTTTAATCTAGGCAACTTCTATATTTACACGACTTTATGCAAGCACTTCTTTTCAATAACTTGTTCTCTTCTTTAAACTTCAACCACATTACGCCTATGTGTGGTATATTCAGCAAATAAGCAACCTTAACCCTTTAACACCTTTACATTCGGCCATCCTGTTAATCATCGGTCTCCGATGACAATATCTATTCTTTCGTGTTCTCCATGGCTTCATGAAGTCAGAGCTTGTAGATGTGTTGCCCGAAAATCACATCGCCCACTGCGTTTAACCTACAGTACTTTATACGGACCGAAATATTCGTTGGCTAATTTATTGCTCCCAACAAATTTTGTTCGTTTAATAGCAACAAGGTCACCCACTGAATACTCAACATGATTTTTTAGATTTTTGTCGTACTGCTTCTTATAGACTTCTTGAGCTTTCAGGATTTGTTGTTTCGCTTCATTTCGCAGCTGCTGACGATCCATATCGAATTTATTAACGAAATCATCGGGAAGAATTTCCAGATAAAATACATCGATTCACACGTTCGATCTGCCCATTGCCTCTTGGCACATCTGTTGTGGTCAAAACATGTTCGATCGCGTTCTGTTCGGTTTTTCGCAACTTCGTTAGCATATGTTGTTTTTGTGGTGAATATCCAAACAAATTTCGAAAAGCCATCAACTAGCTCTAGAATGTATTTGTATTGTTTACACGTTGAATCCATTGGCCCCAAGTGGTCAATGTGTATAGTCTGTAATGGTACATCGCCTTTATCGATACATTGTAACATGCCTTCTTTTTTACTGAGCTTCTTGTTGTGTATTATGCATTTGACACAATTTTGTACCATTTTTTCAAGATGTGGTATATGAAACTGCTGTTGTATTGCATGCGTAGTCTTCGCAACCGACAACTTACCATGGCCCAAAAATTCAATTCTGGTTTTTAACAAGAGAGATATATTCAGCTGTGCCGAATCCTATATGCCCTTCACCATAGTAGGGAGTAGAGATCAGCATCGCTCACGTGATTGGCGTGAATCATGCATGATCGTGAGCAGTTTTTTGTTTCAATCACGTCAGCGTGCATGAGTGTGAGTATAAAAAACTTAACGTGAGTTAGCGTGCATGAGTAGATTTTTTGCGTGATCGTTTCGTGATTTTTTCGATTTTGGGATTTTTTCGTATTTTTAATTGGTACGTGGTCTTCAATTTTGTCACGAAGATATAAAACGTTGTGCCCGTATGTATTAATGTGAATGTGACGTGAATGAACGAGTCAAAGTAGCAGTATACGTCCGAGTTTCGACTGGCGAACATTTGCAATTCTTTTTCGTTTTTTCGCTCGGGTTCACACAGACGGACAAGACCTAGAAATTTTAAGTTTATGGAAAGAAGCTAAAGATCTTCCAATTCTGCAAAAATTGGCTAAACAGATACTGTGTACCATCCAGCTCAGCTACAAGCGAAGGAGTTTTTTCAATGCCAGGAAGAATACTTGAAGAGATGTGAAACAGACTTCTCGGGAAAAATGTTGACAAAATTTTATTTCTGCATATCCATATCTATTTATCTACTAACGCTAAAGTACAAGGTCCTACTTCATCTTAACAGATTAAGTATGAGCTAGAAAATGAATGAATTTAATCAAAATATTTTAAATATGTACTTATATACATAATTATAAATTTCTCTTCAAAACTTTAAAATACAAAAAAAATTTTATTTTATTTAAGAATTTTCAATTGTATTCAATTTTCAAATTTAATTTTAACTACAAAGTTTGAAATCGCATGGTACAAACTCGTATGTACATACATACACAGTGTAGATCCTGCGTGAGAACCCTACATTCGTACGCGTTTTTACATAATTATATAAAAATTTTTTGGTCGAATTTCGAATAGCATAACAAAGTATTTTTTAGCAAGTATTTATAGCGAAATAATTGATCACAAAGGTTTGTGATGCGCAAAAAACGGAAGTAACTTTGAAAGTTAAAGTGTGTTTTCGTAATTTTTGGCGAATTTTGCATAATAAAGCACACAAATATAGTACCTAAAAGAAAGGTTAGGTTAGGTTCCATTGGCAGCCTTGATCAAGCACAGCTCACGTGGGTCCATCAATTAGTTCCCGTTGTGCTACCATATTGTCCCGTCTTCCAAGGGTCCTATGTTATCTGGCTGCTGATATTCTCACACAGCCACCCGGTTGATTCAATGAAGGAGTGGATCTTTTTTAAATCAATATTAGAGAGACAAGTTTTGTCCCCAAGGGTTCTTTGACCGAAAAGTTTAAGTCTTAGATCATCGAATGCCGGACAATGACAGAGAAGATGTTCCGTCGATTCTTCCTCTTCTTCATCGCCGCAGCTTCTACATATGTCATTGTAATTGAGCCCTAACCTTTGGGCGTGCCTCCCAATAGGCCAGCGTCCAGTTATTACCACGATTAGGTTTCTGAGATGAAGTCTGGATAGCTGTAGTGCTCACCTAGTCCTTTTTTCATCTATTATGGGCCAGATTTTCTAGTTTCCCTACAGGTAGTTTCATCTAACCATTTCTGAATTGCAGTAAGGTGAAACTTATGTGCAATAAGTTGTTTACTCATTGGGAGAGAGACGCCTATGTGTTGTGTTGAATCGTTTTGATTTAAAGTGGAGCCTGCATGCGCCAACGCGTCCGCGATACAGTTTCCGTGTATGTCCCTGTGTCCTGGTACCCACTTAAGGGTGACCGTTGAATGTTTTGCTATCTCGTCCAGAGATATCCGGCATTCCTTGAAAATTTTTGATGTGATGAACACATTCTCCAGGGATCTAATGGCCGCCTTACTATAGGTAATGATCTGAATATCCCTACCAGATATTTCGCCATACCGATTGGATTTTACGGATTTTACGTTATTTCAGCCTGAATGATACTGCAGTGGTCGAGCAGTCTTAAAGGAATACACCAGTTTAGCTGCTCGGAGTAAATGCCAGAACCGACACCATTCAGTGATTTAGACGCGTCCGTGAAAATTTGAATTACATTCGCGGGTGTATGTAGGTCATCAGGGTGGACTGCGTTATCCGAAAAGCTTACAGAGAAGCCAGGATCAAAGATTGGCTCAGGTGTGACGTAGTCAACGTTCATGTGCCAATTTATATTATATGTTGGCATGACCGATATTGTAATCTCTCCATGCTCTGGTGGCTTTTAGTCTTATTGCCGTGTTCGCAGCCAACTTTTTAGCCAAAATGTCTGGTGGTAGCCAATTCAATATCGTGAACAGTGCCATAGAAGGAGTTGTTCTAATGGCACCTGTCACTGTTATTGCCATCATTCTCATTATACGTTCAAACTTAGTTTGATGACTCTTCTGCCTAAGCGCCGGCCACCAAACGACTGCACCGTAGAATAGAATGGGTTTAATGACACATTCGTAAAGCCAGTATACAGTTGCTGCCTTAGTGGTTCTGGAAATGATATTCATATTCCAGTTCAATTTACTATCTAGTATTATTCCAAGATATTTGGCACTATCGAATAGTTTCAGTGGAACCCCATTCAGCTTTGAGGTAACAAATTTGGGAATTTTGTATCTCCTAGTGAAAAGTACCAGTTCCTTTTTGGCAGGATTAACATCCAGACCACATCCCCGGCACAATTTTACGAGGACATCCAGTGCGGATTCCATGAGTTCAGACAGTAGCCTGGGATCCTTAACCATAGCCATGACCGCGACGTCATCCGCATACGCAATCGTTCTGCAGCACGTCTTATCCATAGCCCTGAGGAGGAAATTTATATTTAGGTTCCAAAGTAATGGCGGGAGTACACGTCCTTGCGGGGTGCCCGTGGTAGCCACTTTGGAAATGTTTGCGGCGCCCCAGTTAGATTCAATTCGCCGAAAGTGCAAGATGCTACTAACAAATTGGATGATCTCTGGATCGATCTTCAGTAGCCTCATAGCATTAATAACCGACTCTGGTTTAACATTGTTGAAAGCTCCCTCAATATCCAGGAAAGCAACTAATGCGAACTCCTTGTATTGTAGGGATCTCTCTATGTGACCCACCAATAAGTGAAGCGCAGTTTCGGTGGACTTTCCTTTCGTATAGGCATGTTGAGCCATTGACAAGGAATTATGTCCTAGTTTTCACCTGATATGTATGTCTATAATCCTCTCCAGTGTTTTCAGCAGAAAGGAGGATAGACTAATTGGCCTGAAGTCTTTAGCCTTAGCGTGCGATGTTTTCCCCCCCTTGGGGATGAAGACAATCTTATATGTTGTCCATATAGATGGGACATGTGAGAGACTTAGGCAGGCTCTGAAAATCACCAAGAGCCATGGCATCAGTGTCTCTAGGTTATTTTGCAGATCCGAGCGCCATTAAGAATTACCTCCCTCGGCACATCATCAGTGCAGCCGGGGAAGTGAGTATTCATCAGAATCTCAAGGGTCTCCTGACTAGTTGTTGTCCAGGATCCATCTGACTTCTGTATATACGATGGAATAACTGGTCTTGATGATAAGATCTTACGTAGCCGACTTGTCTCCGAGGAGTTTTCTACATCACTGCAGAATTCCCTCCATGACCGTCTTTTAGCCTTCCATATAAGATTCTTGAATCCATTCACTGAGGATTTGTAACTGTTCCATACACCATTACGTTTCGCCTCGTTAAAGAGCTTCCTGCTTTCCTTGCGTTTTTCAGCAATTTCCGCATTCCACCAAATAGGCTTAGCCTTGCCTTTCCTGTCGATTCTCTTACAGGATTTTTCTGTTGCCTCGGTTAAGACACTCGTTAGTTATTCCACTGCGGAGTCGAGTGTGGACACATTGCCTATGCAAACTTGGCATGGAGGCAGCTTGTCTTCGAGTACACTAGCATAGACAGACCAGTTGGTCTTTCTTCTGTTCGTATAGGGTTTCACTGAATCAACTCTAAAAGAAAAACTGAAATCAAAGTACTTGTGGTCAGAGAAGGAACAGTCCTTTGATACATTCCAATCGCTAATCATATCCGACAACCTATCGCTAATAAGCGTAATATCAAGAACTTCCCTTCTGTTAATCACAATAAAGGTGGGCTCATTACCCCTATTAACTACTGTTAGTGCATTTTCTACTATAAAGTTTAGAAGTAACTCACCTCGTAGATTGACATCCGAGCTGCCCCAGATGGTGAGCATTAGCGTCTGCACATATTATGAGGGTAATGTTGCGTCTATTGACATACGACATCGCCTTCCTAGTTAAACCGTTTGGAGGATCGTCCTGATCGTGACCCATGTAGCAGCTCATAAACCATACTGTCCGTGTTTTGTTTCCTACCGCGACAGTGCAAGTGTCTTTATCGTTGAAATCAGAGAGAATAAAAGCTTTGAGGAAGTTTTTGACCATAACACAAGCTCTGGTCTTACCTTGTTCAGAGTCCGCAAACCCTTTCTTTATACAACAATGGTTCTTGGATGCAAATAAGCGCCTGAAGCTAATCGGAGGAGAAGGGCAGCTGTCGCCGCTTTAGAGTGATGAAGGTTAATTTGTGTGACCTTCATCACAGTCCATCACTATGGACGACTGTGACGTTGTCATCCTCTGGGTCGTCGTCCGATTCCTGAAGGATGTCCTCATCGTCCGCAACCTCCATCCTGCCAAAGAAGTCACCCACTAGTCCTGTGGTCGACTGGGTGTCCTCGCTGGCCGATGAAGCATCGGAATCGTCCTCCATAGTTGCCATATTAGCCTTCGTCACCGGAGCTTGAGGCTTCTCCATGTCATATCCTTTGTAGACGCGGAGGAATATAGTTCCAAAACCCCAGCGTCTGCCGAAGTGACGCCAAAGAGTCACTGTTAATTATAACAGTGGCCTTCCTGGTTTCATCAACAGCGTCTGTAATGCATTAGTAAATGCAAGATAGGCACCAACTAATATCATTCGCTATTGTACTATTAAAAATGCTACTTGGATTTGCTGAAGATTACAACAAAATAATAGTAAATTCTAAACATGAATTAATATTACTACGATCTAAAGATGATACTCAAGTCGTCAAGTCTACTATTAAAGGCGAAAATTTTAATTTAACCATAACAAATATTACATGGAAAGTACCGCATGTAAAGCTTGCTGATGCTTACTAACTGGATACGTTTAAAACAATCAATAATCATCAACCTCTAAATATCGCATTTAGAAGCTGGGATATGTATTTCTATCCATCTCTTCCTCAAACTACTGCTAGTGGAAATGAACGACCACCATTCCTGCTTATAACCCTTCGCAGTAACGATAATACATTTTTACATTGTGATTTAACTGACATTAAGGGTCATCTCAACTCAGACACATATCCTTACGATGATTTAGATCTTAAGTTTGATAGAAATCGATTCGCTCTACTATATGATATGTATTCAAGGTTTCAAAAAAGCTTTTATTCACGACACCCTCAACCACTATTAAAACGAGACACTTTTAAATCGACTGCATCAATAATTGTGTTAGATATAACACATCAAAATCAAATGGTGGAAACTGTGCCTACCGATATACGAATTGAATTGAAAACACTTAAAAATATACCAGCTAACACATCAGCATATTGGTTAATTATACATCGCACCCTATATACAAAAGGGGCACAACTCAAAATACTAAAATTTTCAGGAGAGACAAAAAACTGTTTATGTAAAAATGATTATAATATTTAAAGAAAATATTGTTCCATTATGAAAAAATTCAATATTAAAGAAGGTTCTGCTATACTTTTTTCAATCTTATATTATGTTTGCGAAAATAAAGTAAATTTTGATTTATGACTCTTTAACTGAAATTTTTTCGAAGTACTACTGATATTATCTCAAGTTGTGCCTCTTCAACTGATAAAATGTTTTAAATTTGTAAGTTTCCTAGCCGCCGACTGAATAGCAAGCAGAATAATAAGAAAATCCACAGGAGTGATGAAATGTATGTTTTTATTCAAATGTTTCTATTTTAAAATAAAGCTTTATTCATTTCATTAGCATATATCAAAGTAGCACAAAGTACAAATCAAAAAAGCTCATTATATTAAAAAAATACTCTTCAAAAGTTTACATTTTTATATGCTATTGAAATTATGTAGTAAATAAATATTTGTAATATGGCTCATAAATGTTTTTTGGAATATGATTTTTATCCACCAGTTCTTTTATATCCTTTTGCTTTATTTGTGGAAGCGATAGCCTTTCCGAATAAATCGCGCATAAGCTAAAATTATTATTGTTAAAAAAATGTTTAATGTTTTTAATAACAGCAAAATGAAGTAAATATAAAATGCTTTTCAATTCTTACTTGATGCAACTCCAAGGCTTTAAATTGTTCCTTACACACACTTCCTGAAAGTAAGATGTTTTATAAAAAAATGAATTGGAGTTTTCTTTATTGACTTGGAGAACTTTAATATCACGCCATATAACGAGATAGTCTTGGTATAGATCTGCTATGCTTTTACTGCTTTCAATGAACTCCCGAGAAGTTTTAGCACGTAAGTAATGAGACTCGATTCTTGGAATATTTTGAATAAATTCTCTCATACTGTTTTTGATTTCTGGGCTTACTGTTGTATGATTGTCATGCTTTCCTCGAAGATCCAGCTCAACGAAACCATAGCTGTTCTTTTTTTTATAACTGTTCGTATAACTTTGTCATTTATATCAAGGGTTTCTTTAAAAAAAAAGTCTTACACACTCGAATAGGCTTTAAGTTGAGCTCAAAGAAAAAAGCATTATTAAGTTCGCGAAGCCCATCTGTACAAGTGTATCTATATTTTGGTTTAATTTCTTTCATATGGCTAGCTATATATTCTCTCTGTCTTTGCAAGTTACCGCAACCCCAATATTTTTGAAATATTTCAAGACGCGTCGATTCAGGAATTAGTTCATTGCATCGAAGTCGGCACTCTGCTCCGCAGGGTGGCCGTATACACCTGGCATTTACTTCTTTTTTTTTGACTTGGAAAGTGATGTGTAAGAGACTCCTGCTTAAGATTTTTGTTTCTTTTGTTTCCTGTTTTGAAATGTATATCTAGAACGTGTTCTCTTCCTATTTAGTCTTTTTAAATCTTCTTCTTCTGAGTATTCTTCCGAGGTGCTGCTTTTAGTTTTTCCGGACACACAAAATTCAGTCCCAGAGTCACTAAATGCATTTGTGCTACTATCATCATTATGAGAAGACACGCTGCAATCAGTTTCCATCGTAGTTGAGTAATGTTCAAGGTTTGGGCAAGACATTTTCATCGAAAAAGTCACAACTAAAAATTAAATTTTGTATTGCAAATAATTTAAGATTTTACAAAAGGCATGCACAATAAGTAAACAAACAAATGGCTAACTTAAGATATACATATAAAGAAGCATATTTTTTCTTCTCTAACATTCAATCTTTATCCACAGTTGAGACTATATCTAAGAAAATTTGGATATTTTTACTCTGGTTGGTAGTTCATTTTTTATTTACTGTCAGTACTCCACAAATTGAATCAAATTCAAAAAGTATTGAATCAAGAGATTTTAAAAATAAATATTTCATTCGTAATAATGAAGGAAAGTCAACCTCTAGAAACAAGAGACTTCGAATATCAATCAGATAAATTCGATACAAACAAAACAACACCAACAGCTTTATCGTATGAAGAAAAAAAGAAGAGGAAACAAAAAGTCAATCCTTTTTTCATATTTCAATCAGAATTTTACAAAAACAACAACAACTAGTATACCACTTACAACTGAAAGATCATATCTAATAATACCAGAATTGATAACGGTAGATGATGCAATAGAAGTATTTCGCAGAGATCTAGTTGGAAAAGACCTGAATACAGGTGGTCTAATAGATTTAAACATCCATTTCATCGTCATTTTAATCTTCAAAATGAAAATGCTGAAATACCTATTCGCTGTACATATGAACGTCAATTTACAAAACAATACTTTAAAATAAATTGCTTTGAATATCGTGAATTTGAAAAGGAAAGAATTCTTAGTAATGGTGAAATTGAGAAAGTTCAAGTGCTAGACTTATCACGAAAATTAAATATAAAAATTAACAGTCTTAAAAACTATACACAAACATTAAAAATGACTATTGAATAATAACTTTACTATCAACGTATTTCATTTATCAATACTCTTAATCATTTTTATTCAATTTAATAATAAAAAAAGTATAACACAAGCTCATCAATAAAAAATTTAAAACATTTCATTAGATGGTGAATTAACCAAATATATTGTTACGTTTCGACCTTTTCGATAACGTTTACTTGTTTCAGTTCTTTTAATTAGTCAAAAATAAAATAAAAACACAGCGGAAATTGATTTTGACTTAATCATGATTTATTTTCATTAATACCACTGTTTTATCAAATACACAAAGTAATTTGTTTAGTTCACGCTGCAAAAGCTAAGACACGATGTTTACAATACTGTATCTTAGACAAGACTGACTTCTTTGTGCCTGGCAGTGTCGGCTTATATAGCATTTGACTTGCTACGGTTCTAGAACGTAGTAGAAAAATCCTCACCATGACAATAAGTTTGCAACGTAAAAACATGTGGGTGGCGAATCAACTAACTAATTTTAATTGTAAATTTTATCCGTAATCGAATGGAGGGCTTTAGTTTTTTTTTACAATTGCTATGAAGATTTTTCATATTGATTTCGTAAACAATTTAGTTGATCCTCGTCGTTTCTAGAACTTTCTTGAATGTTCGGTTTCCGTTAGTTCAAATTTGAATACACACGGCTGATTATACTGTGCTTAATCACCGCTGTATTTTTATGTCCGTTAAATTTGAATCCACATTTAAATTTTGTAACAATATTAGTTTTAAATTTAAACTACCAAATCAAACTCTTAATCTGGGAGTAAACTCATCAATTCAACTTGATCCTTTAGAAAACGATTCAATAGAATTCACAGCAACCACAACAACAACAATATCATCGCCCTTAATCCGAAATTCACAAAGTAATGAGAAGAAAAAACTTTTTACTATAGACGATTTGATTAAAGCATTTAGAAAAGACTTAATTAAAAAAAGAAACTAACATTGGTGGTATCATTGTTCGCTGTGGTTATTATAGTAACTATAAATATCATAATTCAGACATCTATTGTTTTCAATACAATCCAGATAAAGATAGATATATTTATCCTGACGAAATAAAGTATAAACAAGAAAATGAAACGAGCTATGTCCTTGGTCGATCTTTAAATGTTGTAAATATAAGAACCATCAATATTAAGGATTATTCACAAACATTTTACACGAGGATAAAGCCCCTTTCAATATGATCAAAGAAATATATTAATTTTTAAAATCATGCGCTATCATGTAGTATGTAAACAACTTAAAAATAATAGAAAATAAACATGGACCATAAACAGAGAAACAACCAATTTGAAGATGAAGCTAGAAAAATAGTTCATTACTACAACTTATCAAAATTAATCAGACTACATATTAAAAAACTGTAATTTTATTTATTAAAAGTTTTATTTCCTATCTATTGTCATGGACTGGCATTCGAATGCACGGACTGACATCAAAATACCCGGACTGAAATTTAAATGCCACGGACTGACATTTAAATGCCACGGACTGACATTCAAATGCCCCGGACAGACATTCAAATGCCCCGGACTGACATTCAAATGCCCCGGACTGACATTCAAATGTCCGGACTGACATTCAAATCAGACATGGAATATTCAATGCAGGTGTCCGGAGGGAAACTCAAATCAAACATGGGAAAACTTAAAAAAATCTACATACACAATTTTACTTGATACCCTAATACTCAACACTTATTTTATGAACACACCTAATACAAACCCCAAAAATAGGACGTCACTATTACAAACAAAATTCCAGGGATGGAAAACGCATTTACATTAGAAAAACATTTATTCACGTAACAAAATACACAATATTTTTAACGATCACGTCTCCCAGCCAGGCATGATCCGAAATTTGTATAGAAAAATGGATGAGAAACCGACTCAAATATACTACTATTGTATTAAAAATCATATAATATTTTATTGTTAATATTATCTTTGTTATCACCGGAGATATTGACAAAATTGCGGGCAAAATCAAGGCGAAAAATCAAAATATAAAAATTGAAAGCCAAACTTCTTTGAAAATATTAAAGAAATTTTTGTGAAGCAAAATGTATTTTCTTTATCTATCAGAAAAATTTACATAAAGCATAAATTTTTTAAAATCAAATAATATTTGTAAAAGCTTTGAAGCCAACAAAGTTTTACATTGCCGAGGTATTCAACTTCGACACGTTGTAGCCCACTGTAAGTTTCAACAGGGTGCTTTCAATTAGAAAACCTTAAAGGTGAGGTCTTACTCTACGATTCTTACATACATTGCTTTGTAATCGGATCGCAATTTCCAAAGATACAGATTTATTACCCTTTTTTCTAATTGGCACCGGTTTTTATGGAAAAAGTGGTCCAGAAACGCCACAAACACAAGACTTTCGTTCATTATTGCTTCCAAAGCTCTTTTTGTTGTTCCAATATATATTACGTCACAGTTTTGTTTATTATTTCGTTGGATTTTGTAAACTACATCGCATTGTTGATGTTTGTTTCTTTTGTCCTGCGTTTTCGTAAATATTTTATCTAGGTTTAAAGGCAAAGCAAGTGTTTGTTGTTGACTAGAATGTTTTTATGGTTTTGCTGTCTGTTAAGCCTGTGCAACCAAGAACTACTTAAATTTTATAATTTTTATTTAATGTAATTTTTGTACAATTATGCCGTTTTATTTTGTAAAAAAATCTAAATTTTTTCACATTTTATAAAAAACTTACTACCATAAAGTTTTCTTAAGGCAAAAATTTTTGCTTCGTAAGTTATGATAACAATACTTTCTAATAAACTCACTATTTCAAATAATTATTATATTGCAAATTTTCAATAAAAAGACCAAAAAATGTTGTACTTTTTTAGAAAAAAAAACGCCATTAAAGTACTGTTTTCGATGCTGTTTAACACATTACATTTCATAAGCCATTTAACTTTCATCATTTGTTATCAGGCCGTGATAGCTCTCCACTGACAGCCACAGTTTAATTTTGTAGCTGAAAAATGTTGTAAGCATATTAATATATTATGTACTGACATTGCGGTTACAGCCCATTGCAGCTTTCCGCGCTTATGGGTTGCGGTGCACATTTTCTCTTTCATGATAATAATAATAACATAAATGTATAATGAAGAATATATTTCTTTGTCTTTTTTAGATAAGCGACATTCATCAATATTATACTAGGAATCATGATTTGCTGCTTGATCTAGACATGGAATATAAATTGGGAATAACCAACGGAGTAAATAATAGAATAACTCTATGTAATATTCTGTTATGGCTTGTCTTTTTTACTAAAAATTATAAAAGTATTGTATATATTTAAATAATTAAATTTTTAAGATAAATAGTATTATTGTAAATTAAATATATATACATATATTTCACTTTTATTATACAATGTGCCTTACATCAAGCATTTGGTTTATTTTCTTTTAAAGCCTTTATATAGCCTTTAAACTAATAATATTTTCTTATCGGTTTTCAATCGATAGCTTAAATGGGGAGCCTTGACAATTGTTCAGCTATTTCAGCATATAGAAATTTTTTTAATATGGAAGGATATGTTTCTAAAGTAATGTTCGGCCATGGTAAATATTTGACAAAACTTTGTCTTAAGTAAAAACAAAAATTAGAAAGAAAAATCGTACATGACATAAAAATAACGTGTAACATTGGGTTAATTTAATATTAATAATGATGGTAAAATCTGAATATTGATAGTGGTAAAGCAGCGTTTACTCTAAAATCAAGTAATAATACAAATAACTCTCGTATGCTTTTTCTAGACATTATTTGTGTAAATACAAATTTGAAATTATTTTAATATTATCTTATTATCTAAACAATTTTTATATTAATTTGTCTACAAATCTCACATAAGCTTGCGTTTCATAAAAGAAATACATAAATTGACTGACAAAATTTGTGTTCACACTGTCGATCAAACCAAAATTTGAGAAAAACTGTCACTCATGTTCGATGGTGTGTAACCCACATAAGCATTGCTAATGGAGATGTGATGGTGAGTGACTTTTCACTCACGCTCGCGACAAAAAGTTTTGTCATCTCTAATTTCTACGCAAGTAGGTAGGTAATGGAGACAATAGACATTCCTTTTGAGCGAGCCAGTGCTGGCATCCTCAAATTTTTTATTTGGCTGTGTGAAAGAGTTTGTGTGTGTGTGTGTTGTGTATACGTGCCCTGCAGATAACGCGACTAGTCCAAACACGCATGTAAAATATACTCCATAAAGGACTAGGTGCAAAAGTAATCCAAGTGTATGAAGAAAACATAGTCTATTTAACTTTGCAATATCATAAGGTCCATATGGTCCATGTTTATACACATCGGACTAACCCAAAAACTACTCCATGTCATTAGAAATGGAACACTCACAAAAAGTTTGTTCGGCACGATTATAGCAATAAGTTCTTGTTTGAAAATGATATACTCCATGCCTGCATTACATCGGACTATGTTGCAAATAGTCTGTTTCAGCTATAATGGATCACGTAGTCCAATATTATCTGCAGGGTGGTTTTTATAAACAGCAATGCACACATATGTGAAAATAATTCTTGATTTCTTATACGAGTATATACAAAATTGTAATTTCACAAGTGTATAGTTGAATCCAAAATATTCCTGATAATGTTAAATCATCCGTAGTCTTGATTTCGAAGATGTTAAAAAATCAAAAAATTTACAATTAATAATTCATGTTATTCTGATTATAGGAAGAATATTGTGAATGATAATATAAAAACGTGTTCTTGAAAAACATTATATAGAGCGAAAAAATGAATTAATGGATATTAATTATATTGATTTATTTTAACAATTACTTACGGGATGGAAATATAGATTTAATTTTCATTTCTTATTTAATTCATTACTTAATTTACTTTTAATCGAATCAAAGTAGGTAGTTAGAACGGAAGTATTAAATCTTAAAATTGGTATAATATCTTTTTATATTAATATAACATAATGTATCTTTTTATAGAGAAGAAACTCTGAAACAAAAATATACAGTTAAAAAATTTTAGATTTCCTCTGATAATGATTTTCTATAGATGTGTGTTGATTTTTCCATTGCTATGGGTGACGATTGATTTATACGTCTCTCAGTCTTTTTTCTGAAGTGTACCAAAAAAATTGTGCGGAGTGAATCTTACTCAGTTAAACCAAAGGATTTTTGTATTAATTTCCGCTTACTAATATATTTTTGAAAATAATCTCAAGTATATCGCTTGATATTGCATCCTATCACATTGATTTGTTTATTTACTTTAAAATATTCTCTTATTGGGTGCTGATTAGCATATTAAGGAGTGTGGGAAACATGTTTTTTGTTAAGGAAGGTCAGAAGTTTTTGATTTCTCTATGTAGAATTAATATATATGAAGCTGCTTGTTTTAAAGCAACAGCATTTAATAAAACATTCTGAAAATTCTTTAATACTTTTTATATTGGATGATATATGCAAAATGGTTTAGTATAAATTAAACTTTCTTATTAAATTTTTAAATTCAATTTGTTGTTATTTATTTTTTGATGTTTCTCGGTTAACTAGTTTTTAAAGGTGGGTATTTGAATTAAGAGGGTTTTTTGCTATTATACGTGTTTTAATTAAATCAAGTTATTTTAATTAAACAATTCAATCACGTTCACGATTTATTACTCGAATAATACACAATTTAAGCATTTAAATTTTGCTATGTATTTGCATTAAACAACGTCTCGCGACTTTAATCTAGGCAACTTCTATATTTACACGACTTTATGCAAGCACTTCTTTTCAATAACTTGTTCTCTTCTTTAAACTTCAACCACATTACGCCTATGTGTGGTATATTCAGCAAATAAGCAACCTTAACCCTTTAACACCTTACATTCGGCCATCCTGTTAATCATCGGTCTCCGATGACAATATCTATTCTTTCGTGTTCTCCATGGCTTCATGAAGTCAGAGCTTGTAGATGTGTTGCCCGAAAAATCACATCGCCCTCTGCGTTTAACCTACAGTACTTTATACGGACCGAAATATTCGTTGGCTAATTTATTGCTCCCAACAAATTTTGTTCGTTTAATAGCAACAAGGTCACCCACTGAATACTCAACATGATTTTTTAGATTTTTGTCGTACTGCTTCTTATAGACTTCTTGAGCTTTCAGGATTTGTTGTTTCGCTTCATTTCGCAGCTGCTGACGATCCATATCGAATTTATTAACGAAATCATCCGCAAGAATTTCCAGATAAAATACATCGATTCACACGTTCGATCTGCCCATTGCCTCTTGGCACATCTGTTGTGGTCAAAACATGTTCGATCGCGTTCTGTTCGGTTTTTCGCAACTTCGTTAGCATATGTTGTTTTTGTGGTGAACATCCAAACAAATTTCGAAAAGCCATCAACTAGCTCTAGAATGTATTTGTATTGTTTACACGTTGAATCAATTGGCCCCAAGTGGTCAATGTGTATAGTCTGTAATGGTACATCGCCTTTATCGATACGTTGTAACATGCCTTCTTTTTTACTGAGCTTCTTGTTGTGTATTATGCATTTGACACAATTTTGTACCATTTTTTTCAAGATGTGGTATATGAAACTGCTGTTGTATTGCATGCGTAGTCTTCGCAACCGACAACTTACCATTCTCGTGACAACTTTGTATTATTTCAACTTCCTTTGCTTTTGGAACAATGAGTAAATCGTTTCCATTTGCTGTTTTATACATTAAACCGCCTTTCACTTTAAAATCTTCATACTAGTGCGACTGAAGTACTGTGGACACTGCTTTGATATACTCATCAGTTTGTTGCATACGTTTATTACGTGCTGTTATTTCTGAAAAAAATCACCATTATGTTAACTGGGTATTGGCTAAGCAATCTGCGTGTTTCATTATAAATCCTGGTCGGTGCTCAACTGTATACGAAGGTACATGACCCACTGTGCAACGTCTCTTGGGATATCTTTTTTTGACGTTGTTTGCTTGAACGCCGAACAATCAGTAACTAGTTTAAATTCAATTCCTAGTAAATAGTGTTGAAACTTTTTGAACGCAAGGTAATCTGCTTTACTTCCATGATATAACTGTGCGATTTATATTCTTGTTTCGATGATCTTTTGCTACAATAAAAAACCAAGTGTAATTTTCCGTTGAAAACTTGAAAAAGAGCTGCACCAAAGCCTTCTATGGATGCGTCTGAGTGCAGCTCTGTTTCGGCATTTCTGTAGTAAATTTTCGGCAAGCCAAGGAAGGCACATCCTTGATATTCTTCCGTGTTGGAAATATGCCAACAGCTTTTGTTTTACCGAGTGAAACGTTACCTTTTTCAGGCATGGCCCAAAAATTCAATTCTGGTTTTTAACAAGAGAGATATATTCGGCTGTGCCGAATCCTATATGCCCTTCACCATAGTAGGGAGTAGAGATCAGCATCGCTCACGTGATTGGCGTGAATCATGCATGATCGTGAGCAGTTTTTTGTTTCAATCACGTCAGCGTGCATGAGTGTGAGTATAAAAAACTTAACGTGAGTTAGCGTGCATGAGTAGATTTTTTGCGTGATCGTTTCGTGATTTTTTCGATTTTGGGATTTTTTCGTATTTTTAATTGGTACGTGGTCTTAAATTTTGTCATGAAGATATAAAACGTTGTGCCTGTATGTATTAATGTGAATGTGACGTGAATGAACGAGTCAAAGTAGCAGTATACGTCCGAGTTTCGACTGGCGAACATTTGCTATTCTTTTTCGTTTTTTCACTCGGGTTCACACAGACGGACAAGACCTAGAAATTTTAAGTTTATGGAAAGAAGCTAAAGATCTTCCAATTCTGCAAAAATTGGCTAAACAGATACTGTGTACCATCCAGCTCAGCTACAAGCGAAGGAGTTTTTTCAATGCCAGGAAGAATACTTGAAGAGATGTGAAACAGACTTCTCGGGAAAAATGTTGACAAAATTTTATTTCTGCATATCCATATCTATTTATCTACTAACGCTAAAGTACAAGGTCCTACTTAATCTTAACAGATTAAGTATGAGCTAGAAAATGAATGAATTTAATCAAAATATTTTAAATATGTACATATATACATAATTATAAATTTCTCTTCAAAACTTTAAAATACAAAAAAAATTTTATTTTATTTAAGAATTTTCAATTGTATTCAATTTTCAAATTTAATTTTAACTACAAAGTTTGAAATCGCATGGTACAAACTCGTATGTACATACATACACAGTGTAGATCCTGCGTGAGAACCCTACATTCGTACGCGTTTTTACATTAATATATAAAAATTTTTTGGTCTTTCAAAAGAAGTACCTTCAAATTAAGGGTGGTGTTTAGGAGGATATAAGTGTACTTTCGAATAGCATAACAAAGTATTTTTTAGCAAGTATTTATAGCGAAATAATTGATCACAAAGGTTTGTGATGCGCAAAAAACGGAAGTAACTTTGAAAGTTAAAGTGTGTTTTCGTAATTTTTGGCGAATTTTGCATAATAAAGTACACAAATATAGTACCTAAAAGAAAGGTTAGGTTAGGTTCCATTGGCAGCCTTGATCAAGCACAGCTCACGTGGGTCCATCAATTAGTTCCCGTTGTGCTACCATATTGTCCCGTCTTCCAAGGGTCCTATGTTATCTGGCTGCTGATATTCTCACACAGCCACCCGGTTGATTCAATGAAGGAGTGGATCTTTTTTAAATCAATATTAGAGAGACAAGTTTTGTCCCCAAGGGTTCTTTGACCGAAAAGTTTAAGTCTTAGATCATCGAATGCCGGACAATGACAGAGAAGATGTTCCGTCGATTCTTCCTCTTCTTCATCGCCGCAGCTTCTACATATGTCATTGTAATTGAGCCCTAACCTTTGGGCGTGCCTCCCAATAGGCCAGCGTCCAGTTATTACCGCGATTAGGTTTCTGAGATGAAGTCTGGATAGCTGTAGTGCTCGCCTAGTCCTTTTTTCATCTATTATGGGCTAGATTTTCTAGTTTCCCTACAGGTAGTTTCATCTAACCATTTCTGAATTGCAGTAAGGTGAAACTTATGTGCAATAAGTTGTTTACTCATTGGGAGAGAGACGCCTATGTCTTGTGTTGAATCGTTTTGATTTAAAGTGGAGCCTGCATGCGCCAACGCGTCCGCGATACAGTTTCCGTGTATGTCCCTGTGTCCTGGTACCCACTTAAGGGTGACCGTTGAATGTTTTGCTATCTCGTCCAGAGATATCCGGCATTCCTTGAAAATTTTTGATGTGATGAACACATTCTCCAGGGATCTAATGGCCGCCTTACTATCGGTAATGATCTGAATATCCCTACCAGATATTTCACCATACCGAATGGATTTTACGGCTGTGTAGATGGCCGTTATTTCAGCCTGAATGATACTGCAGTGGTCGAGCAGTCTTAAAGGAATACACCAGTTTAGCTGCTCGGAGTAAATGCCAGAACCGACACCATTCAGTGATTTAGACCCGTCCGTGAAAATTTGAATTACATTCGCGGGTGTATGTAGGTCATCAGGGTGGACTGCGTTATCCGAAAAGCTTACAGAGAAGCCAGGATCAAAGATTGGCTCAGGTGTGACATAGTCAACGTTCATGTGCCAATTTATATTATATAGGATGTTGGCATGACCGATATTGTAATCTCTCCATGCTCTGGTGGCTTTTAGTCTTATTGCCGTGTTCGCAGCCAACTTTTTAGCCAAAATGTCTGGTGGTAGCCAATTCAATATCGTGAACAGTGCCATAGAAGGAGTTGTTCTAATGGCACCTGTTACTGTTATTGCCATCATTCTCATTATACGTTCAAACTTAGTTTGATGACTCTTCTGCCTAAGCGCCGGCCACCAAACGACTGCACCGTAGAATAGAATGATTTAATGACACATTCGTATAGCCAGTATACAGTTGCTGCCTTAGTGGTTCTGGAAATAATATTCATATTCCAGTTCAATTTACTATCTAGTATTATTCCAAGATATTTGGCACTATCGGATAGTTTCGGAGGAACCCCATTCAGCTTTGGGGTAACAAATTTGGGAATTTTGTATCTCCTAGTGAAAAGTACCAGATCCTTTTTGTCAGGATTAACATCCAGACCACATCCCCGGCACAATTTTACGAGGACATCCAGTGCGGATTCCATGAGTTCAGACAGTAGCCTGGGATCCTTAACCATAGCCATGACCGCGACGTCATCCGCATACGCAATCGTTCTGCAGCACGTCTTATCCATGGCCCTGAGGAGGAAATTTATATTTAGGTTCCAAAGTAATGGCGGGAGTACACCTCCTTGCGGGGTGCCCGTGGTAGCCACTTTGGAAATGTTTGCGGCGCTCCAGTTAGATTCAATACGCCGAAAGTGCAAGATGCTACTAACAAATTGGATGATCTCTGGGTCGATCTTCAGTAGCCTCATAGCATTAATAACCGACTCTGGTTTAACATTGTTGAAAGCTCCCTCAATATCCAGGAAAGCAACTAATGCGAACTCCTTGTATTGTAGGGATCTCTCTATGTGACCCACCAATAAGTGAAGCGCAGTTTCGGTGGACTTTCCTTTCGTATAGGCATGTAGAGCCATTGACAAGGAATTATGTCCTAGTTTTCACCTGATATGTATGTCTATAATCCTCTTCAGTGTTTTCAGCAGAAAGGAGGATAGACTAATTGGCCTGAAGTCTTTAGCCTTAGTGTGCGATGTTTTCCCCCCCTTCGGGATGAAGACAATCTTATATGTTGTCCATATAGATGGGACATGTGAGAGACTTAGGCAGGCTCTGAAAATCACCAAGAGCCATGGCATCAGTGTCTCTAGGTTATTTTGCAGATCCGAGCGCCATTAAGAATTACCTCCCTCGGCACATCATCAGTGCAGCCGGGGAAGTGAGTATTCATCAGAATCTCAAGGGTCTCCTGACTAGTTGTTGTCCAGGATCCATCTGACTTCTGTATATACGATGGAATAACTGGTCTTGATGATAAGATCTTACGTAGCCGACTTGTCTCCGAGGAGTTTTCTACATCACTGCAGAATTCCCTCCATGACCGTCTTCTAGCCTTCCTTATAAGATTCTTGAATCCATTTACTGAGGATTTGTAACTGTTCCATACACCATTACGTTTCGCCTCGTTAAAGAGCTTCCTGCTTTCCTTGCGTTTTTCATCAATTTCCGCATTCCACCAAATAGGCTTAGCCTTGCCTTTCCTGTCGATTCTCATACAGGATTTTTCTGTTGCCTCGGTTAAGACACTCGTTAGTTATTCCACTGCGGAGTCGAGTGTGGACACATTGCCTATGCAAACTTGGCATGGAGGCAGCTTGTCTTCGAGTACACTAGCATAGACAGAACAGTTGGTCTTTCTTCTGTTCGTATAGGGTTTCACTGAATCAACTCTAAGAGAAAAACTGAAATCAAAGTACTTGTGGTCACAGTCCTTTGACACATTCCAATCGCTAATCATATCCGACAACCTATCGCTAATAAGTGTAATATCAAGAACTTCCCTTCTGTTAATCACAATAAAGGTGGGCTCATTACCCCTATTAACTACTGTTAGTGCATTTGCTACTATAAAGTTTAGAAGTAACTCACCTCGTAGATTGACATCCGAACTGCCCCAGATGGTATGGTGAGCATTAGCGTCTGCACATATTATGAGGGTAATGTTGCGCCTATTGACATACGACATCGCCTTCCTGGTTAAACCGTTTGGAGGATCGTCCTGATCGTGACCCATGTAGCAGCTCATAAACCATACTGTCCGTGTTTTGTTTCCCACCGCGACAGTGCAAGTGTCTTTATCGCTGAAATCAGAGATGACTGATGTGGTCGACTGGGTGTCCTCGCTGGCCGATGAAGCAGCGGAATCGTCCTCCATAGTTGCCATATTAGCCTTCGTCACCGGAGCTTGAGGCTTCTCCATGTCATCACCTTTGTAGACGCGAAGGAAGATAGGTTCAAAACCATAGAATATCTTCCCCTGCGTCTGCCGAAGTGACGCCAAAGAGTCACTGTTAATTATAACAGTGGCCTTCCTGGTTTCATCAACAGCGTCTGTAATGCATTAGTAAATGCAAGATAGGCACCAACTAATATCATTCGCTATTGTACTATTAAAAATGCTACTTGGATTTGCTGAAGATTACAACAAAATAATAGTAAATTCTAAACATGAATTCATATTACTACGATCTAAAGATGATACTCAAGTCGTCAAGTCTACTATTAAAGGCGAAAATTTTAATTTAACCATAACAAATATTACATGGAAAGTACCGCATGTAAAGCTTGCTGATGCTTACAAACTGGAAACGTTTGAAACAATCACTAATCGTCAACCTCTAAATATCGCATTTAGAAGCTGGGATATGTATTTCTATCCATCTCTTCCTCAAACTACTGCTAGTGGAAATGAACGACCACCATTCCTGCTTATAACCCTTCGCAGTAACGATAATACATTTTTACATTGTGATTTAACTGACATTAAGGGTCATCTCAACTCAGACACATATCCTTACGATGATTTAGATCTTAAGTTTGATAGAAATCGATTCGCTCTACTATATGATATGTATTCAAGGTTTCAAAAAAGCTTTTATTCACGACATCCTCAACCACTATTAAAACGAGACACTTTTAAATCGACTGCATCAATAATTGTGTTAGATATAACACATCAAAATCAAATGGTGAAAACTGTGCCTACCGATATACGAATTGAATTGAAAACACTTAAAAATATACCAGCTAACACATCAGCATATTGTTTAATTATACATCGCACCCTAAATACAAAAGGGGCACAACTCAAAATACTAAAATTTTCAGGAGAGACAAAAAACTGTTTATGTAAAAATGATTATAATATTTAAAGAAAATATTGTTCCATTATGAAAAAATTCAATATTGAAGAAGGTTCTGCTATACTTTTTTCAATCTTATATTATGTTTGCGAAAATAAAGTAAAATTTTGATTTATGACTCTTTAACTGAAATTTTTTCGAAGTACTACTGATATTATCTCAAGTTGTGCCTCTTCAACTGATAAAATGTTTTAAATTTGTAAGTTTCCTAGCCGCCGACTGAATAGCAAGCAGAATAATAAGAAAATCCACAGGAGTGATGAAATGTATGTTTTTATTCAAATGTTTCTATTTTAAAATAAAGCTTTATTCATTTCATTAGCATATATCAAAGTAGCACAAAGTACAAATCAAAAAAGCTCATTATATTAAAAAAATACTCTTCAAAAGTTTACATTTTTATATGCTATTGAAATTATGTAGTAAATAAATATTTGTAATATGACTCATAAAAGTTTTTTAGAATATGATTTTTATCCACCAGTTCTTTTATATCCTTTTGCTTTATTTGTGGAAGCGATAGCCTTTCCGAATAAATCGCGCATAAGCTAAAATTATTATTGTTAAAAAATGTTTAATGTTTTTAATAACAGCAAAATGAAGTAAATATAAAATGCTTCTCAATTCTTACTTGATGCAACTCCAAGGCTTTAAATTGTTCCTTACACACACTTCCTGAAAGTAAGATGTTTTATAAAAAAATGAATTGGAGTTTTCTTTATTGACTTGGAGAACTTTAATATCACGCCATATAACGAGATACTTTATAGTCTTGGTATAGATCTGCTATGCTTTTACTGCTTTCAATGAACTCCCGAGAAGTTTTAGCACGTAAGTAATGAGACTCGATTCTTGGAATATTTTGAATAAATTCTCTCATACTGTTTTTGATTTCTGGACTTACTGTTGTATGATTGTCATGCTTTCCTCGAAGATCCAGCTCAACGAAACCATAGCTGTTCTTTTTTTTTATAACTGTTCGTATAACTTTGTCATTTATATCAAGGGTTGCTTTAAAAAAAAGTCTTACACACTCGAATAGGCTTTAAGTTGAGCTCAAAGAAAAAAGCATTATTAAGTTCGCGAAGCCCATCTGTACAAGTGTATCTGTATTTTGGTTTAATTTCTTTCATATGGCTAGCTATAAATTCTCTCTGTCTTTTCAAGTTACCGCAACCCCAATATTTTTGAAATATTTCAAGACGCGTCGATTCAGGAATTAGTTCATTGCATCGAAGTCGGCACTTTGCTCCGCAGGGTGGCCGTATACACCTGGCATTTACTTCTTTTTTTCGACTTGGAAAGTGATGTGTAAGAGACTCCTGCGTTTCTTAAAGATTTTTGTTTCTTTTGTTTCCTGTTTTGAAATGTATATCTAGAACGTGTTCTCTTCCTATTTAGTCTTTTTAAATCTTCTTCTTCTGAGTATTCTTCCGAGGTGCTGCTTTTAGTTTTTCCTGACACACAAAATTCAGTCCCAGAGTCACTAAATGCATTTGTGCTACTATCATCATTATGAGAAGACACGCTGCAATCAGTTTCCATCGTAGTTGAGTAATGTTCAAGGTTTGGGCAAGACATTTTCATCGAAAAAGTCACAACTAAAAATTAAATTTTGTATTGCAAATAATTTAAGATTTTACAAAAGGCATGCACAATAAGTAAACAAACAAATGGCTAACTTAAGATATACATATAAAGAAGCATATTGTTTCTTCTCTAACATTCAATCTTTATCCACAGTTGAGACTATATCTAAGAAAATTTGGATATTTTTACTCTGGTTGGTAGTTCATTTTTTATTTACTGTCAGTACTCCACAAATTGAATCAAATTCAAAAAGTATTGAATCAAGAGATTTTAAAAATAAATATATCATTCGTAATAATGAAGGAAAGTCAACCTCTAGAAACAAGAGACTTCGAATATCAATCAGATAAATTCGATACAAACACAACAACAACAACAGCTTTATCGTATGAAGAAAAAAAGAAGAGGAAACAAAAAGTCAATCCTTTTTTCATATTTCAATCAGAATTTTACAAGAACAACAACAACTAGTATACCACTTACAACTGAAAGATCATATCTAATAATACCAGAATTGATAACGGTAGATGATGCAATAGAAGTATTTCGCAGAGATCTAGTTGGAAAAGACCTGAATACAGGTGGTCTAATAGATTTAAACATCCATTTCATCGTCATTTTAATCTTCAAAATGAAAATGCTGAAATACCTATTCGCTGTACATATGAACGTCAATTTACAAAACAATACTTTAAAATAAATTGCTTTGAATATCGTGAATTTGAAAAGGAAAGAATTCTTAGTAATGGTGAAATTGAGAAAGTTCAAGTGCTAGACTTATCACGAAAATTACATATAAAAATTACTAGTCTTAAAAACTATACACAAACATTAAAAATGACTATTGAATAATAACTTTACTATCAACGTATTTCATTTATCAATACTCTTAATCATTTTTATTCAATTTAATAATAAAAAAAGTATAACACAAGCTCATCAATAAAAAATTTAAAACATTTCATTAGATGGTGAATTAACCAAATATATTGTTACGTTTCGACCTTTTCGATAACGTTTACTTGTTTCAGTTCTTTTAATTAGTCAAAAATAAAATAAAAACACAGCGGAAATTGATTTTGACTTAATCATGATTTATTTTCATTAATACCACTGTTTTATCAAATACACAAAGTAATTTGTTTAGTTCACGCTGCAAAAGCTAAGACACGATGTTTACAATACTGTATCTTAGACAAGACTGACTTCTTTGTGCCTGGCAGTGTCGGCTTATATAGCATTTGACTTGCTACGGTTCTAGAACGTAGTAGAAAAATCCTCACCATGACAATAAGTTTGCTTGTGGCCTTGTTGTTATTCAGCTATGTTATTAAAGCTGCGTGGAGATGGCAGTAGCAACGTAAAAACATGTGGGTGGCGAATCAACTAACTAATTTTAATTGTAAATTTTATCCGTAATCGAATGGAGGGCTTTAGTTTTTTTTTTACAATTGCTATGAAGATTTTTCATATTGATGTCGTAAACAATTTAGTTGATCCTCGTCGTTTCTAGAACTTTCTTGAATGTTCGGTTTCCGTTAGTTCAAATTTGAATACACACGGCTGATTATACTGTGCTTAATCACCGCTGTATTTTTATGTCCGTTAAATTTGAATCCTCATTTAAATTTTGTAACAATATTAGTTTTAAATTTAAACTACCAAATCAAACTCTTAATCTGGGAGTAAACTCATCAATTCAACTTGATCCTTTAGAAAACGATTCAATAGAATTCACAGCAACCACAACAACAACAATATCATCGCCCTTAATCCGAAATTCACAAAGTAATGAGAAGAAAAAACTTTTTACTATAGACGATTTGATTAAAGCATTTAGAAAAGACTTAATTAAAAAAAGAAACTAACATTGGTGGTATCATTGTTCGCTGTGGTTATTATAGTAACTATAAATATCATAATTCAGACATCTATTGTTTTCAATACAATCCAGATAACGATAGATATATTTATCCTGACGAAATAAAGTATAAACAAGAAACTGAAACGAGCTATGTCCTTGGTCGATCTTTAAATGTTGTAAATATAAGAACCATCAATATTAAGGATTATTCACAAACATTTTACACGAGGATAAAGCCCCTTTCAATATGATCAAAGAAATATATTAATTTTTAAAATCATGCGCTATCATGTAGTATGTAAACAACTTAAAAATAATAGAAAATAAACATGGACCATAAACAGAGAAACAACCAATTTGAAGATGAAGCTAGAAAAATAGTTCATTACTACAACTTATCAAAATTAATCAGACTACATATTAAAAAACTGTAATTTTATTTATTAAAAGTTTTATTTCCTATCTATTGCCATGGACTGGCATTCGAATGCACGGACTGACATCAAAATACCCGGACTGAAATTTAAATGCCACGGACTGACATTTAAATGCCACGGACAGACATTCAAATGCCCCGGACTGACATTCAAATGCCCCGGACTGACATTCAAATGTCCGGACTGACATTCAAATCAGACATGGAACATTCAATGCAGGTGTCCGGAGGGAAACTCAAATCAAACATGGGAAAACTTAACAAAAATCTACATACACAATTTTACTTGATACCCTAATACTCAACACTTATTTTATGAACACACCTAATACAAACCCCAAAAATAGGACGTCACTATTACAAACAAAATTCCAGGGATGGAAAACGCATTTACATTAGAAAAACATTTATTCACGTAACAAAATACACAATATTTTTAACGATCACGTCTCCCAGCCAGGCATGATCCGAAATTTGTATAGAAAAATGGATGAGAAACCGACTCAAATATACTACTATTGTATTAAAAATCATATAATTTTTTATCGTTAATATTATCTTTGTTATCACCGGAGATATTGACAAAATTGCGGGCAAAATCAAGGCGAAAAATCAAAATTTAAAAATTGAAAGCCAAACTTCTTTGAAAATATTAAAGAAATTTTTGTGAAGCAAAATGTATTTTCTTTATCTATCAGAAAAATTTACATAAAGCATAAATTTTTTAAAATCAAATAATATTTGTAAAAGCTTTGAAGCCAACAAAGTTTTACATTGCCGAGGTATTCAACTTCGACACGTTGTAGCCCACTGTAAGTTTCAACAGGGTGCTTTCAATTAGAAAACCTTAAAGGTGAGGTCTTACTCTACGATTCTTACATACATTGCTTTGTAATCGGATCGCAATTTCCAAAGATACAGATTTATTACCCTTTTTTCTAATTGGCACCGGTTTTTATGGAAAAAGTGGTCCAGAAACGCAACAAACACGACTTTCGTTCATTATTGCTTCCAAAGCTCTTTTTGTTGTTCCAATATATATTACGTCACAGTTTTGTTTATTATTTCGTTGGATTTTGTAAACTACATCGCATTGTTGATGTTTGTTTCTTTTGTCCTGCGTTTTCGTAAATATTTTATCTAGGTTTAAAGGCAAAGCAAGTGTTTGTTGTTGACTAGAATGTTTTTATGGTTTTGCTGTCTGTTAAGCCTGTGCAACCAAGAACTACTTAAATTTTATAATTTTTATTTAATGTAATTTTTGTACAATTATGCCGTTTTATTTTGTAAAAAAATCTAAATTTTTTCACATTTTATAAAAAAACTTACTACCATAAAGTTTTCTTAAGGCAAAAATTTTGCTTCGTAAGTTATGATAACAATACTTTCTAATAAACTCACTATTTCAAATAATTATTATATTGCAAATTTTCAATAAAAAGACCAAAAAATGTTGTACTTTTTTAAAAAAAAAAAACGCCATTAAAGTACTGTTTTCGATGCTGTTTAACACATTACATTTCATAAGCCATTTAACTTTCATCATTTGTTATCAGGCCGTGATAGCTCTCCACTGACAGCCACAGTTTAATTTTGTAGCTGAAAAATGTTGTAAGCAAATTAATCTATTATGTACTGACATTGCGGTTACAGCCCATTGCAGCTTTCCGCGCTTATGGGTTGCGGTGCACATTTCCTGTTTCATGATAATAATAATAATAACATAAATGTATAATGAAGAATATATTTCTTTGTCTTTTTTAGATAAGCGACATTCATCAATATTATACTAGGAATCATGATTTGCTGCTTGATCTAGACATGGAATATAAAATGGGAATAACCAACGGAGTAAATAATAGAATAACTCTATGTAATATTCTGTTATGGCTTGTCTTTTTTACTAAAAATTATAAAAGTATTGTATGTATTTAAATAATTAAATTTTTAAGATAAATAGTATTATTGTAAATTAAATATATATACATATATTTCACTTTTATTATACAATGTGCCTTACATCAAGCATTTGGTTTATTTTCTTTTAAAGCCTTTATATAGCCTTTAAACTAATAATATTTTCTTATCGGTTTTCAATCGATAGCTTAAATGGGGAGCCTTGACAATTGTTCAGCTATTTCAGCATATAGAAATTTTTTTAATATGGAAGGATATGTTTCTAAAGTAATGTTCGGCCATGGTAAATATTTGACAAAACTTTGTCTTAAGTAAAAACAAAAATTAGAAAGAAAAATCGTACATGACATAAAAATAACGTGTAACATTGGGTTAATTTAATATTAATAATGATGGTAAAATCTGAATATTGATAGTGGTAAAGCAGCGTTTACTCTAAAATCAAGTAATAATACAAATAACTCTCGTATGCTTTTTCTAGACATTATTTGTGTAAATACAAATTTGAAATTATTTTAATATTATCTTATTATCTAAACAATTTTTATATTAATTTGTCTACAAATCTCGCATAAGCTTGCGTTTCATAAAAGAAATACATAAATTGACTGACGAAATTTGTGTTCACACTGTCGATCAAACCAAAATTTGAGAAAAACTGTCACTCATGTTCGATGGTGTGTAACCCACATAAGCATTGCTAATGGAGATGTGATGGTGAGTGACTTTTCACTCACGCTCGCGATAAAAAGTTTTGTCATCTCTAATTTCTACGCAAGTAGATAGGTAATGGAGACAATAGACATTCCTTTTGAGCGAGCCAGTGCTGGCATCCTCAAATTTTTTATTTGGCTGTGTGAAAGAGTTTGTGTGTGTGTGTGTTGTGTATACGTGCCCTGCAGATAACGCGACTAGTCCAAACACGCATGTAAAATATACTCCATAAAGGACTAGGTGCAAAAGTAATCCAAGTGTATGAAGAAAACATAGTCTATTTAACTTTGCAATATCATAAGGTCCATATGGTCCATGTTTTTACACATCGGACTAACCCAAAAACTACTCCATGTCATTAGAAATGGAACACTCACAAAAAGTTTGTTCGGCACGATTATAGCAATAAGTTCTTGTTTGAAAATGATATACTCCATGCCTGCATTACATCGGACTATGTTGCAAATAGTCTGTTTCAGCTATAATGGATCACGTAGTCCAATATTATCTGCAGGGTGGTTTTTATAAACAGCAATGCACACATATGTGAAAATAATTATTGGTTTCTTATACGAGTATATACAAAATTGTAATTTCACAAGTGTATAGTTGAATCCAAAATATTCCTGATAATGTTAAATCATCCGTAGTCTTGATTTCGAAGATGTTAAAAAATCAAAAAATTTACAATTAATAATTCATGTTATTCTGATTATAGGAAGAATATTGTGAATGATAATATAAAAACGTGTTCTTGAAAAACATTATATAGAGCGAAAAAATGAATTAATGGATATTAATTATATTGATTTATTTTAACAATTACTTACGGGATGGAAATATAGATTTAATTTTCATTTCTTATTTAATTCATTACTTAATTTACTTTTAATCGAATCAAAGTAGGTAGTTAAAACGGAAGTATTAAATCTTAAAATTGGTATAATATCTTTTTATATTAATATAACATAATGTATCTTTTTATAGAGAAGAAACTCTGAAACAAAAATATACAGTTAAAAAATTTTAGATTTCCTCTGATAATGATTTTCTATAGATGTGTGTTTATTTTTTTATTGCTATGGGTGACGATTGATTTATACGTCTCTCAGTCTTTTTTTGAAGTGTACCAAACAAATTGTGCGGAGTGAATCTTACTCAGTTAAACCAAAGGATTTTTTTTATTAATTTCCGCTTACTAATATATTTTTGAAAATAATCCCAAGTATATCGCTTGATATTGCATCCTATCACATTGATTTGTTTATTTACTTAAAAATATTCTCTTATTGGGTGCTGATTAGCATATTAAGGAGTGTGGGAAACATGTTTTTTGTTAAGGAAGGTCAGAAGTTTTTGATTTCTCTATGTAGAATTAATATATATGAAGCTGCTTGTTTTAAAGCAACAGCATTTAATAAAACATTCTGAAAATTCTTTAATACTTTTTATATTGGATGATATATGCAAAATGGTTTAGTATAAATTAAACTTTCTTATTAAATTTTTAAATTCAATTTGTTGTGATTTATTTTTTGATGTTTCTAGGTTAACTAGTTTTTAAAGGTGGGTATTTGAATTAAGAGGGTTTTTTGCTATTATACGTGTTTTAATTAAATCAAGTTATTTTAATTAAACAATTCAATCACGTTCACGATTTATTACTCGAATAATACACAATTTAAGCATTTAAATTTTGCTATGTATTTGCATTAAACAACGTCTCGCGACTTTAATCTAGGCAACTTCTATATTTACACGACTTTATGCAAGCACTTCTTTTCAATAACTTGTTCTCTTCTTTAAACTTCAACCACATTACGCCTATGTGTGGTATATTCAGCAAATAAGCAACCTTAACCCTTTAACACCTTTACATTCGGCCATCCTGTTAATCATCGGTCTCCGATGACAATATCTATTCTTTCGTGTTCTCCATGGCTTCATGAAGTCAGAGCTTGTAGATGTGTTGCCCGAAAAATCACATCGCCCTCTGCGTTTAACCTACAGTACTTTATACGGACCGAAATATTCGTTGGCTAATTTATTGCTCCCAACAAATTTTGTTCGTTTAATAGCAACAAGGTCACCCACTGAATACTCAACATGATTTTTTAGATTTTTGTCGTACTGCTTCTTATAGACTTCTTGAGCTTTCAGGATTTGTTGTTTCGCTTCATTTCGCAGCTGCTGACGATCCATATCGAATTTATTAACGAAATCATCCGCAAGAATTTCCAGATAAAATACATACATCGATTCACACGTTCGATCTGCCCATTGCCTCTTGGCACATCTGTTGTGGTCAAAACATGTTCGATCGCGTTCTGTTCGGTTTTTCGCAACTTCGTTAGCATATGTTGTTTTTGTGGTGAACATCCAAACAAATTTCGAAAAGCCATCAACTAGCTCTAGAATGTATTTGTATTGTTTACACGTTGAATCCATTGGCCCCAAGTGGTCAATGTGTATAGTCTGTAATGGTACATCGCCTTTATCGATACGTTGTAACATGCCTTCTTTTTTACTGAGCTTCTTGTTGTGTATTATGCATTTGACACAATTTTGTACCATTTTTTTCAAGATGTGGTATATGAAACTGCTGTTGTATTGCATGCGTAGTCTTCGCAACCGACAACTTACCATTCTCGTGACAACTTTGTATTATTTCAACTTCCTTTGCTTTTGGAACAATGAGTAAATCGTTTCCATTTGCTGTTTTATACATTAAACCGCCTTTCACTTTAAAATCTTCATACTAGTGCGACTGAAGTACTGTGGACACTGCTTTGATATACTCATCAGTTTGTTGCATACGTTTAATACGTGCTGTTATTTCTGAAAAAAATCACCATTATGTTAACTGGGTATTGGCTAAGCAATCTGCGTGTTTCATTATAAATCCTGGTCGGTGCTCAACTGTATACGAAGGTACATGACCCACTGTGCAACGTCTCTTGGGATATCTTTTTTTGACGTTGTTTGCTTGAACGCCGAACAATCAGTAACTAGTTTAAATTCAATTCCTAGTAAATAGTGTTGAAACTTTTTGAACGCAAGGTAATCTGCTTTACTTCCATGATATAACTGTGCGATTTATATTCTTGTTTCGATGATCTTTTGCTACAATAAAAAACCGAGTGTAATTTTCCGTTGAAAACTTGAAAAAGAGCTGCACCAAAGCCTTCTATGGATGCGTCTGAGTGCAGCTCTGTTTCGGCATTTCTGTAGTAAATTTTCGGCAAGCCAAGGAAGGCACATCCTTGATATTCTTCCGTGTTGGAAATATGCCAACAGCTTTTGTTTTACCGAGTGAAACGTTACCTTTTTCAGGCATGGCCCAAAAATTCAATTCTGGTTTTTAACAAGAGAGATATATTCGGCTGTGCCGAATCCTATATGCCCTTCACCATAGTATGGAGTAGAGATCAGCATCGCACACGTGATTGGCGTGAATCATGCATGATCGTGAGCAGTTTTTTGTTTCAATCACGTCAGCGTGCATGAGTGTGAGTATAAAAAACTTAACGTGAGTTAGCGTGCATGAGTAGATTTTTTGCGTGATCGTTTCGTGATTTTTTCGATTTTGGGATTTTTTCGTATTTTTAATTGGTACGTGGTCTTCAATTTTGTCATGAAGATATAAAACGTTGTGCCTGTATGTATTAATGTGAATGTGACGTGAATGAACGAGTCAAAGTAGCAGTATACGTCCGAGTTTCGACTGGCGAACATTTGCTATTCTTTTTCGTTTTTTCACTCGGGTTCACACAGACGGACAAGACCTAGAAATTTTAAGTTTATGGAAAGAAGCTAAAGATCTTCCAATTCTGCAAAAATTGGCTAAACAGATACTGTGTACCATCCAGCTCAGCTACAAGCGAAGGAGTTTTTTCAATGCCAGGAAGAATACTTGAAGAGATGTGAAACAGACTTCTCGGGAAAAATGTTGACAAAATTTTATTTCTGCATATCCATATCTATTTATCTACTAACGCTAAAGTACAAGGTCCTACTTAATCTTAACAGATTAAGTATGAGCTAGAAAATGAATGAATTTAATCAAAATATTTTAAATATGTACATATATACATAATTATAAATTTCTCTTCAAAACTTTAAAATACAAAAAAAATTTTATTTTATTTAAGAATTTTCAATTGTATTCAATTTTCAAATTTAATTTTAACTACAAAGTTTGAAATCGCATGGTACAAACTCGTATGTACATACATACACAGTGTAGATCCTGCGTGAGAACCCTACATTCGTACGCGTTTTTACATTAATATATAAAAATTTTTTGGTCTTTCAAAAGAAGTACCTTCAAATTAAGGGTGGTGTTTAGGAGGATATAAGTGTACTTTCGAATAGCATAACAAAGTATTTTTTAGCAAGTATTTATAGCGAAATAATTGATCACAAAGGTTTGTGATGCGCAAAAAACGGAAGTAACTTTGAAAGTTAAAGTGTGTTTTCGTAATTTTTGGCGAATTTTGCATAATAAAGTACACAAATATAGTACCTAAAAGAAAGGTTAGGTTAGGTTCCATTGGCAGCCTTGATCAAGCACAGCTCACGTGGGTCCATCAATTAGTTCCCGTTGTGCTACCATATTGTCCAGTCTTCCAAGGGTCCTATGTTATCTGGCTGCTGATATTCTCACGCAGCCACCCGGTTGATTCAATGAAGGAGTGGATCTTTTTTAAATCAATATTAGAGAGACAAGTTTTGTCCCCAAGGGTTCTTTGACCGAAAAGTTTAAGTCTTAGATCATCGAATGCCGGACAATGACAGAGAAGATGTTCCGTCGATTCTTCCTCTTCTTCATCGCCGCAGCTTCTACATATGTCATTGTAATTGAGCCCTAACCTTTGGGCGTGCCTCCCAATAGGCCAGCGTCCAGTTATTACCGCGATTAGGTTTCTGAGATGAAGTCTGGATAGCTGTAGTGCTCGCCTAGTCCTTTTTTCATCTATTACGGGTCAGATTTTCTAGTTTCCCTACAGGTAGTTTCATCTAACCATTTCTGAATTGCAGTAAGGTGAAACTTATGTGCAATAAGTTGTTTACTCATTGGGAGAGAGACGCCTATGTCTTGTGCTGAATCGTTTTGATTTAGAGTGGAGCCTGCTCGCTATCTCGTCCAGAGATATCCGGCATTCCTTGAAAATTTTTGATGTGATGAACACATTCTCCAGGGATCTAATGGCCGCCTTACTATCGGTAATGATCTGAATATCCCTACCAGATATTTCACCATACCGAATGGATTTTACGGCTGTGTAGATGGCCGTTATTTCAGCCTGAATGATACTGCAGTGGTCGAGCAGTCTTAAAGGAATACACCAGTTTAGCTGCTCGGAGTAAATGCCAGAACCGACACCATTCAGTGATTTAGACCCGTCCGTGAAAATTTGAATTACATTCGCGAGTGTATGTAGGTCATCAGGGTGGACTGCGTTATCCGAAAAGCTTACAGAGAAGCCAGGATCAAAGATTGGCTCAGGTGTGACATAGTCAACGTTCATGTGCCAATTTATATTATATAGGATGTTGGCATGACCGATATTGTAATCTCTCCATGCTCTGGTGGCTTTTAGTCTTATTGCCGTGTTCGCAGCCAACTTTTTAGCCAAAATGTCTGGTGGTAGCCAATTCAATATCGTGAACAGTGCCATAGAAGGAGTTGTTCTAATGGCACCTGTTACTGTTATTGCCATCATTCTCATTATACGTTCAAACTTAGTTTGATGACTCTTCTGCCTAAGCGCCGGCCACCAAACGACTGTGCACCGTAGAATAGAATGATTTAATGACACATTCGTATAGCCAGTATACAGTTGCTGCCTTAGTGGTTCTGGAAATAATATTCATATTCCAGTTCAATTTACTATCTAGTATTATTCCAAGATATTTGGCACTATCGGATAGTTTCGGTGGAACCCCATTCAGCTTTGAGGTAACAAATTTGGGAATTTTGTATCTCCTAGTGAAAAGTACCAGTTCCTTTTTGGCAGGATTAACATCCAGACCACATCCCCGGCACAATTTTACGAGGACATCCAGTGCGGATACCATGAGTTCAGACAGTAGCCTGGGATCCTTAACCATAGCCATGACCGCGACGTCATCCGCATACGCAATCGTTCTACAGAACGTCTTATCCATGGCCCTGAGGAGGAAATTTATATTTAGGTTCCAAAGTAATGGCGGGAGTACACCTCCTTGCGGGGTGCCCGTGGTAGCCACTTTGGAAATGTTTGCGGCGCCCCAGTTAGATTCAATACGCCGAAAGTGCAAGATGCTACTAACTCTGGTTTAACATTGTTGAAAGCTCCCTCAATATCCAGGAAAGCAACTAATGCGAACTCCTTGTATTGTAGGGATCTCTCTATGTGACCCACCAATAAGTGAAGCGCAGTTTCGGTGGACTTTCCTTTCGTATAGGCATGTTGAGCCATTGACAAGGAATTATGTCCTAGTTTTCACCTGATATGTATTTCTATAATCCTCTCCAGTGTTTTCAGCAGAAAGGAGGATAGACTAATTGGCCTGAAGTCTTTAGCCTTAGTGTGCGATGTTTTCCCCCCTTGGGGATGAAGACAATCTTATATGTTGTCCATATAGATGGGACATGTGAGAGACTTAGGCAGGCTCTGAAAATCACCAAGATCCATGGCATCAGTGTCTCTAGGTTATTTTGCAGATCCGAGCGCCATTAAGAATTACCTCCTTCGGCACATCATCAGTGCAGCCGGGGAAGTGAGTATTCATCAGAATCTCAAGGGTCTCCTGACTAGTTGTTGTCCAGGATCCATCTGACTTCTGTGTATACGATGGAATAACTGGTCTTGATGATAAGATCTTACGTAGCCGACTTGTCTCCGAGGAGTTTTCTACATCACTGCAGAATTCCCTCCATGACCGTCTTTTAGCCTTCCTTATAAGATTCTTGAATCCATTCACTGAGGATTTGTAACTGTTCCATACACCATTACGTTTCGCCTCGTTAAAGAGCTTCCTGCTTTCCTTGCGTTTTTCATCAATTTCCGCATTCCACCAAATAGGCTTAGCCTTGCCTTTCCTGTCGATTCTCATACAGGATTTTTCTGTTGCCTCGGTTAAGACACTCGTTAGTTATTCCACTGCGGAGTCGAGTGTGGACACATTGCCTATGCAAACTTGGCATGGAGGCAGCTTGTCTTCGAGTACACTAGCATAGACAGACCAGTTGGTCTTTCTTCTGTTCGTATAGGGTTTCACTGAATCAACTCTAAGAGAAAAACTGAAATGAAAGTACTTGTGGTCAGAGAAGGAACAGTCCTTTGACACATTCCAATCGCTAATCATATCCGACAACCTATCGCTAATAATCGTAATATCAAGAACTTCCCTTCTGTTAATCACAATAAAGGTGGGCTCATTACCCCTATTAACTACTGTTAGTGCATTTTCTACTATAAAGTTTAGAAGTAACTCACCTCGTAGATTGACATCCGAGCTGCCCCAGATGGTATGGTGAGCATTAGCGTCTGCACATATTATGAGGGTAATGTTGCGCCTATTGACATACGACATCGCCTTCCTGGTTAAACCGTTTGGAGGATCGTCCTGATCGTGACCCATGTAGCAGCTCATAAACCATACTGTCCGTGTTTTGTTTCCCACCGCGACAGTGCAAGTGTCTTTATCGCTGAAATCAGAGATGACTGATGTGGTCGACTGGGTGTCCTCGCTGGCCGATGAAGCAGCGGAATCGTCCTCCATAGTTGCCATATTAGCCTTCGTCACCGGAGCTTGAGGCTTCTCCATGTCATCACCTTTGTAGACGGGGAGGAAGATAGGTTCAAAACCATAGAATATCTTCCCCTGCGTCTGCCGAAGTGACGCCAAAGAGTCACTGTTAATTATAACAGTGGCCTTCCTGGTTTCATCAACAGCGTCTGTAATGCATTAGTAAATGCAAGATAGGCACCAACTAATATCAATCGCTATTGTACTATTAAAAATGCTACTTGGATTTGCTGAAGATTACAACAAAATAATAGTAAATTCTAAACATGAATTCATATTACTACGATCTAAAGATGATACTCAAGTCGTCAAGTCTACTATTAAAGGCGAAAATTTTAATTTAACCATAACAAATATTACATGGAAAGTACCGCATGTAAAGCTTGCTGATGCTTACAAACTGGAAACGCTTGAAACAATCAATAATCGTCAACCTCTAAATATCGCATTTAGAAGCTGGGATATGTATTTCTATCCATCTCTTCCTCAAACTACTGCTAGTGGAAATGAACGACCACCATTCCTGCTTATAACCCTTCGCAGTAACGATAATACATTTTTACATTGTGATTTAACTGACATTAAGGGTCATCTCAACTCAGACACATATCCTTACGATGATTTAGATCTTAAGTTTGATAGAAATCGATTCGCTCTACTATATGATATGTATTCAAGGTTTCAAAAAAGCTTTTATTCACGACACCCTCAACCACTATTAAAACGAGACACTTTTAAATCGACTGCATCAATAATTGTGTTAGATATAACACATCAAAATCAAATGGTGAAAACTGTGCCTACCGATATACGAATTGAATTGGAAACACTTAAAAATATACCAGCTAACACATCAGCATATTGTTTAATTATACATCGCACCCTAAATACAAAAGGGCACAACTCAAAATACTAAAATTTTCAGGAGAGACAAAAAACTGTTTATGTAAAAATGATTATAATATTTAAAGAAAATATTGTTCCATTATGAAAAAATTCAATATTGAAGAAGGTTCTGCTATACTTTTTTCAATCTTATATTATGTTTGCGAAAATAAAGTAAAATTTTGATTTATGACTCTTTAACTGAAATTTTTTCGAAGTACTACTGATATTATCTCAAGTTGTGCCTCTTCAACTGATAAAATGTTTTAAATTTGTAAGTTTCCTAGCCGCCAATTGAATAGCAAGCAGAATAATAAGAAAATCCACAGGAGTGATGAAATGTATGTTTTTATTCAAATGTTTCTATTTTAAAATAAAGCTTTATTCGTTTCATTAGCATATATCAAAGTAGCACAAAGTACAAATCAAAATAGCTCATTATATTAAAAAAATACTCTTCAAAAGTTTACATTTTTATATGCTATTGAAATTATGTAGTAAATAAATATTTATAATATGACTCATAAAAGTTTTTTGGAATATGATTTTTATCCACCGGTTCTTTTATATCCTTTTGCTTTATTTGTGGAAGCGATAGCCTTTCCGAATAAATCGCGCATAAGCTAAAATTATTATTGTTAAAAAAATGTTTAATGTTTTTAATAACAGCAAAATGAAGTAAATATAAAATGCTTCTCAATTCTTACTTGATGCAACTCCAAGGCTTTAAATTGTTCCTTACACACACTTCCTGAAAGTAAGATGTTTTATAAAAAAATGAATTGGAGTTTTCTTTATTGACTTGGAGAACTTTAAAAACAAATAAAAACAGTAAAAATAAAAGAGCTCTCTGAGAGAACAGTGTTGGCACAGCAAAACCAGTGTTGGCACAACGGGTCGTTTTTTGATACAATGACCAGATCAGGGCTTTTATGGCTCTTTTTTTTTAGCATTGTTATGGTGCTTCCCATGTGACAAAATTCCAAATTAGGTTATTTTACTGATGCATTGTGTTAATTGTTGTTAGACTGTTCAGTGACGAAGGTATAACACTGGTCACTGAGCAGTTATAATAGCAACAATTAACAACACTGTTATCAGTAAAATAATACAAAAAAACGCTCGATTTTAATTTTCCTACCATTGTTATGACAGGGCGATTCAAAATTGACTTCTGCAACATACGTGGGCTGAGGGCGAATTTCTTCTCTGCCTATGCTCACGTTTGTGTCCATCGGCCGGACGTCTTCGCCTTATGTGAGACCCAGGTATCTGAGGATGCTGATCCACAGGATTTTCATATACCAGGGTATCACCTCCTATCACTTTTTAACCTTCACAGAGGCCTTGCACTTTATATACGAAATGAAGTAGTGTACCAGTGCCAGCAATCTTTAGGCACGAGTGATCCGGAATTTAGCTGCCTCTGGGTTAAATTCAAAATCAGGTCACACTCATTACATTTCGGGTTCCTATATAGAAGCCCAAATGCGGAAAGGGATAAAACTTTTTCTGGCTTCGATGCCCTTTCCGACTCCATATCGAAGATCCTGGAAAGTTGTCCGGACAGTGAAATTGTTGTTGCTGGTGATTTCAATGTTCACAACTTATCTTGGCTCCACCATTCGAGCCACACAACCCCAGAAGGCCAATATGTTGAGTTATTTGCAGCGCACAACCACCTAGCGCAACTAGTGAATGAGCCAACACATATTTCGTGCGTTGAAGGGCACCAACACAATACTCTTGACCTGTTTCTAACTTCACACCCTCAAAAGTATGAAGTGAGCATAAATGCACCTCTCGGTAACTCGGACCATTGCACCATTTCCGCCTCCTTTTTGACTTCAGAACTTCACAACGTTTCTCAAACAGCTACGAAACGTACAAAATACATATACGAAAAGGCTCGTTGGGCTGAGCTCAACGCATTCTTTAGGCATTTTAACTGGAAGCTTTGTTTCTTAGACAATAATGTCAATGCCATGGCGGAAATTGTTGAAGGCGTAATTTTGCAGGGAATGAAAGCTTTCATTCCATCTAAGCAAATATCCATTAAACCTAGAGCGAAATCGTGGTTTAATCTGACGTGCAAAAATGCAGTCAAATCCAGAGAGGAAACTTTCAGTATATGGCGTAATAACAAAAATGCCGATACTGATTCGCTACGCAAAAGGGCGAGATCTTCATGTGCCAAAGTATTAAGGCAGCAAAAAGCTTTGTACGAGCAGTGCCTTCGTGCTAAAGTTCTTAATGCCCCTCGGGATAGTAAGAGCTTTTGGTCATTCGTTAAAAGAGTAAAGGATAATGCTAGTTCCTCAATTCCAGCTCTTTTAAAGGATGATCAAGTATTCACTAACCCGGTTGATAAAGCTAACCTTCTGGCTGAATTATTTGCAAGTAATTCCCACTTGCCGGAAAGCACTCAACCACTGCCCGTGCTTGAAAGAGTATCTGTAACTATGCCTAAAATATTCTTTCGAGCCCGTGCAGTTAAAAAGGTTTTAGCAGATCTCAACATAAATAAATCTCCTGGGCCGGATGGTATTCCAGCACTGGTCTTGAAGCAGTGCTCTTCGACGCTAGCGCGTCCGTACCAGCGTACCATGCTGGTGAATTTCCAATGTGTTGGAAGGTTGCTAATGTAACGCCAATCCCCAAAAAAGGAGAGGCTAACAACCCTGAAAATTACCGCCCAATTGCAATTTGCTCAGCACTTTCCAAAGTTATGGAAAGTATGGTAAACTTCCATCTTGTGAGATATTTAGAGTCCAACAGCTTACTTAGCGACCGCCAGTATGGATTTCGTAGGGGTCGCTCTACGGGAGACCTACTGGCTTTTCTATCGGAAAGATGGTGTCATTCTATTCACCATTTTGGCGAGAGTAAGGTGGTGGCTCTAGATATTTCCAAGGCGTTTGATAGAGTTTGGCATGGTGCACTTTTGTCAAAACTTATTGCTTTTGGTGTCGGTGATGTCTTCTCTCGATTTATATCAAGCTTTCTCAGAGATCGCACTATACGAGTTGTTATAGAAGGGATCTCATCAAACGAGTTCAAGATTAATTCAGGGGTACCGCAAGGATCCATTCTTTCTCCCACACTTTTTCTTATTTTCTTAAACGACCTTCTACTTCAAACTTCCAATCCTATCTACTCTTTTGCAGATGACAGCAGCATGTGCCATTCATATTCATTCAATAACAGACCAAGCCTGCCGGAGATCGCGGCAATGAGGCAAAATATGAATGATTCGATAAATAATGATCTTTTAGCAATCCATGAATGGGGACGTGCGAATAGGGTCGAATTTAATGCTCGCAAGACCCAGTGTTGTATGCTTACACACAAATGTACGTACAATCATGCTGCTTCATCTGTAATAATGGGTGGTGTAGATATTGAGGAATCAGAAACTCTTGATGTTCTTGGCATGAAAATTAAATGTGATGTTCGATGGACTGATCATATTTTTCAGGTTTCAAAAGAAGCATTCAAGTGCCTCGGCTTTCTAAGACGGTGTAAGAGATACTTCACTCCATCTGATCTCCTTAATATTTACACCACCTATATCCGACCGAAAATGGAATACAACTCTCATGTATGGGCCGGTGCTTCAAAGTCTATTTTGAAGTTACTCGACCGGGTACAGGAGAGGGCGAAGAAGCTCATCGGTGACAGTAGGGTAGCCAACTCTATTGACTCACTGGAGCATCGACGCAATGTGGGATGTATTTCACTGTTTTATCGCTACTACAATGGAATGTGCTCTAATGAAATCAGGGAACTTATTCCCGAAACCCGCTCATTTGTACGAACAACACGTTCTTCGTTAAGAGCGCATCCATTTGTGGTTGATATGCCAGTGGATCGCACTACGCATTACAGAGAAAATTCGTTCTTTAGCCGAACAGTTCGCATGTGGAATAAACTTCCTGCAGAGGTCTTTCCTGTTACTTTCAGTGTGGGAAAGTTCAAATCGAACGTCCACAAACACTACTCCCTTTATCCTCCTTCCTATAACCAATTTTCCTAGTTCCGGCACAATGCATTGCATATGTAGGGGTCATCCCCTGAGTGCTGGTCCAAGTTAAAAAAAAAAAAAAAAAAAAAAAAAAAAAATATCACGCCATATAACAAGATACTTTATAGTCTTGGTATAGATCTGCTATGCTTTTACTGCTTTCAATGAACTCCCGAGAAGTTTTAGCACGTAAGTAATGAGACTCGATTCTTGGAATATTTTGAATAAATTCTCTCATACTGTTTTTGATTTCTGGGCTTACTATTGTATGATTGTCATGCTTTCCTCGAAGATCCAGCTCAACGAAACCATAGCTGTTCTTTTTTTTATAACTGTTCGTATAACTTTGTCATTTATATCAAGGGTTGCTTTAAAAAAAAGTCTTACACACTCGAATAGGCTTTAAGTTGAGCTCAAAGAAAAAAGCATTATTAAGTTCGCGAAGCCCATCTGTACAAGTGTATCTATATTTTGGTTTAATTTCTTTCATATGGCTAGCTATATATTCTCTCTGTCTTTGCAAGTTACCGCAACCCCAATATTTTTGAAATATTTCAAGACGCGTCGATTCAGGAATTAGTTCATTGCATCGAAGTCGGCACTCTGCTCCGCAGGGTGGCCGTATACACCTGGCATTTACTTCTTTTTTTCGACTTGGAAAGTGATGTGTAAGAGACTCCTGCGTTTCTTAAAGATTTTTGTTTCTTTTGTTTCCTGTTTTGAAATGTATATCTAGAACGTGTTCTCTTCCTATTTAGTCTTTTTAAATCTTCTTCTTCTGAGTATTCTTCCGAGGTGCTGCTTTTAGTTTTTCCGGACACACAAAATTCAGTCCCAGAGTCACTAAATGCATTTGTGCTACTATCATCATTATGAGAAGACACGCTGCAATCAGTTTCCATCGTAGTTGAGTAATGTTCAAGGTTTGGGCAAGACATTTTCATCGCAAAAGTCACAACTAAAAATTAAATTTTGTATTGTAAATAATTTAAGATTTTACAAAAGGCATGCACAATAAGTAAACAAACAAATGGCTAATACCAATATAATTAACATTTATTACTTTTTTGTACTTTAAAATAAAAAAAATTGTTAAACTTACGACGATCACGATTATTTAATCAAAAAAGGCACATAAATAAATAATACTGTTAATTGAACTTACTTTTTCCAACTAAAGAAGCACAATGCAAATTATATACCACGAAATTGATCACTTTTGACAGTAATAGAGACAGAACTCAAAATAAAACTCTTTATGTGTAATAAAAGTAATCAGTTGTTCTTCAGCACATTAGCACAACTAAAAATAATTCTCTTTAGTTCATCGTGCAGAAGCAACACACTTAACATAAAAATAGACATAACTGTATTTTTCCAGTTAAAGAAGATAGTGCTGTGAAAGAAATTTTTGCAGTAGTTAGAGATGTGTATTCTGAATTAATTTATGGAAAAAAGTCAGTTTTGGAAAATTTTGAGTTGTGCCCCTTTTGTATTTAGGGTGCGACATGATAGAATGTTAGAATATAACCTTCTTACGAATGAAATAAGAAAAGTATTGTAAAATTTTTTTGATATAAGTTATGTATATCTAAGTTCATTCAATGAAGTTTATATCTATTTATAAAAAAATTATTTATTTTTTAATTTAACATAAGATATACATATAAAGAAGCATATTGTTTCTTCTCTAACATTTAATCTTTATCCACAGTTGAGACTATATCTAAGAAAATTTGGATATTTTTACTCTGGTTGGTAGTTCATTTTTTATTTACTGTCAGTACTCCACAAATTGAATCAAATTCAAAAAGTATTGAATCAAGAGATTTTAAAAATAAATATTTCATTCGTAATAATGAAGGAAAGTCAACCTCTAGAAACAAGAGACTTCGAATATCAATCAGATAAATTCGATACAAACAAAACAACAGCAACAGCTTTATCGTATGAAGAAAAAAAGAAGAGGAAACAAAAAGTCAATCCTTTTTTCATATTTCAATCAGAATTTTACAAAAACAACAACAACTAGTATACCACTTACAACTGAAAGATCATATCTAATAATACCAGAATTGATAACGGTAGATGATGCAATAGAAGTATTTCGCAGAGATCTAGTTGGAAAAGAACTGACCACCTGTATGTCTAATAGATTTAAACATCCATTTCATCGTCATTTTAATCTTCAATATGAAAATGTTGAAATACCTATTCGCTGTACATATGAACGTCAATTTACAAAACAATACTTTAAAATAAATTGCTTTGAATATCGTGAATTTGAAAAGGAAAGAATTCTTAGTAATGGTGAAATTGATAAAGTTCAAGTGCCAGACTTATCACGAAAATTACATATAAAAATTACTAGTCTTAAAAACTATACACAAACATTAAAAATGACTATTGAATAATAACTTTACTATCAACGTATTTCATTTATCAATACTCTTAATCATTTTTATTCAATTTAATAATAAAAAAGTATAACACAAGCTCATCAATAAAAAATTTAAAACATTTCATTAGATGGTGAATTAAGCAAATATATTGTTACGTTTCGACCTTTTCGATAACGTTTACTTGTTTCAGTTCTTTTAATTAGTCAAAAATAAAATAAAAACACAGCGGAAATCGATTTTGACTTAATCATGATTTATTTTCATTAATACCACTGTTCTATCAAATTTACGTCTGAAACCGTATCGACCAGGCATTCAAGTTCTTTTCCATTTAAAACTATGGTTTTATAACGACTTTTGTCCACGATGACATTTGCACTTTTCTTAAATTCTTTTTTGTTAAGCGAGCTTGAAGCACAATTTTTGCTACATACATACATATGTTTGTACTTATTGCACTTGAAGCATTTTAAAGACATTTTACACTCAGATCTTTTATGATCTGCAGAACCACAACTCAAACACCTTTTTTTCATGCATACTTTTGTATTGTTTGTTTTTATTTTCATAACAAAAATCATTTTTCATTTTTATTTTAGTTCGGATTTAATTTTTAGCCCGTCTACTATATACCGAGTTATTGAAAACTCATCAAAATTGCCTAATGCTGCATTTTTGCGCATTTGCAACATGTATTCTTGGAACGATTCGATTTCTTGTTTTCGTTTGCTACTTAACATTTTATGCACTTCATTACAATTATACGTTTTGCTAAACTCACTTATTAATTGTTGCGTTAGTTCGAGATAATTGTTAACGTTCACTGTTTCTAAAAATAATTTAGCTGTTCCTGACACTGTATTGCGCGGCAGCACGTATTTTTGTTTTTCTGTCAACTCATAGGAGAAGCATTACTTTGAAACGTATCAAACCAGTCCTTTACTTGCATGTTTTTACCGTCAAAATCAGGTATTATTTTTGAAAAGTTTTCGACCGAAATATAAATTTTTTCACCAACGTTTTCTTCTTTTGTAAATTTCATTGATAACAATCTTATTAATAACTCACATAAATGTTGATTTTCCGTTATACCGGCTTTAAGAACTTTTTTAATTTAATTTGTTTCTTCTTGGTGTTTTGAGCTGAGAGGATTTTCTGGTATAGTATTTGTTGTTGTATTTATCACTTTTGCCCTTGTGTTGTATGGTTCTCCACTGACTTTTTTTGTTTCAACCTTTTTTTCTTTATTCATTACAACAACAATTTTTTTCCATTTTTCGTTTTATAAGTATTTTTTATATTTTGCGGTTATTGCTTTTTACTTTAGTTTTCCTAAAATTTTATGGCATACCCTTACATCATCCGATTTTTTTGTACACGAAAACCGTTGTTCGCACTTGTTTAGGCAAACAAATTTTCTACTAAAAAATTTTAATTTTTTTGTTGGTATTCTTTTTAGAGTATTTTTAAAATATAATTGTAAACGTACATAAATTCTTGTAATTTTTTTTCGAAACTTAAATGGTTATTTTTATTACAAAACTTTATTAATGTGTTACAATATTTTCCACTGTAATTTTCTCGTCTAATTCAGACACTGTTGAGCCCCCAAATGTAAAATGGTTTAGTCTCAATTAAACACTCTTATTAAATTTTTAAATTCAATTTGTTGTGATTTATTTTTTGATATTTGTAGGTTAACTAGTTTTTAAATGTAGTAATTTGAATTAAGACTGTTTTTCGCTATTATACGTGTTTTAATTAAATCAAGTTATTTTAATTAAACAATTCGACCACGTTTACGACTTTATTACTCGAATAATGGTATTAACTACACAATTTAAGCAATTAAATTTTGTTAGGTATTTTAATTAAACAAAGTCTCGCGACTTTAATTTAGGCAACTTCTATTCTAGCACGACTTTATGCAAGCACTTCTTTTCAATAACTTGTTCTCTTCTGTAAACTTCAATCACATTACGCCTATGTTTGGCATATTCCAAATAAGCAACCTTAACCCTTTAACACCTATACATATATATGTATATCATTTACATAAAAATAATTAATAATAAAATGTGTTGGACAATTGAATAACAAATAAACAAGAGTTTAAATACTATTTCTAAAAATCACACTTCTATACATTTCTTTGAATTTTAAACTCAAAAAATATTTTGGTTCTGGAAATTTTTCTGAGCATTATTAAATTACGGATTGAGAATTACATAACAAGAAATAATCAAAATGTTGACTAGGGCACCTAATGTACATAATAATTTTGTAAGTCTTAAAAGTAAATGCATCTACAACTTAGACCCTCTTAAATAATACGCAAGTAGTATGTTTGAAGGGCTTTGCGACCTCTTTTTCCATACAGACCGGTGGTTCTTGCATACAAGTAAAGACTGCATTCTTCATTTAAAAATTGTTTTACCTAAAAATTTTTTCCATACAAATCGGCTGCTCCTGCATAGTTGTAAAAGACTGCAAAAATCCCTTTTCTTATGAATATATAAATTTCTGTGTGTCTGGAAGAATTTCTGTCTGCCCGGGCGCCTCCTATCCGGACACTCTTACCCTATCACTAACCTTCCGAATAATAACCCTTACCCGGGCACCTCTACCCCGAACACCCCTATCCAGACAACCCTATCATACCTTCCTACTGGATATGTGTTTTCCATCCTTGATTGGTTGTATGAAAGAGTTTGTGTATGTGTGTGTGAGAATTTCTGTCCGTCCATTCAAACCTTATCCTGAAATTTCATTAAAGGAATTTTAATTATAGGACATATCACATGAATATGTGTTTCACATTTTTGGTTGGCTGTATGAAAGAGATTGTGTGTCTGTTTATAAAAAACAGCAGCGCACACATATGTATGGTGAGAATGTGTTGTGTGTGTGTATGTTTGTTTGCTTGGCTGTGTTGTGTGTGTATGTTTGATTGCTAGACTGTGTTTTGTGAGTGTGTACGGGACTATGTGCTTGGTTAACTGTGTTATGTGTGTGTTGTTTGGTGTGTTGCTGTATGGTATGGAGGCAGTGAAATATTTTGTTGGCAGAGAATCTGTGTATATCTGTTTATTTTAGGTGTGTCGTCATCACTGACGTCATAGCGTGTGTATGAGGGTGTGTTGAAATGTGTGTGTGTATGTTGTGATCGCTTTGGTATAGTTGTATTAATTATGTTTATTAGATTTTATTTCTGTTCTTTTATATGTATATGAGTATGTTTTTATGTATGTTTTATTTCTTTTATGTTTATGAACTCTTTGGTACAGTCCTACCACGCGATTCTCATTAGTGCCTATAAATAAGAGGAGTAGTTCATCTGTCAATCATACTTACCAATTTAAAAAGCTTATTTACTAAAAATCGTTTAAAATAATTGTTATACTTCACCGTTGTTAGTGTGTGCAAGTAAAAAACTTTAAGACAAATTTATCTACTTTATTATTAATACAAATAAAAAACAAATTATTGTACAAAAATTAATACTAAAAGTTTTATCATTTGTAATAAAGTCTTTATGAAACAGATAAAATTAAATGAGTACGTGGAAGTTCATTCTTCGGTTGTGAAGTTTAGTGGTGGTAGTGTTGGTGTGATTGTATTAAAAAGGATTGTGGATCATGTAATGAAGTGGTACAACTCTCCTCATGGAACAATCACATTAAAACCAATACACATAAAAAAAGATGTCAGGAAGTTAGAATCAATGATGATCTAACTAGGAGAATAATTGACTTAAACGGGAGGATCGAGATATGTATATATGTGTGAACAAAAATGAAGATGTCTTGTACCCGGAAAAATTTTTCTTATAAGCAAGGCGTCCATAATAAGAAGGTCCAGTTTTATCCCTCTCCTAAGAAATATTGCATAAATGACGTGAACTCTGATGTTTATTGCCGCATCATTGCGGCTTTATATGTATATTGATAATAGTTTTAACCATAAACAGCGAAATCAATGTAGAAGCCACAACATTGAGAATATCGAATCTAATAAATTGTTCCAGGAGGAACTACGGTAAATTTTAACGGATTAGAGTTCCCCTCCCACTGAAACAGATAAAAAAAAATTGAAAATCAAAATGATATGAGCATAAATTTATTTGGCCATAATGAAACATCACTTATAGGACCATTCTATGTGACGAAGGGGGAAAACAAATACATATCAATATGTTATTGCTCGACTCAAACGAGAGATTCTACTACGTGCTCATCAAGGCTATATCAAAGTAAGTTTTATTTGAAGATTTATTAAAAACGTTTTCTCATCTCTATTTCAGAATTTACTTGTTATTACCATTTACTTATTATTTTATATTCATACTCTTCTTCTTTAGACTTCTTCTATCTAGCATAACATCACATATTAATAAGATAATGATATGTAACACCTATCTGTATCATACGCATGATGATTATATCTATAATCATCACAAAAATGTGTGCTCCGGAAAAGTTATCAGAATGCCCGAAAATAATGATGTTCTACGATATAAGAACCTCTACAAGTAGCTGGATGTACCATTCGACATCTACGCCGACTTTGAGTCGATGTTGGAGAAAGTCGATGAAAATTTAAGTAGAAATACAACAAATATACAGAAGCACCATGCTTGTACGTACAGTTGCTTTATTAAGTGTAGTTTTAGTAGAGAAAATAATTTGCATACACATTATTTTGGGGAAGATTTAGCAAATATGTTTGTTAAAAAAATTGTTGAAGATTCAACAGATGTTTATGCAAAGTATTTATCTAGAGTTGAGAGCATGATCATGTCTCCAATAGAATTAGTTCAATATAATAATGCACAAAATTGTCATATATGCAATAAAAAATTAAATAATGATAAAGTCAGAGATCATTGTCATCTTACGGGTATTTATCGCGGAGCAGCCAATACCGATTGTAATTTGAATAACAAAACACCTCAACTTATACCGGTTATCCTCCACAATCTTTCTGCATATGATATACATCTATTATTCAAAGAACTTTCTGCCATATAAAATGCCAGTCTAAAAGTGATTCCCCAAAAGCATCAATCGTTTCTATGTCATTTTATATTAAATTAGACAAAAAACACGGATTCGAAATATGATACCAGTGATTTCAATGCTGTTCGATCATGTTTCGCTGATGAAGATCATTTCGAACTGATTAGAAGAAAGGGTGTGTTTCCGTACTCTTACATGGATTCCATGATTAAGTTTGAGGAAACTGAATTCCCTAGTAGAAAAGAGTTCTTCAATATTCAAATGAATGGAGAGTGTGCTATAGTCGAGTATTAAAGTGCTCCAAAAGTATGGAGAGAGTTTAATTTTAAGACTCTCCTTGACTATACTGAGCTCTACCTAAAGACAGATGTTCTTCTTCCAACAGACGCGTTTGAAAATTTCAGAAAAATTTGTAAAGGAATTTATGATCTTGATCCATGCCACTACTTTACAGCACCAGGACTATCTTGTAATGCTATGCTCAAAACCACTCAAGTTACACTGGAACTGTTTACTGATTCCGAAATGTATATGTTTATGCAAAATGGACTAGTTCAATGCTCAAAAAGATATTCTAAGGCCAACCCTAAGTATTTAGAAGATTTTGATGTTACAAAACCATCTGAATATTTAATGTATTTAGATGCGAACAACTTCTATGGGTGGACAATTTCAGAATATCTTCCCTGTGGAGAATTTGAGTGGGTATGTGATCCCGATTTTGATTTGGAAAAAATATCTGATACATCAGAATATGGTTACATATTATATAAATACATGATCTACATAATGATTTACCATATTGTCAAAAAATTGATTGCAGACTTAGATCCTAAAACAAATTATACTATACATTATAGAGTTTTAAAACAAGCCATTTTAAACGGTCTCATCTTAAAACAAATCTATAGAATCCTTAAAATTAGACAATCCCCTTGGCTTAAAAAATGTATTGATTTAAATACATTCCATAGAACAAATGCTACAAATAACTTTGAAAAAGATTTTTTCAAACTTTTAAACAATGCTGTTTATGGGAAGACAATGGAAAACATTGAAAAACGTAGGGACATTAGAATTACTTCATCATGGGAATCAACAAACAGAAATCATTTGGGTCTCAGAGCATTAATTGTACAACCAAATTTTATGCATTTGTCAAAATTTTCTGATGATATGTATGCGGTGGAGTTGAAAAAATGGAACCAGAGTATAATAAACCTATATACGTTGGCTTTACAGTACTAGAGTTATCCAAGTGGAAAATGTATGATTTCCAAAATGGTTTCATGAAACCTAAAGTCGGAGATCACATTTCTCTCAACTATATGGATACTGATTCTTTTATTTATTCGATTCAAACTGTTGATTTTTAAGATGACATCCGTAAAGATATTAATTTGAATTTTGGCACATCAGAATATCCTAAAGATAATCAATTTCATTTACCGCTACTTAATAAGAAGGTTTTAGGAATTATGAAAGATGAAAACAAGGGAGAGATAATGACAGAGTTTGTAGGCTTAAGATCAAAAATGTATTCTCTGTCGACTCTTCACTAGGAAGATGTTAAAAAATCAAAGGGGCTTAAAAATTCTGTAATTAAGAAATGACCATTATTGACTACAAGAAATGTTTATTTCAAAGTGAGATCTTGTCAGATGAAATGTTTTTATTCAGATCCAAAGCACATCAGTTGTATACTCAAAAACTGTATAAAGTAGTGCTTAGATCTTCTGAGGACAAGAGAAATATTATGGAAGATAATATAAAAACGCGTGCTTGGGGGCATTATATATGTAGATAGAAGGGATGTAGATTAATATATTTTATTTTGAATATAACCTGTAAGATGAAAATTTAGTTTTGTTCTGTTTTTATTAGTTTCTATTCATTTAATAAATTGTCTATTAATTTATTTATTTAATTTAATTAATAATTTATTTGTTATTAATTCATTTTGGCAAATATTGTATAAAATTTGTCCATATTTTTATTTATATATAAAATTGAATCTGTATTATTATTAAGATTTTCTAAGAAAAAATATTAAATAAAAAATGTTAAATTTTTTAATATAAAACAATGAATAAACATGTGTATTTTCTTTATTTTGAAGTCTCTTTTTTAAGTAAAATTGTATTTCTTTTGGCGCAAATACCATAGTTGTGATAGTCACAGTAGAAATCGTCTGAATACTTGCTATTCATTTGTTTAAAGTTGATGCAGGCAATATCCTCAATGTTAAAAATTGTTTGATGAATCATTTCTTCCAACCATTTTTTCTTTTCTTCTCCTTTAACATAGATTATAGAATATTTTAAATTGTCTTTCAAAAATTTGCAAACGCTTTGAAATGATACTGATCCATCGTTCCAGTATAGATGATGATTGTTTTTTGTTAACCAATTTGCTTCTCTCTGCTTTTTGCTGACAAACATAGGAAATCATATGGAGGTTTTATAATGAAATTGATGTGTTCATTATTGTTGAAAACAGTTGCTATTTCTTTGGCAATAAAATTTTTTGAATTATTTTTGAAATCTTGCAAGTCTATGAAAACCTTGTTATCAGTAGTATATTTGTGGGCATTCTGGCACACCAATTAGAATCTAATTAGATTTGGCCTCCTTATGGAAGAAATACATGTATGGGCATTCTAGCACACCAATTAGAACCTGAAAGTAAGATGTTTTATAAAAAAATGAATTGGAGTTTTCTTTATTGACTTGGAGAACTTTAATATCACGCCATATAACGAGATACTTTATAGTCTTGGTATAGATCTGCTATGCTTTTACTGCTTTCAATGAACTCCCGAGAAGTTTTAGCACGTAAGTAATGAGACTCGATTCTTGGAATATTTTGAATAAATTCTCTCATACTGTTTTTGATTTCTGGGCTTACTGTTGTATGATTGTCATGCTTTCCTCGAAGATCCAGCTCAACGAAACCATAGCTGTTCTTTTTTTTATAACTGTTCGTATAACTTTGTCATTTATAGCAAGGGTTGCTTTAAAAAAAGTCTTACACACTCGAATAGGCTTTAAGTTGAGCTCAAAGAAAAAAGCATTATTAAGTTTGCGAAGCCCATCTGTACAAGTGTATCTGTATTTTGGTTTAATTTCTTTCATATGGCTAGCTATAAATTCTCTCTGTCTTTGCAAGTTACCGCAACCCCAATATTTTGAAATATTTCAAGACGCGTCGATTCAGGAATTAGTTCATTGCATCGAAGTCGGCACTTTGCTCCGCAGGGTGGCCGTATACATCTGGCATTTACTTCTTTTTTTCGACTTGGAAAGTGATGTGTAAGAGACTCCTGCGTTTCTTAAAGATTTTTGTTTCTTTTGTCACTAAATGCATTTGTGCTACTATCATCATTATGAGAAGACACGCTGCAATCAGTTTCCATCGTAGTTGAGTAATGTTCAAGGTTTGGGCAAGACATTTTCATCGAAAAAGTCACAACTAAAAATTAAATTTTGTATTGCAAATAATTTAAGATTTTACAAAAGGCATGCACAATAAGTAAACAAACAAATGGCTAATACCAATATAATTAACATTTAATACTTTTTTGTACTTTAAAATAAAAAAAAAATTGTTAAACTTACGACGATCACGATTATTTAATCAAAAAAGGCACATAAATAAATAATACTGTTAATTGAACTTACTTTTTCCAACTAAAGAAGCACAATGCAAAATAATATACCACGAAATTGATCACTTTTGACAGTAATAGAGACAGAACTCAAAATAAAACTCTTTATGTGTAATAAAAGTAATCAGTTGTTCTTCAGCACATTAGCACAACTAAAAATAATTCTCTTTAGTTCATTGTGCAGAAGCAACACACTTAACATAAAAATAGACATAACTGTATTTTTCCAGTTAAAGAAGATAGTGCTGTGAAAGAAATTTTTGCAGTAGTTAGAGATGTGTATTCTGAATTAATTTATGGAAAAAAGTCAGTTTTGGAAAATTTTGAGTTGTGCCCCTTTTGTATTTAGGGTGCGACATGATAGAATGTTAGAATATAACCTTCTTACGAATGAAGTAAGAAAAGTATTGTAAAATTTTTTTTTATATAAGTTATGTATATCTAAGTTCATTCAATGAAGTTTATATCTATTTATAAAAAAATTATTTATTTTTTAATTTAACATAAGATATACATATAAAGAAGCATATTGTTTCTTCTCTAACATTTAATCTTTATCCACAGTTGAGACTATATCTAAGAAAATTTGGATATTTTTACTCTGGTTGGTAGTTCATTACCTTTATTTACTGTCAGTACTCCACAAATTGAATCAAATTCAAAAAGTATTAAATCAAGAGATTTTAAAAATAAATATTTCATTCGTAATGATGAAGGAAAGTCAACCTCTAGAAACAAAAGACAAAAGAATATCAATCAGATAAATTCGATACAAACACAACAACAACAACAGCTTTATCGTCTGAAGAAAAAAAGAAGAGGACACAAAAAGGCAATCCTTTTTTCATATTTCAATCAGAATTTTACAAAAACAACAACAACTAGTATACCACTTACAACTGAAAGATCATATCTAATAATACCAGAATTGATAACGGTAGATGATGCAATAGAAGTATTTCGCAGAGATCTAGTTGGAAAAGAACTGAATACAGGTGGTCTAATAGATTTAAACATCCATTTCATCGTCATTTTAATCTTCAATATGAAAATGTTGAAATACCTATTCGCTGTACATATGAACGTCAATTTACAAAACAATACTTTAAAATAAATTGCTTTGAATATCGTGAATTTGAAAAGGAAAGAATTTTTAGTAATGGTGAAATTGATAAAGTTCAAGTGCCAGACTTATCACGAAAATTACATATAAAAATTACTAGTCTTAAAAACTATACACAAACATTAAAAATGACTATTGAATAATAACTTTACTATCAACGTATTTCATTTATCAATACTCTTAATCATTTTTATTCAATTTAATAATAAAAAAAGTATAACACAAGCTCATCAATAAAAAATTTAAAACATTTCATTAGATGGTGAATTAAGCAAATATATTGTTACGTTTCGACCTTTTCGATAACGTTTACTTGTTTCAGTTCTTTTAATTAGTCAAAAATAAAATAAAAACACAGCGGAAATCGATTTTGACTTAATCATGATTTATTTTCATTAATACCACTGTTCTATCAAATTTACGTCTGAAACCGTATCGACCAGGCATTCAAGTTCTTTTCCATTTAAAACTATGGTTTTATAACGACTTTTGTCCACGATGACATTTGCACTTTTCTTAAATTCTTTTTTGTTAAGCGAGCTTGAAGCACAATTTTTGCTACATACATACATATGTTTGTACTTATTGCACTTGAAGCATTTTAAAGACATTTTACACTCAGATCTTTTATGATCAGCAGAACCACAACTCAAACACCTTTTTTTCATGCATACTTTTGTATTGTTTGTTTTTATTTTCATAACAAAAATCATTTTTCATTTTTATTTTAGTTCGGATTTAATTTTTAGCCCGTCTACTATATACCGAGTTATTGAAAACTCATCAAAATTGCCTAATGCTGCATTTTTGCGCATTTGCAACATGTATTCTTGGAACGATTCGATTTCTTGTTTTCGTTTGCTACTTAACATTTTATGCACTTCATTACAATTATACGTTTTGCTAAACTCACTTATTAATTGTTGCGTTAGTTCGAGATAATTGTTAACGTTCACTGTTTCTAAAAATAATTTAGCTGTTCCTGACACTGTATTGCGCGGCAGCACGTATTTTTGTTTTTCTGTCAATTAATAGGAGAAGCATTACTTTGAAACGTATCAAACCAGTCCTTTACTTGCATGTTTTTACCGTCAAAATCAGGTATTATTTTTGAAAAGTTTTCGACCGAAATATAAATTTTTTCACCAACGTTTTCTTCTTTTGTAAATTTCATTGATAACAATCTTATTAATAACTCACATAAATGTTGATTTTCCGTTATACCGGCTTTAAGAACTTTTTTAATTTAATTTGTTTCTTCGTGGTGTTTTGAGCTGAGAGGATTTTCTGGTATAGTATTTGTTGTTGTATTTATCACTTTTGCCCTTGTGTTGTATGGTTCTCCACTGACTTTTTTTGTTTCAACCTTTTTTTCTTTATTCATTACAACAACAATTTTTTTTCCATTTTTCGTTTTATAAGTATTTTTTATATTTTGCGGTTATTGCTTTTTACTTTAGTTTTCCTAAAATTTTATGGCATACCCTTACATCATCCGATTTTTTTGTACACGAAAACCGTTGTTCGCACTTGTTTAGGCAAACAAATTTTCTACTAAAAAATTTTAATTTTTTTGTTGGTATTCTTTTTAGAGTATTTTTAAAATATAATTGTAAACGTACATAAATTCTTGTAATTTTTTTTCGAAACTTAAATGGTTATTTTTATTACAAAACTTTATTAATGTGTTACAATATTTTCCACTGTAATTTTCTCGTCTAATTCAGACACTGTTGAGCCCCCAAATGTAAAATGGTTTAGTCTCAATTAAACGCTCTTATTAAATTTTTAAATTCAATTTGTTGTGATTTATTTTTTGATATTTGTAGGTTAACTAGTTTTTAAATGTATTATTTTAATTAAGACTGTTTTTCGCTATTATACGTGTTTTAATTAAATCAAGTTATTTTAATTAAACAATTCGACCACGTTTACGACTTTATTACTCGAATAATGGTTTTAACTACACAATTTAAGCAATTAAATTTTGTTAGGTATTTTAATTAAACAAAGTCTCGCGACTTTAATTTAGGCAACTTCTATTCTAGCACGACTTTATGCAAGCACTTCTTTTCAATAACTTGTTCTCTTCTGTAAACTTCAATCACATTACGCCTATGTTTGGCATATTCCAAATAAGCAACCTTAACCCTTTAACACCTTTACATATATATGTATATCATTTACATAAAAATAATTAATAATTAATAATAAAATGTGTTGGACAATTGAATAACAAATAAACAAGAGTTTAAATACTATTTCTAAAAATCACACTTCTATACATTTCTTTGAATTTTAAACTCAAAAAATATTTTGGTTCTGGAAATTTTTCTGAGCATTATTAAATTACGGATTGAGAGTTACATAACAAGAAATAATCAAAATGTTGACTAGGGCACCTAATGTACATAATAATTTTGTAAGTCTTAAAAGTAAATGCATCTACAACTTAGACCCTCTTAAATAATACGCAAGTAGTATGTTTGAAGGGCTTTGCGACCTCTTTTTCCATACAGACCGGTGGTTCTTGCATACAAGTAAAGACTGCATTCTTCATTTAAAAATTGTTTTACCTAAAAATTTTTTCCATATAAATCGGCTGCTCCTGCATAGTTGTAAAAGACTGCAAAAATCCCTTTTCTTATGAATATATAAATTTCTGTGTGTCTGGAAGAATTTCTGTCTGCCCGGGCGCCTCCTATCCGGACACTCTTACCCTATCACTAACCTTCCGAATAATAACCCTTACCCGGGCACCTCTACCCCGAACACCCCTATCCAGACAACCCTATCATACCTTCCTACTGGATATGTGTTTTCCATCCTTGATTGGTTGTATGAAAGAGTTTGTGTATGTGTGTGTGAGAATTTCTGTCCGTCCATTCAAACCTTATCCTGAAATTTCATTAAAGGAATTTTAATTATAGGACATATCACATGAATATGTGTTTCACATTTTTGGTTGGCTGTATGAAAGAGATTGTGTGTCTGTTTATAAAAAACAGCAGCGCACACATATGTATGGTGAGAATGTGTTGTGTGTGTGTATGTTTGTTTGCTTGCTAGACTGTGTTTTGTGAGTGTTACGGGACTATGTGCTTGGTTAACTGTGTTATGTGTGTGTTGTTTGGTGTGTTGCTGTATGGTATGGAGGCAGTGAAATATTTTGTTGGCAGAGAATCTGTGTATATCTGTTTATTTTAGGTGTGTCGTCATCACTGACGTCATAGCGTGTGTATGAGGGTGTGTTGCAATGTGTGTGTGTATGTTGTGATCGCTTTGGTATAGTTGTATTAATTATGTTTATTAGATTTTATTTCTGTTCTTTTATATGTATATGAGTATGTTTTTATGTATGTTTTATTTCTTTTATGTTTATGAACTCTTTGGTACAGTCCTACCACGCGATTCTCATTAGTGCCTATAAATAAGAGGAGTAGTTCATCTGTCAATCATACTTACCAATTTAAAAAGCTTATTTACTAAAAATCGTTTAAAATAATTGTTATACTTCACCGTTGATAGTGTGTGCAAGTAAAAGACTTTAAGACAAATTTATCTACTTTATTATTAATACAAATAAAAAACAAATTATTGTACAAAAATTAATACTAAAAGTTTTATCATTTGTAATAAAGTCTTTATGAAACAGATAAAATTAAATGAGTACGTTGAAGTTCATTCTTCGGTTGTGAAGTTCAGTGGTGGTAGTGTTGGTGTGATTGTATTAAAAAGGATTGTGGATCATGTAATGAAGTGGTACAACTCTCCTCATGGAACAATCACATTAAAACCAATACACATAAAAAAAGGTGTCAGGAATTTAGAATCAATGATGATCTAACTAGGAGAATAATTGACTTAAACGGGAGGATCGAGATATGTATATATGTGTGAACAAAAATGAAGATGTCTTGTACCCGGAAAAATTTTTCTTATAAACAAGGCGTCCATAATAAGAAGGTCCAATTTTATCCCTCTCCTAAGAAATATTGCATAAATGACGTGAACTCTGATGTTTATTGCCGCATCATTGCAGCTCTATATGTATATTGATAATAGTTTTAACCATAAACAGCGAAATCAATGTAGAAGCCACAACATTGAGAGTATCGAATCTAATAAATTGTTCCAGGAGGAACTACGGTAAATTTTAACGGATTAGAGTTCCCCTCCCACTGAAACAGATAAAAAAAAATTGAAAATCAAAATGATATGAGCATAAATTTATTTGGCCATAATGAAACATCACTTATAGGACCATTCTATGTGACGAAGGGGGAAAACAAATACATATCAATATGTTATTGCTCGACTCAAACGAGAGATTCTACTACGTGCTCATCAAGGCTATATCAAAGTAAGTTTTATTTGAAGATTTATTAAAAACGTTTTCTCATCTCTATTTTAGAATTTACTTGTTATTACCATTTACTTATTATTTTATATTCATACTCTTCTTCTTTAGACTTCTTCTATCTAGCATAACATCACATATTAATAAGATAATGATATGTAACACCTATCTGTATCATACGCATGATGATTATATCTATAATCATCACAAAAATGTGTGCTCCGGAAAAGTTATCAGAATGCCCGAAAATAATGATGTTCTACGATATAAGAACCTCTACAAGTAGCTGGATGTACCATTCGACATCTACGCCGACTTTGAGTCGATGTTGGAGAAAGTCGATGAAAATTTAAGTAGAAATACAACAAATATACAGAAGCACCATGCTTGTACGTACAGTTGCTTTATTAAGTGTAGTTTTAGTAGAGAAAATAATTTGCATACACATTATTTTGGGGAAGATTTAGCAAATATGTTTGTTAAAAAAATTGTTGAAGATTCAACAGATGTTTATGCAAAGTATTTATCTAGAGTTGAGAGCATGATCATGTCTCCAATAGAATTAGTTCAATATAATAATGCACAAAATTGTCATATATGCAATAAAAAATTAAATAATGATAAAGTCAGAGATCATTGTCATCTTACGGGTATTTATCGCGGAGCAGCCAATACCGATTGTAATTTGAATAACAAAACGCCTCAACTTATACCGGTTATCCTCCACAATCTTTCTGCATATGATATACATCTATTATTCAAAGAACTTTCTGCCATATAAAATGCCAGTCTAAAAGTGATTCCCCAAAAGCATCAATCGTTTCTATGTCATTTTATATTAATATGTTTTATATTATATGTTTATGCAAAATGGACTAGTTCAATGCTCAAAAAGATATTCTAAGGCCAACCCTAAGTATTTAGAAGATTTTGATGTTACAAAACCATCTGAATATTTAATGTATTTAGATGCGAACAACTTCTATGGGTGGACAATTTCAGAATATCTTCCCTGTGGAGAATTTGAGTGGGTATGTGTTTACGCGCAAGAATTTCAGAATGTAATATTTTAAGTCACTGCACAAAGTATGCAATGAGAACGCGACACTCACCACTTTTGTAGTTTGTCTCATTGAGTACTTTGTGCACAAAAAAAAGTAATAACTCACTTACTCAGTGTGAATCGAATGATCAAGTCTGTTAAAGTTCTTAAATAAAATTAAATAAATCCCCGTGTTTATATTACCTCCAACTGGAAATTTTTATGCCACTACCTCTGGTGGCTTACACTCCGACATCTTTTTGGTCCTTGGTACAAGTGTCACTAGTCTTATCGGTGTGCAAAGAAAAAAAATATATACATATATGTATATACATACGTGCATACATAAATGAAGTTATAAAATTGTCAAAACAAAAAAAAAATCCCTCGCTAAAGTGCATAAATTCCACAGAGTGTAAATTCTGTTAAAACGCTTAATTTCTTACACACGTCTGTAGTTAACATACATACATTCGTACCCCGTGCATTTTTTAACAACAGCAGTCTTTAAATTAACAGTGCTAATATCTACAAAATTTGCGATCAACTAAACTTGCATACGTTTCACCGAAAGCTTGGGTTGTAAGCCAAGCTTAAGTTACAACAAACAGCTCGATCGTACTTGACATCTCAAACAACAGAAGCTTTGGTTCGTTTCAAACCAAACACAACTCATTATACATGCATATGTTAAGTTTTACATTGTAAACAAAGAGCTGAACTTTGTGCAGAACTTATATACATACATACCTACTCGTATATAAAAGAAATAAATAAAAAATAAAACATAACAGGCAAGCTGGAAATAAACAAAAGCGGTGTGTGTGTTTCTTGTAATTAAAAACAAAGATAAAATTGCTGCATTCGTTGGATAAGGATTTATCAAAAGATATTTTTGAGTTTAGTTTGCACTGTTTCCCAGCGAACATTTTTTTTTTATTTTTTTGCATTTACAATAAATAATTTGGCGAATATATGTAATAACCCCACGAAAAATAAATAAAGGAAAACAGAATTTTCAATATTACTGTGTATTTATTCCCCCGTACTATACTTATATTTATATACATATATTGAGTTCACATATCTATTTTATTTATTTTGCAAAACAGTATTTCTTTAGTAAAACATTTTACATATTCCATGATATTGCTTTGAAATATTTGGTTATACGTACACTATTGTACGACACACTTATTGCATACTCAAATATTTAACTCCTGCTGGGATCAATTATCAACTTAAAGAAGGGTGTCTTTTCGGATTATATGTAACATATCGAATTATTATTAACATATTTACTGTCAGCTAGTATAGGTCGCGAATTTTAGAAACTTCTTTTTGTAAACGCGCAGATTAGCACTTCCACTTAGTACAGCGAATCTAAATACGGGCTTAATTTGCTTACGGAGAATATCAGTGACACATATTCGTCTCTCTGCGTACAGCTTTAATTATATCTAATTACGAGATCAGATCTTCCTACCCCGAAATGTCTGTATTGGATACATTTATTCGCGCTTCTGATCGTGTGGTTGAGTTCAAAACATACTTTGAATCAATTTTGACTGAAGACCACTCAACTCACACTCTTGAAGTACAAAAGGAGGAAATTCTCAGTTTGTGGTCAAGTTTTAGAGCGTGTTACGACACTATTCTGGGTAAATATCCTAGTTTGGAGAAAAAGGTCGACATCGAGTCTCTAAAAACGCGTTATTATGCCACTTTTGAGTCTCACGTTACTCTTCTTGCTAAGGTTAATGAAATTTTGGACAGCTTGCGTCAAACCTCGAACAGTAAGATTCAAATTAATAAAATTCCCCCCCCGGAGGATCATATACCAAGTGTATCTCTACCCCTCTGTAATACAGAAGTTTTTTATGGTGACTACCAATCATGGCCAACATTTCGTGATATGTTCACGGCCCTGTATCGAAATAGCAAGAGACTTTCACCCGTCGAAAAAATGTGTCACCTAATAAAAAAGACACAAGGCGAAGCTCGCGAATTACTAAAAACGTGCCCACTAACTAACGATGGTTTCGATATGGCATGGCAAAATCTAGTTAATAGATACGAAAATAAACGGATTCTTATTAATGCGCAACTGAAAACATTATTCAGTATTTCCCCGATTATTAAAGAAACAAGTGCCACAATTCGCAAAATACAACGCACGATTAATGATTGTATATCAAATCTCTCACTCCTTCAGGTAGACACAGCAAATTGGGATATGATTTTTGTATATATATGCTCTACTTGTCTTCCGGAGGTAACGCTCAGTCTTTGGGAACAGTATCTGCCAAATAGCATAGAGTTGCCATCGTGGAAACAAATGGACGTATTTTTAACTACTCGCTTTCAAACGCTTGAGTCTATTGCAGACATACGTACCACTTATGTTAACCCCAACCCATTTAAAACAAACAAAGCGTCAAAGCCATCGAATGTTGGCAATGCAAAAAACCTTAGGAGTTATAATACAAGTATTTCCACTAATAAGATGGGAAAATGCTCATTGTGCTCTGACTCACATCCCCTTCGGCTATGTCCCTCATTCTTAAAAATGTCAGTTGAAGAACGTTTTTCAATTGTTAAAAAACAAAAGCGTTGCTCAAATTGTCTCGGCACGTCACACGAATTTAAAAACTGTAAGAGTCAATATGTTTGCAACTTATGCAAGCAAAAACATCATTCTCTGCTCCATCGAACAGAAAATGTCCCAAATGCAAGTCAACAACACAACCATCAATATATGCCTCATACTGTAGCTTCATCCCCGAAAAACGCAACGCATGATGTGCGTACCTCTAACCCCCAACAGGTGCCAAATTTGCTCACCACCCCCTCTACTTCTAGTCAAGCTGCAGCTCTAACGAGGCAAGTTTATTCCACACAGATACAGTCCACTTCTAATTCAACAGTTCTGTTGGGTACTGCACTTGTTGACATATACGCAGGTGAACTAAAATATACTGTTCGTGCATTAATTGACTCCGCATCTGAAGCAACATTTATCTCAAGTAAACTTCAGAAAAAACTTTCTCTGAAAACTAGATATTCGAACACTGCCATCCATGGTCTAAACGATGCGCTAACGGCTACATCTAGTCAGTTGTGCTACATTCGGATCGGGTCCCCTATCAATGAACATTTTGAAACCTATACAGAAGCGTTTGTCGTAAATAAACTCACTGGTCAGCTGCCGTATTACTCATTATCCAAATTTAACATTAGCGATTTTGCGGATTTAACTATGGCTGACGCACAAATGTCTAAGGGCCAAGAGGTTGACGTACTTCTCGGTGGTGATGTTTATCCCCGAATTCTTCAAAATGGTATACGCTGGGATCATAATCAGTCTTTAGTGGCACAAAGAACCGTTTTCGGATGGATAGTGACTGGAAAAATTGTTAAAAAATCCCCTTTGCGTATAATTTCGTCCTTCTATACCGAAGTTGATATCAACAAGCAACTTCAAAAGTTTTGGGAACTTGAAGAAGCTCCAAGAGCAGTTAGACTTTCTGACGAAGATTTATACTGCGAAAACCTTTACACAACTACCACGCACCGCATGGCAGATGGACGCTATGTTGTTTCATTACCGTTTCGTCGTGAATACCCCAAGGACCTTAACATAGGCTCCTCCCGCCATATCGCAATGTCACAATTTCTTCGAAATGAATCGCGACTAATGAAAAACCTCCCATTGAAACTTGAGTATGATCGAGTTATCTCCGAATACTCAACTCTTAAACAAATGACAGTTGTCACCCCCTCCACTGATAATAACGCCTACTACCTACCCCACCATGCTGTTTTTAAGCTAGATAGCACTACCACGAAGTTACGGGTAGTATTTAATGCTTTCAGCCCGTCGTCAAACAGTCATAGCCTTAACGATGTTCTATACCCAGGTCCAGTGTTGCAATCTGACTTGACCGTACTAATACTGCGCTGGAGATTATTCAGATACGTCTTCAACGCAGATATAGAGAAAATGTATCGTCAGATACTTGTGAACCCATCTCGCACCCCCTACCAAAGAATTATCTTCCGATCATCTCCTCAAGAAGAACCCCAAGATTTTGAGCTAAAAACAGTGACTTTTGGCGTCAACTGTGCCCCATATCTAGCAATACGCACACTGCATGAGCTAGCAAAAAGTTGTAAGCAAACTAACCCCATTGCCTCTAATATTATTTGCAACAACATGTACGTTGACGACGTACTAGCCGGAGCCAACACTTTATCGTTAGCTCTGGAAGCTAGAAATGCCGTCACCGACGTGCTCAGATCAGCTGGTTTTATCCTCCGTAAATGGACCGCAAACAATGCTCATTTGCTGAAAGACTTACCCCCCGATCATCTTTTAGATAAAGAGTTCCTGAACTTATCAGACTCTTGCACCACCAAGACTTTAGGTTTGCGGTGGAATGCCGGAGATGATTATTTCTATTTCCGTTTAAAGAGCTACCCCGATCGAAACTCAGTTACGAAGCGAAAGGTCTTGTCCGAGATTGCAAAGTTATTTGACCCCGCCGGTTGGCTCGCCCCGAAGATAATCGTAGCAAAGATGATAATGCAACAGATTTGGAAATATGAGGTACACTGGGACGAGGAACTGAAACCAACAACGTTAACGCAATGGCACGCTTTCGTCGACGATTACAAAAATCTCGAAGACATTCGAATTCCCCGATATATCGATTTCGACCCCTCGTATTCCCTAGAATTACATGGTTTCTGCGATGCTTCCGAGAAAGCTTATGCGGCCACCCTGTATCTACGCGCAGAAAACTCGAGCTATGTCTCTACGCACCTCTTGGTTGCAAAGACAAAGGTTGCTCCTGTCAAATTCGTTTCATTGCCAAGAAAAGAACTTTGCGGCGCAGAACTAATGGCCACGCTGGTCGAATCCATTCAATCAAATCTTAAACTCAAAAACGTCAAGCTATTTCTGTGGACAGACTCCACAATAGTATTAGCATGGCTGCAAAAACCCCCAAACAAATGGAAGACATTTGTAGAAAATAGAGTCTCTTCGATCGTTGAAAAGGTTGGAAATCAATCTTGGTACCACGTTGACTCTAAAAGCAATCCCGCCGATATGGCCTCCCGTGGAATCACACTATCCCAATTAACAGCGAATGAGTTATGGTGGCGTGGTCCACCGTGGCTCAAGCGGGCCTATGAGCCCGCTGAATTATGACACTGAAGAAGAGGCAAAAGCTGTCCATGTGCACGTATCACAGATTTAAAACACCGACATTCTGCAAAATTTTTCAAATTTGCCAAAGGCTATGAGAGTTGTATGTCGAATATTTCGTTTTTGTTATAAGTGTAGTTCAAGACTACGTCAGAAATTAGTGCCGAGTGATGAACTCACGAAAGATGAATTGAACCATGCTCAATTAAGGCTGATAATTGCATGTCAAAAGTTATTTTTTGAGCGTGAATATAATTTGTTATGTCAAGGTCAAATTATACCCCGAAAGAGTAGCATATTACCTTTCAATCCATTTTTGGATTCGAACGATGTAATGAGGGTAAACGGACGCTTATCCAATGCGCCAACATTGACCTACGACGAAAGATTTCCGATCTTACTGCCTTATAATGGAAGATTAACCCGTCTCGTTCTGGCGTATCTACACGAATCTACAATTCATGGCCAGAATGCCCTCATGTATAGATTGATGCGGCTTCACTATTACGTCCCCAAATTGAAAGTTTTGATCAAAGGTGTATTGTCACAATGTCGAGCTTGTGTCATTCAAAAACGTGCACAGAGCCAACAAATTATGGCTGCACTTCCCCCTGAGAGGACATCACTGTCAAGCCCGTTTACTAACACTGGAGTCGATTTTGCCGGTCCTTTCGACCTTAAGACATACGCGGGTCGAGGCTGTAAAATGACCAAGGGTTACGTGTTAGTATTTATTTGCTTTGCTACAAAAGCAATACACCTAGAAGTAACTAGTGAAATATCCACTCAAGCTTTTTTAGCTGCGTTTGCAAGATTTTTTTCTCGTCGAGGGTCCCCTGCTGCTTTATATTCAGATAATGGTACAGCATTTGTTGGCGCTTCTCGCTTATTGGAAACTGATAAAACACAGTTTCTAGCACAAGTTCGTCAAAAACTACTTGAGCAGCATAGCTGCGCTCCTATGGATTGGCATTTTATACCACCAGGTGCGCCGCACATGGGTGGTCTCTGGGAAGCTGGAGTAAAAAGCTTCAAAATGCATTTGAAACGTATCTCACATTGCCAAAAATTTACTTATGAAGAGTTCTCTACAATGTTAGCCCGAATTGAAGCATGCTTGAACTCAAGGCCTTTGAGTGCGATGAGCGAAAACCCCGAAGACATTTGTGCTCTTACCCCTGGCCACTTTCTTACCGGACGACCGCTTCTAGCACCCCCGGAACCTGATTTAGCGGATTATTCTTTGAGTTACGTTAATCGGTGGCAGAAGTTAAAAATTTTGCATCAACTTTTTGCTAAAAGATGGAAAAACGAGTATCTCAAAGAACTGCACAAACGTGTTAAATGGCAACACGCCAAGCGTAACTATGCTATCGGTGATCTGGTCGTCATAAGACAAGATAATTTACCCCCGAATCATTGGCGGCTTGGCTGCATTGAAAAGGTTATCTCTGGCACAGATAATCAAGTTAGAGTCACCGAAATACGAACTGCCACTGGCATCGTAACTAGGCCTATTACTAAATTAGTTTTACTGCCTAACCCTGAACAACACTAACAACGTACATACATATATCTCTATTTACAGCAATTAAATAACTATGCCCCGTCACAACCGTAGAAGCCTATCACCCTTGGAAGAGCAAGCAAGCTCTAGTCGCCGCCGCCAAAAGAAATCGCCTGATTGCCGTCTTTGCCACAGAGACCATCCATTACGCAAATGCCTCAAATTTAAAAAATTAAACGTAACTGAGAAGCTGAAGATAGTTAAACGACACCGATACTGTGAGAACTGTTTGGCTCATTCACATTCTACTAACCGGTGTAAAAGCACTGATCGTTGTCGCCAATGCCAACATAAACACCACACGCTGCTTCATCGACATGCCCGCTTACGTACGCCCAATGCTTCTTCCACGTCATCTTCAAATTTGTCATCAAAAAATCAGTATTCTAACATTCTTCTGCCAACAATCATCATTAAAATCGAACTAGGCGATGAATGGGAAAATGTTAGAGGTATATTAAACCCTTGTGAAGAGTCGAGCTCAATTGCAAGTTTTTTGGTTGAGCGATACAAACTACCAGAAGAAAAGAGAGGCAGCGATCGCTGGTGTCAACTAAAAGTTCGACCACGGTTTGAAGCAAGTCCAACGTTTACACTTACGGCCAAGGTGGTCAATACGTTGCCATATAAGCAACCAAAAGTATCACTCGACGAGAGAGTATCTGATGTCTACAGCAATCTACGTCTTGCCGATCCAAATTTCCATAGGCGTTCGGACGTCAATATCGTGCTCGGGGCCGATGTATACCCCCGATTAATTAAACCCAATATTCATCCAGCGGCAGTGGGAACACCTATGTTACAGGATACGCTCCTAGGCTGGGTTCTTATCGGGAAGTTGGCAATGTAACTGCTCATAATACTCTTTTATCTTAAACCTTGTGTATACTCATATATTTTTTTTATAAGAATTACTTCAAATTAATCTGAATTCAAATCGAACAATACTGTATTGTATTATGAACTAACTGTTTTTTTGTAAATAGAAACAAAAAATGAATTTTTTATACTATTTCTCTATTGCTCAATAATGATCTTAATTAAATTTATTATGTACTACTAATCTTGTAAAAAAAATGAATTTTATATTATCTAACCTGAATTATTATAATAACTGTTAGTATAAACAGCCACCAGTCTCCTTGTATTGCAATATAGCAAGGGGGCCGGGATGTTTACGCGCAAGAATTTAAGAATGTAATATTTTAAGTCACTGCACAAAGTATTCAATGAGAACGCGACACTCACCACTTTTGTAGTTTGTCTCATTGCGTACTTTGTGCACAAAAAAAAGTAATAACTCACTTACTCAGTGTGAATCGAATGATCAAGTCTGTTAAAGTTCTTAAATAAAATTAATAATAAAATTAAATAAATCCCCGTGTTTATATTACCTCCAACTGGAAATTTTTATGCCACTACCTCTGGTGGCTTACACCCCGACAGTATGTGATCCCGATTTTGATTTGGAAAAAATATCTGATACATCAGAATATGGTTACATATTATATACATACATGATCTACATAATGATTTACCATATTGTCAAAAAATTGATTGCAGACTTAGATCCTAAAACAAATTATACTATACATTATAGAGTTTTAAAACAAGCCATTTTAAACGGTCTCATCTTAAAACAAATCTATAGAATCCTTAAAATTAGACAATCCCCTTGGCTTAAAAAATGTATTGATTTAAATACATTCCATAGAACAAATGCTACAAATAACTTTGAAAAAGATTTTTTCAAACTTTTAAACAATGCTGTTTATGGGAAGACAATGGAAAACATTGAAAAACGTAGGGACATTAGAATTACTTCATCATGGGAATCAACAAACAGAAATCATTTGGGTCTCAGAGCATTAATTGTACAACCAAATTTTATGCATTTGTCAAAATTTTCTGATGATATGTATGCGGTGGAGTTGAAAAAATGGAACCAGAGTATAATAAACCTATATACGTTGGCTTTACAGTACTAGAGTTATCCAAGTGGAAAATGTATGATTTCCATTATGGTTTCATGAAACCTAAAGTCGGAGATCACATTTCTCTCAACTATATGGATACTGATTCTTTTATTTATTCGATTCAAACTGATGATTTTTAAGATGACATCCGTAAAGATATTAATTTGAATTTTGGCACATCAGAATATCCTAAAGATAATCAATTTCATTTACCGCTACTTAATAAGAAGGTTTTAGGAATTATGAAAGATGAAAACAAGGGAGAGATAATGACAGAGTTTGTAGGCTTAAGATCAAAAATGTATTCTCTGTCGACTCTTCACTAGGAAGATGTTAAAAAATCAAAGGGGCTTAAAAATTCTGTAATTAAGAAATGACCATTATTGACTACAAGAAATGTTTATTTCAAAGTGAGATCTTGTCAGATGAAATGTTTTTATTCAGATCCAAAGCACATCAGTTGTATACTCAAAAACTGTATAAAGTAGTGCTTAGATCTTCTGAGGACAAGAGAAATATTATGGAAGATAATATAAAAACGCGTGCTTGGGGGCATTATATATGTAGATAGAAGGGATGTAGATTAATATATTTTATTTTGAATATAACCTGTAAGATGAAAATTTAGTTTTGTTCTGTTTTTATTAGTTTCTATTCATTTAATAAATTATCTATTAATTAATTTATTTAATTTAATTAATAATTTATTTGTTATTAATTCATTTTGGCAAATATTGTATAAAATTTGTCCATATTTTTATTTATATATAAAATTGAATCTGTATTATTATTAAGATTTTTTAAGAAAAAATATTAAATAAAAAATGTTAAATTTTTTAATATAAAACAATGAATAAACATGTGTATTTTCTTTATTTTGAAGTCTCTTTTTTAAGTTGGCGCAAATACCATAGTTGTGATAGTCACAGTAGAAATCGTCTGAATACTTGCTATTCATTTGTTTAAAGTTGATGCAGGCAATATCCTCAATGTTAAAAATTGTTTGATGAATCATTTCTTCCAACCATTTTTTCTTTTCTTCTCCTTTAACATAGATTATAGAATATTTTAAATTGTCTTTCAAAAATTTGCAAACGCTTTGAAATGATACTGATCCATCGTTCCAGTATAGATGATGATTGTTTTTTGTTAACCAATTTGCTTCTCTCTGCTTTTTGCTGACAAACATAGGAAATCATATGGAGGTTTTATAATGAAATTGATGTGTTCATTATTGTTGAAAACAGTTGCTACTTCTTTGGCAATAAAATTTTTTGAATTATTTTTGAAATCTTGCAAGTCTATGAAAACCTTGTTATCAGTAGTATATTTGTGGGCATTCTGGCACACCAATTAGAATCTAATTAGATTTGGCCTCCTTATGGAAGAAATACATGTATGGGCATTCTAGCACACCAATTAGAACCTGAAAGTAAGATGTTTTATAAAAAAATGTGTTGCGATATTCACTTTCTGAATTATGAACTTATTTTTGTCTGGCAACTTTATTTAATTATTGTTCTTATATTCTTCCCGTTTTTGTTTCCTTTCTTCTGTTTAGTTCTCTTCCCATTATTCAGTTCATTAATTTTGTAATCCATTTTTATTTCGAGTAATTTTGCATTAAATATAATTTCAAACTAAATTACTTCGTTGTTTTATTCCGAACAAGTTTACGGGCATCTGCATTTTTATTTACATCGATTTGTATACCAAATCACATATCTTCAACAGGTTATGGGCCCAGGTGCCCACGTGCTGCATATGCCAGTGACTTTGAGCAAATAAATTTATGGATAGCGACGAGTCGATCCCATTTGATTCTGCAATTGTTTCTGGTTTTTTGGAAGACACAATCGACAGCGTTTGTTTAAACTCTGAGATTCCGGCTGAGCTTGAAAGTTGGAAAAAAGCAAGCATGAGTGAATCAAGAGTTTACCACATTCATCGATTCAACGGGCAGAACTACCAGCTATGGCGACGACAAATGGAAATATATATGGCGGAAAATAAATTAAAGCCATACATTCTAGGCACAATGGAAAGAACACAGCAAAATGCTACACAATGGGACGAAAAAGATGCGGAAGCGCAGGCATTCATTATGAGAGGAATAGAGTTGGAGCAACTTAAGTACCTCACCGAATGCTCAACATCAGCGCAAATGTGGTCAAAATTAAAAGCCATTCACGCTGAAAAAAGTGAACAGTCTGCACAAGTTCTTCTTGAAAAATTTATGAGTATCAAAATGACAGATGACGAATTAGTTGTTGATTTTGTTGCAAATGTTATGTCGATAGCACAAAGACTCAATGATATGAACTTAGAACAAAAACAGCCTATGATTGTTGCAAAAATTTTGAGCAGTCTACCAGTGAGATTTGATCACGTACGCACCGCTTGGTATGCAGTGCCACGAGAACAACAAAACATAGAACGATTGACTGAGCACCTTGTTAATGAAGAAAGTCTTATGAATTTACGTACAAATGGCAACAAAAACAACAACAGTGGCCCCTCGAATGCCGTATATACAGCAAGTAAATCCAGAAACAAAAATAGCAACAACTATAAACCGAACCAAAAACGAAGTGGCAAATGCAATTATTGTCAAAAACCGGGACATTGGGCAAGAGAATGCAGAAAACGACAGAGCGATCAAAGAAACAAAGAAGATAGAAAAAATGAGTCATGTTCACTGGCATTACAAAATGAAACAAATAAAACTGATGCAAATGCATATTTGTTTAACGTAGACAAATCAATAAACCCTAATAAAATCGAAAATTACTTTTATGCAGACTCAGGTGCCACCGACCACATGTCATTCCAGAAGGAACTTTTTACAAACTACAAAGCTGAAACATCAGAAAACTCATATGTGCGAGTGGGCGATGGACGGCGTTTAAAAATTAAAGGTAAAGGTGACATCAAAATACAAGGCAAGTCAAATGAAATGTTTTTAATTAAAAATGTATTGTTGGTGCCAGAGCTCGATAAAAATTTTATATCAATTTCAAGAGTAACTGAAAGAGGCACTAGAGTAATTTTTGAGCCAGGTGGTGAGCATGTTTATTTTATAAAAAGCAATAATATAGTGGCTGAAGGCACAAGCGAAAACAGATTGTACCGCATGAATGTAAAACCACTTCTGACATCATCAATTAATGTGCTGACAAAAGAAAGTATTATGCTATGGCACGAGCGGCTAGGGCATGTAAATTTTAAAACGCTGCGTCAAATGAGCGAAAATAAAATTGTGGACGACTTGAACATTTCATATGTACCAAAAGAACAAACATTTTGTGAAGGATGTGCCTATGGTAAACAGCATAGGAATTCTTTTCCTAAATCTGGTGCTAAGCGAGCAAGTAAGCCAGGTGAAATTTTCCACATGGATCTTTGTGGAAAAATGAGCCAATCATCAATTGGAGGGTCAAATTATTTCTTGCTTTTAAAAGACGACTATTCGCGATATTGTTTTGTATATTTTCTAAAGAATAAAACAGCTGTTTTAAATAAGCTGATGCAGTTCTTGGCAGATGTTCAGGCAGACGGACATAAAATAGAACGCATAAGATCAGATGGCGGCCTTGAATTTTGCAACGAGGAGGTAAATAATTTATTTTTAAAAAATAACATTAAGCACGAGGTAACAACGCCGAGAGCTCCTGAGCAGAACGGGTTTATAGAGCGGCAGAATAGAACTGTTGTTGAAAGTGCTAAAGCGATGCTACATAGTAGGCAGTTGCCACTATACTTATGGGCTGATGCAACTCATACTGCAGTTTACATAAAAAATCGAACAGCGTCCGACGTCATTGACAGGTGTACTCCTTACGAAAAATGGTTTGGAAGGAAACCTTCTCTTGCAAATATTCGCGTTTTTGGCTGCGATGCATACATCCACATTCCCAAAGAGCAGCGTACAAAATGGGACAAAAACTCTATCAAAGGCATATTAGTCGGCTACAATGAGGAAAGCAAAGCTTACAGGGTATTTGATCCAAGTAATAGACGAGTGCTTATCCGACGTGACGTCGTATTCAACGAAACACGTATTGCAGTTAACGAATACTACGAAACTAAACAAAGCAGCGTTCAAGAAGAAGAAGACAACGTTCATCAATCACCAATTTTCAACAAAATTGAAAAGCAACAACGAAGTCCCTACCCATTAAGAAGTACTTTAAGAAAACAAAACGATGCTGAAGCAGAAAATAATGTTGGTGAACTATGTGTAGCATGCGTAGAGCCATCAACCTTAGATGAGGCAATGTCAAGTGCAGACTGCGAGCAATGGACTGAGGCGATCAATGAAGAAATAAAGTCTCTTCAAAAGAACAACACATGGATTTTGGTCCCACGAACCAATGATATGCATGTTATTACTAATCGGTGGATTTTTAAGAAGAAATTCAAATCTAATGGCGAAATCGACAAATTCAAAGCACGTTTAGTTGTGAGAGGATGCTCTCAAACACAAGGTCTTGAGTACGACGAAATCTACGCACCTGTTGTCAAGTACGATTCTGTTAGGGCAGTATTAGCTATAGCAGCAGCCCATGCTATGGAAATTATACAATTTGATGTTAAAACGGCATTTCTACATGGAAATTTAGAAGAAACCATCTACATGGAGCAGCCAAAAGGATTTAGCCAAGATGATCGAGTATGTTTACTAAAAAAGAGTTTGTATGGGTTGAAGCAAGCGAATTGTAAAATTTCTCATCGATTTCGGGTTTAAACAGTCATGGGCCGATTTATGTGTTTTCACTTATGAAAATGGTAATGACGTGATGTATTTACTACTGTATGTTGATGATGGACTTATATGCGGCAACAATTCCAACATACTCAACAAATTGTTACACAACTTACATTTCGAATTCCAAATAACACACAGCAACGCCGAATTTTTCGTAGGTCTTCAAATACAAATTAACATAGAAAAGAATTCGCTAAAAATATTTCAACGCGCTTATACTGAGAAGGTTTTAGAACGCTTTAGTCACCTTGATTGTTTTCCTGTATCTACACCTGCAGAAGTAGGTAGACATTTTTCAAAGAACGATTCAGATACTAGAATGGAACAAAATGTTCCATACCGTGAAGCTATTGGGTCCTTAATGTATTTGATGGTGTGCACTAGACCTGACATCGCCTACATCATTGGTGTATTAAGTAGATACTTGGAGAAACCATCGCAGTCTCATTGGCAAGGCGTTAAAAGAGTTTTAAAATATCTAAAAGGTACTATGGATCATGGTATTCATTTTAATTTGAATTCTAAGTCGTTTCAGCTAAAGATGTATTGTGATGCTGATTGGGGTGGTGATCCAGATACCAGACGTAGCATAACAGGCTACGCTGCATTTTTAAATGGTGGTCCAATTGCTTGGAAATCTAGAAAACAAACCGTTACGGCAACTTCAACAACGGAAGCTGAGTTTGTTGCTCTTTGTGCTGCGACAAAATCTACCAAATGGCTCAGACAACTACTGCTCGAGTGTGGACATGAACAGGTTTTGCCAACTCTAATGTTCTCCGATAATCAACGAGCGATAACTTTAGTCAAAAATCCTGAATCGTCTAAGCGTACGAAACACATCGATATTCAGTATTTCTATACATGTGACATGCAGAGCCAGGGTGAAATTGATGTACAATATTTAGAGACAAGCGAACAATTGGCTGACATTTTTACCAAGCCTTTAAGCAAGGACAAGCACATATATTTAGTTCAAGATTTTGTTTATGACTAAATGAAATTTAAATTCAGAAAGCGAGAGGGAGTGTTGCGATATTCACTTTCTGAATTATGAACTTATTTTTGTCTGGCAACTTTATTTAATTATTGTTCTTATATTCTTCCCGTTTTTGTTTCCTTTCTTCTGTTTAGTTCTCTTCCCATTATTCAGTTCATTAATTTTGTAATCCATTTTTATTTCGAGTAATTTTGCATTAAATATAATTTCAAACTAAATTACTTCGTTGTTTTATTCCGAACAAGTTTACGGGCATCTGCATTTTTATTTACATCGATTTGTATACCAAATCACATATCTTCAACAAAATGAATTGGAGTTTTCTTTATTGACTTGGAGAACTTTAATATCACGCCATATAACGAGATACTTTATAGTCTTGGTATAGATCTGCTATGCTTTTACTGCTTTCAATGAACTCCCGAGAAGTTTTAGCACGTAAGTAATGAGACTCGATTCTTGGAATATTTTGAATAAATTCTCTCATACTGTTTTTGATTTCTGGGCTTACTGTTGTATGATTGTCATGCTTTCCTCGAAGATCCAGCTCAACGAAACCATAGCTGTTCTTTTTTTTATAACTGTTCGTATAACTTTGTCATTTATAGCAAGGGTTGCTTTAAAAAAAGTCTTACACACTCGAATAGGCTTTAAGTTGAGCTCAAAGAAAAAAGCATTATTAGGTTTGCGAAGCCCATCTGTACAAGTGTATCTGTATTTTGGTTTAATTTCTTTCATATGGCTAGCTATAAATTCTCTCTGTCTTTGCAAGTTACCGCAACCCCAATATTTTGAAATATTTCAAGACGCGTCGATTCAGGAATTAGTTCATTGCATCGAAGTCGGCACTTTGCTCCGCAGGGTGGCCGTATACACCTGGCATTTACTTCTTTTTTTCGACTTGGAAAGTGATGTGTAAGAGACTCCTGCGTTTCTTAAAGATTTTTGTTTCTTTTGTCACTAAATGCATTTGTGCTACTATCATCATTATGAGAAGACACGCTGCAATCAGTTTCCATCGTAGTTGAGTACTGTTCAAGGTTTGGGCAAGACATTTTCATCGAAAAAGTCACAACTAAAAATTAAATTTTGTATTGCAAATAATTTAAGATTTTACAAAAGGCATGCACAATAAGTAAACAAACAAATGGCTAATACCAATATAATTAACATTTAATACTTTTTTGTACTTTAAAATAAAAAATAAATTGTTAAACTTACGACGATCACGATTATTTAATCAAAAAAGGCACATAAATAAATAATACTGTTAATTGAACTTACTTTTTCCAACTAAAGAAGCACAATGCAAAATAATATACCACGAAATTGATCACTTTTGACAGTAATAGAGACAGAACTCAAAATAAAACTCTTTATGTGTAATAAAAGTAATCAGTTGTTCTTCAGCACATTAGCACAACTAAAAATAATTCTCTTTAGTTCATTGTGCAGAAGCAACACACTTAACATAAAAATAGACATAACTGTATTTTTCCAGTTAAAGAAGATAGTGCTGTGAAAGAAATTTTTGCAGTAGTTAGAGATGTGTATTCTGAATTAATTTATGGAAAAAAGTCAGTTTTGGAAAATTTTGAGTTGTGTCCCTTTTGTATTTAGGGTGCGACATGATAGAATGTTAGAATATAACCTTCTTACGAATGAAGTAAGAAAAGTATTGTAAAATTTTTTTTTATATAAGTTATGTATATCTAAGTTCATTCAATGAAGTTTATATCTATTTATAAAAAAATTATTTATTTTTTAATTTAACATAAGATATACATATAAAGAAGCATATTGTTTCTTCTCTAACATTTAATCTTTATCCACAGTTGAGACTATATCTAAGAAAATTTGGATATTTTTACTCTGGTTGGTAGTTCATTACCTTTATTTACTGTCAGTACTCCACAAATTGAATCAAATTCAAAAAGTATTAAATCAAGAGATTTTAAAAATAAATATTTCATTCGTAATGATGAAGGAAAGTCAACCTCTAGAAACAAAAGACAAAAGAATATCAATCAGATAAATTCGATACAAACACAACAACAACAACAGCTTTATCGTCTGAAGAAAAAAAGAAGAGGACACAAAAAGGCAATCCTTTTTTCATATTTCAATCAGAATTTTACAAAAACAACAACAACTAGTATACCACTTACAACTGAAAGATCATATCTAATAATACCAGAATTGATAACGGTAGATGATGCAATAGAAGTATTTCGCAGAGATCTAGTTGGAAAAGAACTGAATACAGGTGGTCTAATAGATTTAAACATCCATTTCATCGTCATTTTAATCTTCAATATGAAAATGTTGAAATACCTATTCGCTGTACATATGAACGTCAATTTACAAAACAATACTTTAAAATAAATTGCTTTGAATATCGTGAATTTGAAAAGGAAAGAATTTTTAGTAATGGTGAAATTGATAAAGTTCAAGTGCCAGACTTATCACGAAAATTACATATAAAAATTACTAGTCTTAAAAACTATACACAAACATTAAAAATGACTATTGAATAATAACTTTACTATCAACGTATTTCATTTATCAATACTCTTAATCATTTTTATTCAATTTAATAATAAAAAAAAGTATAACACTAGCTCATCAATAAAAAATTTAAAACATTTCATTAGATGGTGAATTAAGCAAATATATTGTTACGTTTCGACCTTTTCGATAACGTTTACTTGTTTCAGTTCTTTTAATTAGTCAAAAATAAAATAAAAACACAGCGGAAATCGATTTTGACTTAATCATGATTTATTTTCATTAATACCACTGTTCTATCAAATTTACGTCTGAAACCGTATCGACCAGGCATTCAAGTTCTTTTCCATTTAAAACTATGGTTTTATAACGACTTTTGTCCACGATGACATTTGCACTTTTCTTAAATTCTTTTTTGTTAAGCGAGCTTGAAGCACAATTTTTGCTACATACATACATATGTTTGTACTTATTGCACTTGAAGCATTTTAAAGACATTTTACACTCAGATCTTTTATGATCTGCAGAACCACAACTCAAACACCTTTTTTTCATGCATACTTTTGTATTGTTTGTTTTTATTTTCATAACAAAAATCATTTTTCATTTTTATTTTAGTTCGGATTTAATTTTTAGCCCGTCTACTATATACCGAGTTATTGAAAACTCATCAAAATTGCCTAATGCTGCATTTTTGCGCATTTGCAACATGTATTCTTGGAACGATTCGATTTCTTGTTTTCGTTTGCTACTTAACATTTTATGCACTTCATTGCAATTATACATTTTGCTAAACTCACTTATTAATTGTTGCGTTAGTTCGAGATAATTGTTAACGTTCACTGTTTCTAAAAATAATTTAGCTGTTCCTGACACTGTATTGCGCGGCAGCACGTATTTTTGTTTTTCTGTCAATTCATAGGAGAAGCATTACTTTGAAACGTATCAAACCAGTCCTTTACTTGCATGTTTTTACCGTCAAAATCAGGTATTATTTTTGAAAAGTTTTCGACCGAAATATAAATTTTTTCACCAACGTTTTCTTCTTTTGTAAATTTCATTGATAACAATCTTATTAATAACTCACATAAATGTTGATTTTCCGTTATACCGGCTTTAAGAACTTTTTTAATTTAATTTGTTTCTTCGTGGTGTTTTGAGCTGAGAGGATTTTCTGGTACAGTATTTGTTGTTGTATTTATCACTTTTGCCCTTGTGTTGTATGGTTCTCCACTGACTTTTTTTGTTTCAACCTTTTTTTCTTTATTCATTACAACAACAATTTTTTTTTCCATTTTTCGTTTTATAAGTATTTTTTATATTTTGCGGTTATTGCTTTTTACTTTAGTTTTCCTAAAATTTTATGGCATACCCTTACATCATCCGATTTTTTTGTACACGAAAACCGTTGTTCGCACTTGTTTAGGCAAACAAATTTTCTACTAAAAAATTTTAATTTTTTTGTTGGTATTCTTTTTAGAGTATTTTTAAAATATAATTGTAAACGTACATAAATTCTTGTAATTTTTTTTCGAAACTTAAATGGTTATTTTTATTACAAAACTTTATTAATGTGTTACAATATTTTCCACTGTAATTTTCTCGTCTAATTCAGACACTGTTGAGCCCCCAAATGTAAAATGGTTTAGTCTCAATTAAACACTCTTATTAAATTTTTAAATTCAATTTGTTGTGATTTATTTTTTGATATTTGTAGGTTAACTAGTTTTTAAATGTAGTAATTTGAATTAAGACTGTTTTTCGCTATTATACGTGTTTTAATTAAATCAAGTTATTTTAATTAAACAATTCGACCACGTTTACGACTTTATTACTCGAATAATGGTATTAACTACACAATTTAAGCAATTAAATTTTGTTAGGTATTTTAATTAAACAAAGTCTCGCGACTTTAATTTAGGCAACTTCTATTCTAGCACGACTTTATGCAAGCACTTCTTTTCAATAACTTGTTCTCTTCTGTAAACTTCAATCACATTACGCCTATGTTTGGCATATTCCAAATAAGCAACCTTAACCCTTTAACACCTATACATATATATGTATATCATTTACATAAAAATAATTAATAATAAAATGTGTTGGACAATTGAATAACAAATAAACAAGAGTTTAAATACTATTTCTAAAAATCACACTTCTATACATTTCTTTGAATTTTAAACTCAAAAAATATTTTGGTTCTGGAAATTTTTCTGAGCATTATTAAATTACGGATTGAGAATTACATAACAAGAAATAATCAAAATGTTGACTAGGGCACCTAATGTACATAATAATTTTGTAAGTCTTAAAAGTAAATGCATCTACAACTTAGACCCTCTTAAATAATACGCAAGTAGTATGTTTGAAGGGCTTTGCGACCTCTTTTTCCATACAGACCGGTGGTTCTTGCATACAAGTAAAGACTGCATTCTTCATTTAAAAATTGTTTTACCTAAAAATTTTTTCCATACAAATCGGCTGCTCCTGCATAGTTGTAAAAGACTGCAAAAATCCCTTTTCTTATGAATATATAAATTTCTGTGTGTCTGGAAGAATTTCTGTCTGCCCGGGCGCCTCCTATCCGGACACTCTTACCCTATCACTAACCTTCCGAATAATAACCCTTACCCGGGCACCTCTACCCCGAACACCCCTATCCAGACAACCCTATCATACCTTCCTACTGGATATGTGTTTTCCATCCTTGATTGGTTGTATGAAAGAGTTTGTGTATGTGTGTGTGAGAATTTCTGTCCGTCCATTCAAACCTTATCCTGAAATTTCATTAAAGGAATTTTAATTATAGGACATATCACATGAATATGTGTTTCACATCTCTGGTTGGCTGTATGAAAGAGATTGTGTGTCTGTTTATAAAAAACAGCAGCGCACACATATGTATGGTGAGAATGTGTTGTGTGTGTGTATGTTTGTTTGCTTGGCTGTGTTGTGTGTGTATGTTTGATTGCTAGACTGTGTTTTGTGAGTGTGTACGGGACTATGTGCTTGGTTAACTGTGTTATGTGTGTGTTGTTTGGTGTGTTGCTGTATGGTATGGAGGCAGTGAAATATTTTGTTGGCAGAGAATCTGTGTATATCTGTTTATTTTAGGTGTGTCGTCATCACTGACGTCATAGCGTGTGTATGAGGGTGTGTTGAAATGTGTGTGTGTATGTTGTGATCGCTTTGGTATAGTTGTATTAATTATGTTTATTAGATTTTATTTCTGTTCTTTTATATGTATATGAGTATGTTTTTATGTATGTTTTATTTCTTTTATGTTTATGAACTCTTTGGTACAGTCCTACCACGCGATTCTCATTAGTGCCTATAAATAAGAGGAGTAGTTCATCTGTCAATCATACTTACCAATTTAAAAAGCTTATTTACTAAAAATCGTTTAAAATAATTGTTATACTTCACCGTTGTTAGTGTGTGCAAGTAAAAGACTTTAAGACAAATTTATCTACTTTATTATTAATACAAATAAAAAACAAATTATTGTACAAAAATTAATACTAAAAGTTTTATCATTTGTAATAAAGTCTTTATGAAACAGATAAAATTAAATGAGTACGTGGAAGTTCATTCTTCGGTTGTGAAGTTTAGTGGTGGTAGTGTTGGTGTGATTGTATTAAAAAGGATTGTGGATCATGTAATGAAGTGGTACAACTCTCCTCATGGAACAATCACATTAAAACCAATACACATAAAAAAAGATGTCAAGAAGTTAGAATCAATGATGATCTAACTAGGAGAATAATTGACTTAAACGGGAGGATCGAGATATGTATATATGTGTGAACAAAAATGAAGATGTCTTGTACCCGGAAAAATTTTTCTTATAAGCAAGGCGTCCATAATAAGAAGGTCCAGTTTTATCCCTCTCCTAAGAAATATTGCATAAATGACGTGAACTCTGATGTTTATTGCCGCATCATTGCGGCTTTATATGTATATTGATAATAGTTTTAACCATAAACAGCGAAATCAATGTAGAAGCCACAACATTGAGAATATCGAATCTAATAAATTGTTCCAGGAGGAACTACGGTAAATTTTAACGGATTAGAGTTCCCCTCCCACTGAAACAGATAAAAAAAAATTGAAAATCAAAATGATATGAGCATAAATTTATTTGGCCATAATGAAACATCACTTATAGGACCATTCTATGTGACGAAGGGGGAAAACAAATACATATCAATATGTTATTGCTCGACTCAAACGAGAGATTCTACTACGTGCTCATCAAGGCTATATCAAAGTAAGTTTTATTTGAAGATTTATTAAACACGTTTTCTCATCTCTATTTCAGAATTTACTTGTTATTACCATTTACTTATTATTTTATATTCATACTCTTCTTCTTTAGACTTCTTCTATCTAGCATAACATCACATATTAATAAGATAATGATATGTAACACCTATCTGTATCATACGCATGATGATTATATCTATAATCATCACAAAAATGTGTGCTCCGGAAAAGTTATCAGAATGCCCGAAAATAATGATGTTCTACGATATAAGAACCTCTACAAGTAGCTGGATGTACCATTCGACATCTACGCCGACTTTGAGTCGATGTTGGAGAAAGTCGATGAAAATTTAAGTAGAAATACAACAAATATACAGAAGCACCATGCTTGTACGTACAGTTGCTTTATTAAGTGTAGTTTTAGTAGAGAAAATAATTTGCATACACATTATTTTGGGGAAGATTTAGCAAATATGTTTGTTAAAAAATTGTTGAAGATTCAACAGATGTTTATGCAAAGTATTTATCTAGAGTTGAGAGCATGATCATGTCTCCAATAGAATTAGTTCAATATAATAATGCACAAAATTGTCATATATGCAATAAAAAATTAAATAATGATAAAGTCAGAGATCATTGTCATCTTACGGGTATTTATCGCGGAGCAGCCAATACCGATTGTAATTTGAATAACAAAACACCTCAACTTATACCGGTTATCCTCCACAATCTTTCTGCATATGATATACATCTATTATTCAAAGAACTTTCTGCCATATAAAATGCCAGTCTAAAAGTGATTCCCCAAAAGCATCAATCGTTTCTATGTCATTTTATATTAATATGTTTTATATTATATGTTTATGCAAAATGGACTAGTTCAATGCTCAAAAAGATATTCTAAGGCCAACCCTAAGTATTTAGAAGATTTTGATGTTACAAAACCATCTGAATATTTAATGTATTTAGATGCGAACAACTTCTATGGGTGGACAATTTCAGAATATCTTCCCTGTGGAGAATTTGAGTGGGTATGTGTTTACGCGCAAGAATTTAAGAATGTAATATTTTAAGTCACTGCACAAAGTATGCAATGAGAACGCGACACTCACCACTTTTGTAGTTTGTCTCATTGAGTACTTTGTGCACAAAAAAAAGTAATAACTCACTTACTCAGTGTGAATCGAATGATCAAGTCTGTTAAAGTTCTTAAATAAAATTAATAATAAAATTAAATAAATCCCCGTGTTTATATTACCTCCAACTGGAAATTTTTATGCCACTACCTCTGGTGGCTTACACTCCGACATCTTTTTGGTCCTTGGTACAAGTGTCACTAGTCTACTACTACTACTAGGTTTTAGTTTTTAAACTGGCAGGATCGCCATGTAATGAATTAAACCAGTTTTATATATTTTAATTTATTGTGAGCTCATCTGGGAGTTCCAAATTTATTAGAGCTCAGCGAGGAGCTCTTTAAGTTGTTTGACAATTAATTAATTTTAAAATAAAATACATTGTCTTATATACTAGAGCAGTATATTTGTGGGCATTCTGGCACACCAATTAGAATCTAATTAGATTTGGCCTCCTTATGGAAGAAATACATGTATGGGCATTCTGGCACACCAATTAGAATCTAATTAGATTTGGCCTCCTTGTGGAAGAAATACATGTGTGTGCATTCTGGCACACCAATTAGAATCTAATTAGATTTGGCCTCCTTATGGAAGAAATACATGTATGGGTATTCGGGTACACCAATTAGAATCTAATTAGATTGGGCCTCCTTATGGAAAAATACACGTATGGGCATTCTGGCACACCAATTAGAATTTAATTAAATTTGGCCTCCTTATGGAAAAAATACACGTTTGGGCATTCTGGCACACCAATTAGAATCCCACTAGATTTGACCTCCTTATGGGAAAAACTCACGTATGGGGAAAATACACGTATAGAGATACTGAGTCATATAATAAGAAAAATATGATCATTCTGTAACACATGCATTCATATATTTTTCAATGTGTATGCTTTTACAATAAAGAGAAATTCAAATGAGTTATTTTTTCGCACCATGTCAATGAGATTCTCATTTGAGTAGTTTTTATTAAAACCTAAAATAAGAGTTTTACTATCCAGCACAAATTCATATAAAAGAACGTTCACATTAAACAAAAGTTAAAGCTGCTTTTCGCATTAAACAAAATGGTAAGTATACAGTTTTATAATATATTTAAAAAAAATTTTATTTATTATATTGATGCTGTAAAAAAAATACACAAATATCTATACATATTATATGATTGTTTTTATTTAGATCTATCAACAGTTAATTAACATAGCCCAAGGAATAAAATCACAGTACACGAAAATTGATGATATTCCCTTAAATGAACCATTCAAAATTTTAAATTTTGAGTGGAAGGTTATACAATATGGATCCAAAGTCATAGCATATTTGGAGAACAATAAATGGTTTTATCTACCTCAAAGAATGGTTAAATATTTAAACAGAGAGGATCCTTACTTAGCCAAAATGAATGAAAAAATTTGGACAATTATTTACAAAGGACGACTATCGCCAAATGGTTCTGCAATATTCGAACTAAACTACAGCTAATTTTTTTTAATAATAACAAGTTTTGTAATGTTGTAAATCTGTATATTATAAAACAATAAATGTATATATGTGGTAATGTGAGATGAATCTCGATTATGTATTTATTTTTGCACATGCGTAGACTTGCATTTTATTCGCTTTATATATTTATTTTTCATTTTAAGACATGCGTAGGCTTGCATTTTAAGAAAAAGTATAGAACAATTCAAAATTAATTGAAAAGTTAAACATGCATGAGCAAGAAATAAGGTCAAAAATATGCTGCATTATTTCCTATTTTATTTCATTTGGTGTTTTTAATCTTTCTATGAAAAGGTAGTAAAATTTAAACATTTGTTTGTATGGAAAAACTCTTAAGAACGAAAGACATGCGTATGCTTGCTTTCAATTATTTTTGTCGTAGTGTGTGGGTGCATTAACTATTTTTATTGAAGAACACACATTTTTTTCTACTTCAATGTTTTAAAATGCAATACTTTATGAGGCCATAAATCTGGTATGGTATGTTTGTTACTTAAGCAAAAAAAAGGGGATGGAAAGGCATTAAATTTTAAAATCCGTTTCATGCGTATGCTTGCTTTCACTTATTTTTGTCGTAGTGTGTGGGTGCATTAACTACACTGTGCGACAGTCAAAATCGGGATGGGATGAAACCAACGGGAAATGTTATACCGGTAAAAAAAGAAGTTATACATGTCCCGGCGTTTCGCTGGGTCACGTCTAGGAATCGAGATATATCGATTTGAAGTTATTGACTGTCATATGGGGGAAATTGTCACCTTTCGTGGTCTTTTTTTGACATAACTTCAGAACCACTAGTTAGATTTTGCTGAAACTAATTAAAAAAAATTGGGAATTACAATTCCTTTAATCTGTTCATACAACGTTTCGCTACGTAAGCAACAGTTTCGGAGTTATAAATAAATGTATGAAGAAAAAAAGTATTTTTTGCCTAAAAAATTAAATTTTTTTATTTTTAATTCATAAGAAATCCAAAACGGTAATAAAAGTGTCTAGACCTATTACTTTCACGTAAAGTCACATAACCTATGAACAAAATGAGAATCAGGTATTGGATCAGGTCTGATCAGGTATTAGACCAGGTCTAAGACAAAAACTCCAAAGCATCTATTACTTAATAGTGCTAACATAATTATAATTTTTTTTAAAAAGATAAAATGAATTTGCGATACGTATATAACAATCATGTTATTAGAGATGACATTTAAAGAATTAACAGATATATGTAGTCAATGCTAGAGAGATAAATATGGGGTGATCTTGTTGTCAATAAGGATGACTTTATAAATAAATAAGTGGGATATAGAAAAAGTTTTGATGAATTCATACAACTGTAAGATAGATACAAATCAGATAAAAGCAGATCACAACCGGATAAAAGCAGATCCCAACCGGATAAGAATCAGTTCACAACCAGTTAAAAGCAGATACAATCAGTTCATAACCAGATAAAAGCAGATACAGAGCAGATAAAAAGCAGATACAGAGCAGATACAAACCAGATAAAAGCAGATACAGAGCAGATACAAACCAGATAAAAGCAGATACAAACCAGATAAAAAGCAGATATAGAGCAGATAAAAAGCTGTTCATGATCAGATAAAAGCTGTTCAGAACCAGCTAAAAGCTGATTATAACTAAAATTTGAGAATTAGCTTATACATATAATAAAAAATAAATAAAAATAAGATGAATAATACAATTTGGAATGAATTTCCGTCATCCCACGTCAAATTTGGTTGATAAACAGACCGGTTTCGGCTATGTGCCATCTTCAGTGTTCTCTCAGTTACTGTTTATCAACCAAATTTGACGTGGGATGACGGAAATTCATTCCAAATTGCATCAAACCCCGTCGGAAGAAAAACACAACACTTAATGAATAATACAATTGAATTTCTTAATAACATCTGTAAATAAAATCAAAAAACATATCTCTAAGAGATTTTCTGCTAAATGAACCTTTGGAAATCATACGATGTGAAAGAAAGCTAACATTGTATTGTATGTTACAAATTATGTTGGAACTGGAGAGCTATTTTGTTTTTTACCTAAAATATACAACTATATCACTAATGATATCATTATTGATCTCTCATTATATAAGAAAAATTTCAGTTGGATTTTATTATAAGATTATTTTTGAAAGCACACAAATGAACATAAATAACTTTTGATTTATTTATTGATATTAAAAAAGTAATAAAAGAACAATACTTTTTGTAAATATTTTCACTTATAATAAGATAATGAATCAAAATAGAAATGTAGTCATAGATGTACAGGGTTTCTGTATTAATAATAATTTATTCGCAAAGGAAGTCTGCGTTGTAGGAGTTGATTCAGAAATTAAAACTTTTCTCATTGTACCCCCTTTTAAATATTCAGAATTAACATATAAAGATAGGATTACAAATAAATGGTTGTACAATCATTTACATGGATTATGTTGGAATGATGGAAATTCAACGCTCAACGAATTTAGAGAATATATAATATCATATCTTGAAAAAGAATATTATCATATTATATATGTTAAAGGAATTGAAAAAGTAAAATGGTTAAGTCAACTGCTTGGAGAAATGGAAATATATATATATATATAATTTAGATGACTTTAATTGTTCAAATATAAGAACGTTATATAAAAGTAATATTAACATCAATATCTGTAAATATCATAGAAATAGTTGTAAGGAAATGTGTGCTAAAAAAAGTGCAATTTTATATAGAAATTTTATTAATTTATATGTAAACAAAGAGAATATTGAAAACATTTAAAACTTTTGTTTAGTTATTTAGGTATTCTGTTGCGAACTAGATCAACTGTATTAAAAAAAGGTCACATCAGCTGAATTAAAGGATCTATTAGATGGATACAGTTGTCATATCGATAAGGAACACAAGAAATTATTCCTGAGAATGATTGAGGAATTAAAAATGTATAGTAATGATTCTTATCCTTTCATATATTTTCATAATTGAATTCATAGATGTAATATTGAAAATATCAGTATACCAAATGTTAATATATGTGCATTTAATTTATATTATAACGAATATATGAATATTAACATAGAAACTTTTTAATTTATATATAAGACTTTTTAAACTATTAACCTATATCTGAAAAGTAAAAGAAATACATATAAACATTTTAATTGTTATGAAATCTGAAAAAGCAAGATAAAAAATCTTCATAATAAATAAAAACACATCATATATATTTCTGTATATCAATTAGTTTTATTTAAAATATTTATTTTAGTATGTATTTTTATTAAATTAGGCTGAAAATAGAAAGAATGTTATTGATTGTTCTAAGCTTTGTTTAAAAAAATTTCTGAAAAACACTCGCATTTATACTAAATTATGCTAGCGCATGTCTTAAGAAAAAGCAATATTATAAAACCATGAAGAAAATATTTATTTTTCATGGTAAACAAATTTCTTTAAATTTACAACATTCGGTCATACAACTTTCACATCTGTATGCTGATAAACAGTTACATGTTGAATTCGTTTTTCTATTAGTTTCATTTTCTTTTAACAATCAAAACTACAAAAAAATCAAAACAAAAATCACAACGATTTACGTTATAAGAATTTTCTCGGTATCGCAAACATTTATTTTTTCGATAAATGAAAGCGACCAACAAGAAAGTTGGTAGAGGAGCAGACACTCATGGAAATGCCAACTCAAAATTTTTCAATAAAAAAAAAGATGAACTGCAATTAAAAAAAGGTAGACAGAAAGAAAAACAGAAAGGACAAGTGTAATAAAAAAGAGATAGACCGGCAAAGGTGTTTAACTTTGCTTAAGAATTTTCCATGTATCTCATACATTTATCTAATGCAAATGCATGTTGGTTTTGTAACCTCTTTTTAAATTTCTGATCCTTTTTCTTTGAAAAAATAAGAAATATGTATGTGTAATGAAATTGTGTATCCTTATACACATAAATATACGCACTGGGGTGTGAAATAGGTATAGATAACAAGCTAGACGGTAGAGAAGGACAGACAGAAAATGATCCAATGCAAACAAACGCACACATGCGCAATATAATAAAATATTCTAACGAGCTCACTCAAACTGACCAATAGCGATATAAATGTGCACACATATGTACATACACGACATATGAATGCATTTAAAAATAGACAATGTTTCACTTTCTCGCACCCTTATTTTTCATATAAAATAGACAGACAATAGAGGACACAGTCAAACATTTATGGTTTTCTTTAAACATAAGAAAAAATACAAGCCCTAAGTTAATGCATCTTATCAAGTGCAATAAAAAGAAAATGCTAATGAATAGACAGAAAGGATAAGGGTAATAAAAATAGACCGAAATGCCCTTTTTTTATTAGTTTCGTTTTCTTTCTGCAATCAAAACTGAAAAAAAATTAGTAGGGATTTAACTCGGTGAAATATTTTGTACCTATGAAGAAAATTTCCAGCTTCCTGACAAACATTCAACAGAGTTGTTCAATATAGTTGTCCGGGTAGGGGTGTTCGTACAGAAGTTTCAGGGGTGATATTCAATAGAGAAGCCCTGACCGACTCTCAAATCAGGCATGTGAAAACAAAAAAAAATTTACATATAAATTTTTTTTTAACACCCTTAATACACAATACAAATTTTATGAGACCTCCTAATACAAACACCATCCAAGGATGGAAAACGCATTTCCATAATAAATACACCTAATTACCTAACAAAATATATTTTTAACGATCACGTTTCATAGCCAGGCATAATGTGCACTTTTACATTGCCCCTTATGGGAAAAAAAATATACAGAAGGTACATAAACACACTACTGATGTTTTTGAAAACTTTAGATTTATTAGCAGAAATATTTATAAATTAGAACCCTGTCATTACTATACAGCCCCAGGACTTTCTTGGGACGCGATGTTAAAAATAACAGATATTAAATTAGAGCTGTTGATAGACATAGAAATGATTCATTTTATACAAAAGGGAATAAGAGGAGGAATAGTACAGTGCTCTCAACGGCATTCTATTGCAAACAACAAATACATGAATGATTACAATGAGAATCTACCATCTAAGTATTTAATGTATTTAGATGCAAATAATTTGTATGGTTGGGCAATGTCTGAAGCGCTACCAGAAGGTAATTTTGAGTGAGACACAAATATTGAAAACTTCTGTCTGGATAGTATACCAGAAGACTCAGCTACTGGATATATATTAGAAGTTGATTTGTTGTATCCATTACAAATTCATGATATTCATAATAATTTACCTTTTTGTAGCGAAAATAAAAATCCTCGAAATTCTAAAGAAAAGAAATTAATTGTTGATTTAAATAATAAATATGGATATGTAATATATTATAAAAATTTACAACAATGTTTAAAATATGGTTTAAAATTAGTAAAAATTCATCGAATTTTGAAATTTAAGCAATCAGCCTGGTTAAAGCCATATATTTCATTAAATAATTTACATAGAACTAACGCCCAAAACACGTTTGAAAAAAATTTCTTCAAATTATTATATAATGCCGTATACGGTAAAACAATGGAAAACGTTGACAAGCGTAAGAATGTTAAAATTGTAAATGAGTGGGAAAGCGTGGTAGGAAAATGGGTGCTCGTGTCCTTATTGCCAAACCAGAATTTCATTCATTCAGCATATTTGAGGAAAATATGATAGCTGTGGAGCTAAACAGAAGTTATTCGTTTTATAATAAACCAATTTATTTAGGATTTACAATACTAGAACTTTCAAAGTGGAAGATGTACAACTTTCATTATGGTTATATACTACCAAAATATAATATCAAAGCAGAGCTGAATTATATGGATACCGATTCGTTTATATACACAATCGAAACTGATGATTTTTATAAAGATATAATAAACGATATTGATGCAAAATTTGATACATCAGATTATGAAGCGAATAATAAGTATGGTATTCCACAAAAAATAAAAAAATATTAGGTATGATGAAGGATGAAAATAATGGTAGGGTAATGAAGGAATTTGTGGGGTTGAGAGCGAAAATGTACTCATACAAAATGGAAGATATGAATGAAGTCAAGAAAGCAAAGGGTTATACCCTATGTATCTAGAAATTTAAGTTTATTAGATTACAAAAACTGTCTGTATAATAAGAAAGTCTATTATAGAAGTATGTATACTTTTAAGTCAAAACTACATGTTTTATATACGTCTTTAATAAATAAGGTATCTTTAAGTTATTTAGACAACAAAAGATACGTGTGCAATAATAGTGTAAAAACCCTTGCTTTGGGGCATTATCAAGAATCATTTATAAACGATAGCAATGACGATTTTTTAATGGAAATCAAAGGTCACCTGATTGTATAGACCAATTTATAAATGATTCTGCTGACGATAATTTGTTAATGGAAATTGATTGTTAATTTTTTTATATTTTTATTTTTTTTAGCTTTGGTTAGCACATGAGTTAGACTCAGAACCACCGGGTCGATACATATTAATTGTAGAGTCTATATGGGTGGACACGTCAGTCTATGTCATATGCTAGCAATTACTATGGACACCGGTGATGAAAATGGAAGTCGATAATTACAAATTGACTCCCAGAAATCACTAAAGTCCAGAGCAAACGCTGATATTAACGCGTGTCTCAGGGATTGGTAGATCTATCCCAATGGTGGACTGAACAATCAACTACTGAGACACGAAAGGAGGGGAATAGAAAAGGGGTCCCGTTACACTTGTGGACTGATTCGATAACAACCCCTCCCACATATGTATAATATATATTTTATATTTTTATCAATATAATAATATAATATTTATTTATTAATATTTATATATTTTACAACTGAAATCAAACGAGTATAGTATGAAACAAAAAGAAAAAATTTAATAAAATTTTAATTATGTATTTATGTTTATAAAAATATAACTATTTGTGTTTTATTTATTTCAAATTATATTTATTATATTATATATATATATATATATATATATATAATGGTTTTTTAGGTAAACGGTCACGCATAAAAACTCCTCTAAGTTTACTTAGTTGTTTACCATATTTCATCAAATCTATATCAGTTAATGGTCGATTGGGTAGCTTATCTAAAAGTTTTTTGGAGCTGGCTTATAGTACAGACCATATCCAGATCTATATGGTTTTAGATATAGACCTCTTCCCATAGCAATTGATTCCATGTGTTTATTATGTCGAGTAGCCTCTGCTAGTTGTTCTTTTCCATTTTTTATATCATTAACAGCCTTAATAATAGCTGACCCACCTGTAGCCAAACCTCCAAGTGCTGACAAAGCTGTTAGGATTGGAATAATTGGAAGAAATCCACCAATTTTCGGCATTGGTATAACTCTCGGTATAGCAATATTAGCTCTCTTCTTCCCTTTAAAGTTTGAAGTAATGGCTTTTCGCGCAATTTTAACAGCAGCATTTAAATTGTTTGGTTTTTCGTTTCTCAAGAGCTTTAGAGTATTTTTAACAGTTGTTGAAAACAATTTTCTATCACATGCTTTTCTTTTTTTACATTTTTTCTTCTGTGATTTTCTGGATTTACGAGTTTTGATATGATTCATACCTAACCCCAACTTAACTTTTGATTTCATAGTGTTTGTTACGAGCCAAGCGTGTGCTCGTTCTTTGAAATCACTATCTTTAGATTGTAATCGTTTCCAAGCTTTTTCAACTAATATTTGATCGGCTTTATGTCTTTTGTTAATATCGTTTGTTTGTGAATATGCAATATCGTGTTCCCTACAAGCTGCGTCTAACAAATTTATCCCTTTATCACCCCTCGCTAAACGTTTTTCAAGTTTTGTTCCAGGTCCACAAAACTGATAACCAGGTAAATGCAGTTCAACAGGTAATTTATTTATTAAGTTGTTTACAAAACCACTTCCAAAATTATACTGATTATTTTTAACTCCTTTGCTATAGTTTATACTCATTTTTTCTTTTAATTATATATAATATACGTTTAATATGATTGACACTAAAAATTTAAATGATTAGGTTTTGTTATATAAGAGGAAATTTATATCAAAACCCATTTAGTTATCAAAATGAGACTAGTAAAGCAAGCTAAGCAAATTGTAATAAGAAATGCTGATGAAGCTCAAGACAAGAAATCTAAAATTAAACATAGTACACTTTTACCAAATTCAATACGAGCATTAATTGTGGGTCCCTCAAATTGTGGTAAAACTAATGTTATGATTAGTTTAATAGAAAGTCCCAACGGTCTTAGTTTCAAAAACATTTACATATATTCAAAATCTTTGTATCAACCAAAATATTGTTATCTAAAGAAATTGATAGACCCAATAAACGGAATAAATATTTTTACATTTGCGGAAAATGAGGAAGTTCTAAGCCCGACTGAAGCCATCCCTCATTCAATAATAATCTTTGATGATGTTATATGTGGGAAACAGGGGGCTATAAGAGATTACTTTTGCATGGGTAGACATAAGAATATAGATTGTTTTTATTTATGTCAAACATATACGAAAATTCCCAAACATCTTATTCGGGATAATGCGAATATGATAATAATATTTAAACAGGACGAAATGAATTTGCGTCATATATATAATGATCATATTATTGGAGATATGTCATTTAAAGAATTTACGGATATATGTAGTGAGTGTTGGAAAGATAAATATGGATTCATGGTTGTCAATAAGGACGATTTGATTAATAAAGGGCGATATAGGAAAGGTTTTGATGAATTCATACAACTGTAAGGAAGATATATAAATCACTTCATGAATAGTTAGAAAAGCAGTTCACAATAATATATGGAGTAGTTAACAAATATATACATAACAGTTTATAATCAGATAAAAAGCAGGTCGATAGTAGATAGAAAGCAGTTCATATAAAACAGTTCACAATCAGATATAAAGCAGTTCGACATCAGATATAAGCCCGATTGATTTCAGATATAAATCAGATCGATATGAGTAATAATAAAATATTAAAAGATATTGTTAATACAAGGGCGATTTTAAAGGAAAAACTAAAAAATATTAAATTAAATGAAGTAGAGAGACTTAATTTATTGGAAGATACATTTACACCTATAACAAAACCTTTGAAAAAGATTATTAGAAAAATTGATGATTATCAATCAGACAATTTATTAGATGATACATTTAAATCTCTAACGAAACCTTTAAATACAAAAAATGCTGATTACCAATCAGATGATTTATTGCACGAGTCATTCAAAGATATAACAAAACCTTCAAATAAGAAAATTGAAAAAATTTATGATTATCAATCAGATGATTTTCAGTCAAATGATGATGACATAACAGATTCACAACTTCCATCACTACCATCCGATAATAGCTCTGATAATTATGACGATGCTGTAGCTTATGATCAAGAAGCGTTAAATGGTAGTAAAAAATCGTCACTAGCGGAAAATATAGAAATGCTCCTGACTAACAAAACGATAGATAAAGTTTATGGTTTCAACATAGATGAAAGTGGAAAATGGCGCTATGCAAATAATGTGCTAAATTTTAATGTGGATAACTCAATTCAAATAGGGAATTTAACGTGGAAAATGACTCCAGGATTATTTGAATTATTATTTCATTCAAAACCCCTACATTACAATAAAAATGATTTAAAAAAATATAAAGAAATTTTAATAAGTACAAATGCACATAAACGACAATTTCAATCAAAAGCTCAAATTAAAGGTACACGAGCGTTCAAATATGTTCGCATAATAAAAAATTTATTTAATACTAAAACAAATGTTTTTACGAAAGGTAGTGGATTATCGCTAAAATCTGTAGACAATCGTAAGCCTAGCTATATATATTGGGATGACCCGAATGAATTAGTTGACAGAATGCGTTTACTTATTTCATCGGAAAGTGCTGGTCATAATAATCACAGAAATGAAATAATTTCCATCATTGAAGAATTAAGAGAAGCTAACATAATATATTAAAAATGAGTTATATAAATAAATTTGGTGAAAGTTCAATTAAGCATAATCTAAATAACTCGAAGTTAAGGATATCCCAATATAATTTAGAAATCAATAACATAACAAAAGATATAGAAAAGATATATACTACTATAAAGATTATAAAGGATCAGTTCCATGATATAAATATGAACCTCTCCAATAAAGTCGAAAATAGACTAAATGAGATTGAAGCCTATATTTTTAAATGGATTAGCATAGAAGAACTTAAAAATGAATATGACTCACAATTAAATATTATTAGGAGTGATATAAAAATAATACAAGAAAACATAAAAAAAATATTGATGAAGATGTTGCACTTATTGAAAAAGCTGTGAAGGGTCAAATATACTCTTCAAATAAAGACTTTATAAAAAATATAGAAGAAAGATTTAATAAAATTGATGATTTTATTTTTAAACGGATTGATAAAAACACTAATGTGGATGATGTGAAAAAACGAAAACTTGAATGGCCTAAAATTAAGACGGCTAAGTAAACAAAACTTTATAAGATATATATATATGAGAATGACATAGAAAAAATAATCATATACAAAATGAACGAGGATAAAAGAGAAATAGTTAATGAACTACACAAACAAGCGCGAAAAAATTTTAAAAGAAGACGAGTTATAATGAAAGGAATTGATGATTTATGGCAAGCTGATTTGGTTGAAATGGGGAATTATGCGTTATATAATAATGGATATCGTTATCTTCTAACAGTAATAGATACCTTCTCAAAAAAAGCTTGGGTTGCAGCAGTAAAAAATAAAACTGCAGTGAGTGTAGCGTATGCTATGAGGAGTATTTTCACTAATAACAATCGAAAACCAAGAAATTTACAAACAGATGATGGTAAAGAATTTTTCAATAATCAGTTTTATCAACTAATGCAATCAAACAAAATTAATCACTACTCAACATATAGTGTTCTAAAGGCATCCATAGTAGAACGATTTAATAGAACTTTAAAAGGAATGATGTGGAAAGAGTTTAGCTATCGGGGTTCATATAAATGGATAACCATATATCAAGACCTTGTTGACAAATATAATAACACATATCACAGAACAATAAAAATGTCATCTAATGAAGTGAATTCTTCAAAAGAAAAATTGTTATTGGATACCGTTTACAACAATTTAAAAATATTTAAAAAACCAAAATTTAAAGTGAATGATAATGTTCGAATAAGTAAATATAAGCATACATTTGAAAAAGGTTACACACCAAATTGGACTACAGAAATATTTAAAATTAAAACTATAAAAAATACAAACCCTAATACTTATATATTACAAGACTATCAAGGTCATGAAATTAAAGGTGGTTTTTACGAGCCCGAGCTAATGAGAACTAAATTTCCAGACACATATTTAGTAGAAAAAGTTTTAAAACGAAAAAGGAATAAGGTTTATGTAAAATGGCTAGGATTTTCATCAGAACACAACTCTTGGATTAATATAAGCAATGAATCATAAAAATCATAACAGATGTTATTAATAATTCATTCATTCATCAGTCTTTAAAATGTCAATAACACTCACATTAAACGGAAACTCTTCATATCTCGTTGCAAACTATTTTCCACCGATGGAACTAAATGAAAATTATGTTTGTGGCTTAATAAGCTTTGACACATATCATTCAATTCCGAATGTTGATGTAGAAAACAATTTATTTCATATTGGCAATCATGAAATAGAAATTCCTGTTGGATCATATGAATTAGCTGATATAGCTGAATTACTAAGAAAGAAATATCATAATCTGAATGAGAAAGGAACTCTTGACATACAAGCAAATTATAATACATTACAAACATTCATCAAAAGCACAACTGATTCCATTCATTTCAATAAAAAGAACTCTATCGGCTTCTTATTGGGCTTTAGCGCAAGAGTATTAGAACCAGATATTGATCATTACTCAGATAAAACAATAGATATAACAAAAATAAATACAATAATCGTTGAATGTAATATTGTAAGCGGATCATATATAAATAACATGTCTGCACATATTTTACATCAGTTCTCACTTAACGTTAGCCCAGGATATAAAATAACAGAGGCGCCATCGAATGTGATATATTTACCCGTGAATTCAAAATCAGTTAATAGTCTTGTTTTGAAAGTCGTCGATCAAAACGGAAATTTAATTAACTTTCGCGGTGAAAAAATAACAATAAGATTACATTTAAAGCCAATGAGAGAATTATTATATTTAATAAAAGTGAGTTGCAAAATAAGTCCGACTTCATTCTAGCATCAACAACAACGAAATACAAATCAGAAAAGTCATCGCGATGTGAAAGTCAATCAGAAAAGTATAAAAGAAAAAAAATTGAAGGTATTAAGCCTGAACTAAGTAACACTCTTAGTGAAGTTAATAAAAAGTTTTTAATAAATTTGGGATTTATATTAAAAAAATAGAGCTAATCATATAGCTATCGAGCCTGAAAAATTCTATAAAATGAGTAATATTATTAATATTTTACAAAAACCACATTTGGATAGTTCAATTATAAAAAAGGAGTATCACAGCTACACATCATATCTACAGTCATTCAAAAATAATGATGAAATTCGTATAACAATTCAAAATCAAGATTTATATGTTTTACCAAGCGAAAGTCTTCTATACATTGAAGGGCTTGCAACAAAGGAAGATTCAACAGCTTCCACATCTATACGTCTCTTAAACAATTGTATTGCACATCTGTTTGACGAAATTCGATATGAAATCAATGGTGTAGAAATTGATCGTACACGTCATTTGGGTATTGCAACAGAATTAAAAAACTTTGTGTCGCTGAATAAGTCAGAAAGTGATAATCTAGTAAATGCAGGATGGTCGCCACTTAATAATGATGATCTTACACTTGTAGACGGTTATTTCAATTTCTGTATGCCACTAAAATTCTTACTTGGATTTGCTGAAGATTTTAATAAAATAATAGTTAATTCTAAACATGAATTGATTCTTTTGCGATCTAAAGATGATAAACAAGTTTTAAAATCTAATGTATCAACCGAAAAAACTAAGTTGTCTATTTTAAACATTTCTTGGAAAATACCACACATTCAACTTGCTGACGCTTACAAATTGCAGATGTTTAAAACAATTAACAATCGCCATCCTTTAAATATATCTTTCAGAAGTTGGGATATGTATTACTACCCGTCACTTCCAGAAAGTACAACAGTTTTATGGAATGTTAAGTTAGCCAGCGAAAACGAAAGACCACGTTTCCTACTTTTGGGTCTTCGAAACAGTGCCAACAAATTTCAACATTGTGATTTGACAGATATAAAAGTACATCTTAACTCTGATACATATCCCTATGATGATCTAAACCTAAAATTTGATAGAAATCGTTTTGCCATACTATATGATATGTATTTAAAGTTTCAATCAACTTATTATTCACGCGATCCTCAACCACTATTAACAAGAGAAAATTTTAAAGCTTTAGCTCCAATAGTTGTATTGGATGTAACACATCAAAATGAATCAATCAAAACTGGACCAATCGACATACGGATTGAAATAAAAACCTTAAAAAATATCCCCGCTAATATGTCTGCTTATTGCTTAATTATACATGATAAAATGTTTGAATATATCCCCCTGACAAATGAAATAAGAAAACTATTGTAGATATAAATAAATTAAAAAATGGTATAAATATCTAATCTAACATCATTAAGGTTTATTCACAAACACTTTGTCTACATATGTAGTCATTCTCATTAACAAGGATGATTCTAAAAGATATGTACGATTTCTTAAAACGGTGTTCCCATATTATTTCCGATGAAGATAAATAAACTCATGACTATTCAATCACATCTAGAAGGGACAAATAATTTGAAAACAACGATAAATAAACATGGAGAGCATTATGACAATTGCTGTTGGTCTAATGAAAATGAGACATGTGGACCAGATACCTGTTCATGTGTACAACATAGGATACGTAATACTGAAATAGAGAAAGAAGCAACCACACTTATGAAATTTTATTACAAAATATATAATATTAGCAAATGTAAAAATTGTAATTTTCAAAAAATCTAATTAATAAAAAAGAGAAATAATAAAATTTAGTGAAAGACATACATTTTAATTTTTATATATTTTTTTATTTATTCAATTAAAAGTTTTTCTAGACTAGTGGAATTTTATTTACTGCCTCCATTAATACATCATCTTGGCCATCATATAGGGCCAAGTATGATGCTACATCAAATGGAGGCAGCATAATTATTTCACTAATGTGAATAATTTCTTTCGATAATTTAATATTTAGAAAGATATCATCATCTCCATCGAGAAGATGATGATATGTTTCTGATGTTGTGGCTTCTGATGATATTGTTGCTGTTGTTTCTGTTGATGTTGTTGTTGTTGCTGCTGCTGCTGCTGCTGATGATATTGCTGTTCTTGTTGCTGCTGATATCGTTGTTGTTTCTGATGTTGCTGCTTCAGATGATGTTATTGGTGTTGCTTCTGCTGATGTAGTTGTTGTTTCTGATATTGCTGTTTCAGATGATGTTATTGGTGTTGCTTCTGCTGATGTAGTTGTTGTTTCTGATATTGCTGTTTCAGATGATGTTATTGGTGTTGCTTTTGCTGATGTAGTTCTTGCTTCTGATGATATTATTATTGCTGCTTCTGATTCTGCTTTTTTTAAATTAGCCTTCATAACTTTATGGTACAGCGGAGTGTTCCATATAGGCTTTCTTAATACAACGTTGTGTTGTTTTAAATAGTGTCTTTTTTTGTTCCACCATGTGGAAAAACTAATTAATTTACATATTTCGCAAATATATTTTTTACATTCCATGTTTAAAGTTTTATAAATTTTTTTACGTCGGATAATTTTACATAAATCTTACTATGTGTAATAATTTCACAGAACTAGAATTTTGTTCGAAAAAATAGCTGATTTTATACTTTTCTAGAGGCACTACTACATACACATATACTGTTAATCACCCTTGTTTAAACATTCTTCTTAGGTAACAAAAGCATCATAACACATTTATGCGCTCATAAATTATTGCATTTTAAAACATTGAAGTAGAAAAAAATGTGTGTCCTTCAATAAAAATAGTTAATGTACCCACACACTACGACAAAAAATAAGTGAAAGCAAGCATACGCATGTCTTTCGTTCTTAAGAAATTTTACTGAAACTGTGTCCTTCAATAAAAATAGTTAATGTACCCACACACTACGACAAAGATAAGTGAAAGCAAGCATACGCATGTCTTTCGTTCTTAAGAAATTTTCCTAAAACGGATTTTAAAATTTTATTGCCTTTCCATACCCTTATTTTGCTTAAGTAACAAACATACCATACCAGATTTATAGCCTCATAAATTATTGCATTTTAAAACATTGAAGTAGAAAAAAATGTGTGTCCTTCAATAAAAATAGTTAATGTACCCACACACTACGACAAAAAATAAGTGAAAGCAAGCATACGCATGTCTTTCGTTCTTAAGAAATTTTCCTGAAACGGATTTTAAAATTTTATTGCCTTTCCATACCCTTTTTTTGCTTAAGTAACAAACATACCATACCAGATTTATAGCCTCATAAATTATTGCATTTTAAAACATTGAAGTAGAAAAAAATGTGTGTCCTTCAATAAAAATAGTTAATGTACCCACACACTACGACAAAAATAAGTGAAAGCAAGCATACGCATGTCTTTCGTTCTTAAGAGTTTTTCCATACAAACAAATGTTTAAATTTTACTACCTTGTCATAGAAAGATTAAAAACAACAAATGAAATAAAATAGGAAATAATGCAGCATATTTTTGACCTTATTTCTTGCTCATGCATGTTTAACTTTTCAATTAATTTTGAATTGTTCTATACTTTTTCTTAAAATGCAAGCCTACGCATGTCTTAAAATGAAAAATAAATATATAAAGCGAATAAAATGCAAGTCTACGCATGTGCAAAAATAAATACATAATCGAGATTCATTTCACATTACCACATATGTACATTTATTGTTTTATAATATACAGATTTACAAAATTACAAAACTAGTTTTGTTTATTAAAAAAATTAGCTGTAGTTTAGTTCGAATATTGCAGAACCATTTGGCGATTGTCGTCCTTTGTAAATAATTGTCCAAATTTTTTCATTCATATTGGCTAAGTAAGGATCCTCTCTGTTTAAATATTTAACCATTCTTTGAGGAAGATAAAACCATTTATTGTTCTCCAAATATGCTATGACTTTGGATCCATATTGTGTAACCTCCCACTCAAAATTTAAAATTTTTAATGGTTTATTTAAGGGAATATCATCAATTTTCGTGTACTCTGATTTTATTCCTTGGGCTATGTTAATTAACTGTTGATAGATCTAAAAGCAATCAAATAAAAACAATCATATAATATGTATAAATATTTGTATATTTTTTCTACAGCATCTATATAATAAATAAAAAATTTTTTATATATTATAAAACTGTATACTTACCATTTTGTTTGATGCGAAAATCTGCTTTAACTTTTGTTTAATGTGATTTCAAGTAACTGTGAAGAACAATAATAAACAAAAAAATCTGAACGTTCTTTTATATCAATTTGTGCTGGATAGTAAAACTCTTATTTTAGGTTTTAATAAAAACTACTCAAATGAGAATCTCATTGACATGGTGCGAAAAAATATCTTATTTGAATTTCTCTTTATTGTAAAAGCATACACATGGAAAAATATATGAATGCATGTGTAACAGAATTATCATATTTTTCTCATTATATGACTCAGTATCTCTATAAGTGTATTTTCCCCATACGTGTATTTTTTCCATAAGGAGGCCAAATCTAGTGGGATTCTAATTGGTGTGCCAGAATGCCCATACGTGTATTTTTTTTCCATAAGGAGGCCAAATCTAGTGGGATTCTAATTGGTGTGCCAGAATGCCAATACGTGTATTTTTTCCATAAGGAGGCCAAATCTAATTAGATTCTAATTGGTGTGCCAGAATGCCCACAAATATACTGCTCTAGTATATAAGACAATGTATTTTATTTTAAAATTAATTAATTGTCAAACAACTTAAAGAGCTCCTCGCTGAGCTCTAATAAAGTTGGAACTCCCAGATGAGCTCACAATAAATTAAAATATATAAAACTGGTTTAATTCATTACATGGCGATCCTGCAAGTTTAAAAACTAAAACCTAGTAGTTTAAAAATTAAAACCGTGATAAGTGTGAAGCAAAGATCCTTAGTAAGCCGTGAAAAGGACACATCTTACTCAACCACACAAATAAGTTAATTAATAAATAAGAAGTTAAAAATTAAACAGTTAAAAATAAAAGTGAACAATTTGAAAATTTAAGTTAATTGAACATTTTAAAACTAACTTAAGTGAACATTTTAAAATCAAAAATAAAATTAAAAAATATAATAAAATTTAAAAACTAACTTAAACAAAATGAACATTTCAAAACCAAAATATTTATAAGAAATATAATAAAATATCAACATCATACACAAATCAACTTTAATCAGCAAAAATTAAACCATTGGAAATATCGGCCAAGTATCAACATTAACCAAATCATCAGCAAAATCAACAAACCCAGCACAAATGAACTGTAATTAACAAAAAAATCAACAAAAACCATCAATAAAATCAACTAACAACCATCAACAAATCCAACGAGAGAAGATGATGCTGAAAATAATTATTGTAATGTAAGAATATAATATTATAATTATTTAAAATTATTAGTTTTAATAATTTAGTGTCATAGATAAATTGAAAGAAAACATAATATAGTTCTAATAAGATTAAAAAAAACAAAGTTTAAAAGAACCTAAGTTAAAAAACAAATAAGATATGAGGATACAAAGTTAAAAAAAATTAAGTTTAAAAACAAAGTTAAATAAAAGTAATAGTTTTATAATTTGTAATTCTTCAAGTTTTCCTTTCAATTATGGCAAATCAAAACAACCTAATCGAGGCAAAAATATTTTTTTTTTGAATTTTTTGTTATATATATATATATGTATATATAATTTACTAAACTTAATATAATATTTTGTACGGTCCTTTATAATGGATAGAAACGCGAAAAACGCAATTTATGAGGAGAAAGAAAGACCTATGCAACAAAGAATAGACTGTTTGCAAAAATTATGGACAATAATAGGAATGCCAGGAAAACCGACTGAAGAGGACACCATTTTTAAACCTAGAATAGAGGAAGAAACCATAAGAGCACTAAGATGGTCAGAATTAATAGAAAAAAAATTTAAGTAAATAAACTACAAATCCTTTATATATAAAGGGTGTTTTTTTAAGCTAGATAGAACTTTAAATTGTAAAAAGTAACACAAAAAATTAAATTGTAATCAAAATTTTTTTTTTTATTCGAAAGATCAATACGTGACATTAACATTTGAAAATGATTTCGGGCATATGAGCACCGCGGCTGTTCTTGACGAAATGGGTAAAACAGAATCAAAACTAGAAAAACCTAATGCCAATGTAATAACAAATCTAGAAATAATTGATCATACATCAGAAATAAATTCTTTGCGTTTGCTAATGCTAATATTGGTTATACTATCTGCAATAAGTATTATTATTAAAATGTATATATTTCATAAAAGGGCTTTAAAAAATAAATATGCAAGTAGGGCAAATGATTTAGACAGAGTTTAACGGGTTTTATATATGGATTGGCAAAATATAATTGGTAGTTGTAGGAAATTAAAAGAGGAATTTGACAAAGCATAGGTTAGGTTAGGTTGTACAGGCTGCCGATTTCAAGCAACCGGCCCACTTGGGTCCAGGAGAATAGGTCCCTTTGTGATGCCCGTTATGGATAGCGAGAAAAAAAAAAATAAAAAATATTGGCTATCCTATATTCTGGTCAGTATTGAACCAACCGGTTTTCCGAATAAACTTGTTTATTCCCTTCAGATTGCATTCCGTAAGGTCTGCGAGTTCGGGTAAAGTTGAGTTACCTAGATACATGGCTCTGTGATGGGACAGAGCTGGACATTGACAGAGGAGGTGCTTTACGGTTTCTTCCTCCTCCTCATTATGACAACTTCTACAGAAGTCGTTGAAAGGGAGATTTAGTCTATTTGCGTGGGCACCTATGAAACAGTGCCCTGTTAGGACAGCCACAAGTATACGTAGCTGATGTCGAGGGATCCCCAGAATGATGGCTGATTTTGCTCGATCATAATGGGGCCAGGTTAATCTGGAGACAGCACATGTGGGTTCATTGAACCATCTAGCTTGTGCTAACCCTATAAGTTTCTGTTGAATAAGAATTTTGCAACTTTTTAGTGGGGCTCCCACTAGCCGGTCGGTGTCCCATTCTTGTAGACGAGATCCCTCCCTGGCTAGCTTGTCCGCAATTATATTGCCAGGCACATTCGCATGCCCTGGTACCCAGATTAGCTCGAGGTTGGAATGTGACGCCATCTCGTTTAGGGATGTCCGGCATTCCTTTACCAGTTCGGATGTTGTGTAAACACCCGATAGAGCGTTCAATGCAGCCTTACTATCGGTACATATACGAATATCCTGCCTATATACCCTATTGTACCTTAACCAGTTAGCTGCCCTTTTTATGGCCGATATTTCGGCTTGAGTAATGCTACAGAGATCTGTGAGCTTGAAACGTATCCTCTGCTGAAATTGAGGAATGTATATGCCCCCTCCCACCCCTACACCTGATTTGGATCCGTCAGTGTAAACCTCAAGCACTTCCCCTCGGTAATTAGGATCAATGAACGGAGGGAGAGTATCTGAGATTGACACTGCGAATCTTTTCTCGGGCATAAGGTAGGGAGAACGGTAGTCAATAAGTTCGGGAAGGTTTTCGAACTGTCCTATAATGTTCGCATGTCCATCACCTAGTGATTTCCATGTTCCGGCGGCACTGAGTCTAATTGCCGAGTTCATAGCCAGTTGTTTGACCATTAGATCGGCAGGAAGCCAGTGTAACATTGTGAACAAGGCTTTTGATGGGGTGGTGCGAGGTGCGCCTGTAATCATCAAGGCCGATGTTCTTAGAATTCTGTCAATGATTTTAGAATAGGTGGATTTGCCTAGGGCCGGCCACCAGACGATTGCACCATACATTAATATGGGCTTGACGACCATTTCAAAGAGCCAGTTGGCCGTTCTGGGGTTAATACCCCATCTGTTGCCTATGGCCTTTTTGCAGGTATAGAGGGCAATAGCGGCTTTCGCTGCTCTTGCTTGTACGTTTAGGTTCCACGATAACTTAGAGTCTAGGATGATACCTAGGTACCTAGCATTATCGGTTAACCTTAGCGTGACTCCGTTAAGAGTTGGTAAGGTGAAGTACGGTATTTTGTATTTTCTCGTGAAGAGTACGAGCTCCGTCTTTATTGGATTAACGTTGAGTCCATTACTGATGCACCATCCAGTAATGTGATTCAAGGCTGACTGTAGACGATGCGAGATTGTGTCTGGGTACTTACCCGACACTACTACTGCAACGTCATCTGCGTAGGCTACTGTTTTAAATCTGTTTGAGTCTAGCTCCAACAGTACCGTGTTTATGGCAAGGTTCCACAGGATTGGAGATAAAACCCCTCCTTGCGGCGTTCCTCGCTTTGCAACTTTATAGATTGTTGAGGATCCCATCGTAGATGTGATGACCCTATTAGTCAATAATTCTTTGATGAGATTGGTTATTGACTGGTTTACGTTCAGTCTTGCCAGAGCCATGATGATGGTTTCTGGGTTGATGTTGTTGAAGGCACCTTCTATGTCTAGAAAGGCCGCCAGAGCAAATTCGTTATGCTTTATGGATTTTTCAATGTAACCAACAAGCGAGTGTAGTGCCGTTTCAACCGATTTGCCCTTCGTATAGGCATGTTGAGCGGTGGATAGTAAGTTCGAGTTGATTACCGATCTGAGATGCAGATCAATCAATCGTTCTAGTGTTTTTAGTAGAAAGGATGATAGACTGATTGGTCTAAAATCCTTTGCGTTTGTATGCGTAGTTTTTCCACATTTAGGTATAAAAACCACGGTGCATTTGGTCCATGCTTTCGGAATATATGACCATGCGAGGCATGCCGAGAATATCCGAATAAGCCATGGGACTATTAGGTCTGCATTCCGCTGGAGGTCAGCAGGTATAATGTTGTCGGGACCCGCTGATTTATACGGATGAAAGCTGTTTATGGCCCATGTAATGTTTTCCCTGTTTATGGGAAATGGGGCTAACGTGTGATTGTGTGTGGTTGTCGTGAGTTCTCCTGTAAACGGAGCGCAACCGGGAAAGTGCGTGTCCATCAGAACCATGAGGGTCTCATGTCCACTAGTAGTCCAACTCCCATCAGATTTTTTAATGAAGCTGGGAGTTGAAGGAATCGTGGTTAAGATTTTACGCAGTCTGCTGGTCTCCGAAGTGCCTTCTATATTGCTACAGAAGGACCTCCAGGATTTGCGTTTTGCGTTTCTTACCAGGTTTTTGAAATTGTTTACGGAGGACTTATAATCGGACCAGTTTCCTAGTCTTTTGGCCTCATTGAAAAGTCTACGGCTCTCTTTGCGAGCATTTGTTATCTCGGAGTTCCACCATGGTGGTTTACTCCCACCCCGGCAGACACTAGGTCTGCAAGCTTCTGATGTTGCTAGGTTGAAAGCATTATTTAGATTTTCAACCGCAGTATCAATATCGTGCCTGTCGTTTATGACAGGTGGTTGTGGAATTAGTTCAGAGAGGAGCTGTTTTTGCTCCTCCCAATTTGTTTTTTTTCCTGTTTATTATGGGCATTGGCCTGTTTAGTGGAATTTCTATCTTAAATTCAATATATCTGTGATCAGAAAAAGTACAGTCGTTAGAGACCCTCCATTCTCTGATCATGTTCGAGTGCATAGCGCTTACTAGTGTGATGTCTAGAACCTCCCTTCTATTTACAGTTATAAAAGTGGGTTCTGACCCGTGATTTGAAATATCAAGATTGTGGCAAAGAATGAAATCAAATAAAGACTCACCCCTTCCATTTATGTTCGAGCTTCCCCAAACGACGTGATGCGCGTTTGCGTCTGCTCCAATTATGACTGGCCAGTTTTTTGTATTTGCCATACTGACTGCGCTGCGAATCTTTTCGGGCGGAGATTCGCGTTCATATGCCATGTAGCTGGAGATGACCATAATGGTGCCCTCGTCCGTCTCCAGCGCTGCAGTTATTGTGTCTTCATCACTGTAATCAGATAAAATGAAGATGTTTAGATTGCCTTTGGCCAGAATACACGCTCTTATGTTACCTAGACCATTGGCATGAAGAAGCCTGAAGCCTTTAGCATTAAGTCCGCAAACCCTACCTTGGTGAAGCCAGGGTTCTTGGACTAGGACGAGGTCCTCCCCTTTCTCTACTAGGCGGAGGAGCATGGCAGCGGATGCTGCTTTACAGTGGTGAAGGTTCACCTGTGTGATTTTGGTCATGGTACGGCATAACTGTGACGTTGGCGTCCTCCAGGTCCGAGTCCAGGAGAACGTCCTCGTCAACTACCTCGTCCATCCCCTCAAAGAATTCCCCTACCCAGCCGGAGTTGGATACGGTATCCCCTTGAGAGGATAAACTGGCAGTTTCGTCTACCGACATAGACATAGCGTCTGAGGCTGGATCATCGCCCTCCTGATCCCTAGCCTCCCTGTCATCGCCTTTGTAGATACTTAGGAAGATGGATTCGAAGCCGTAATACATCTTCCCTTGTCTCTCCTTCAGCGATGGCAAGGATTCATGGTTCAGGACCACGATGATCCTTCTGTAGGCTCCCACAGGTTCCGAAACCTTGGCGACCAACCAACCATTGGTTGGAACGTCACTGTTGCAGACCTGTAGGAGTTCCAGAATTTCCTCGGGTTTTGATGGCTCGTCCGGGACTCGAGCAGAGGCTCTAGGTCGCCGAGGCACCTCATTAATAGGTACCACGTCGAGCCTAGCACCCTCCCACAGCCCTTCCAGATTAACGATCGCCTTCTTATACAAAGAGATTGATCGCTCATCCGAAAAGGCTATAAGCTTTACCCTCCGGCGAAGCCATCCAGCATCATCACATTTGGGGGTTGGTCCTGGATTGCTTTTGAAGACTTTCCAGAACTCCCCCATCAGTTTTTTACGGACAATGTCCCACTGAGCGTAGGACATGCCACCGTCTGCGTCACTTCGGTCGATGACAGCTTGCATGAGATAGCCTTTAGCCATCTCGCTGAACGATTTGTTCATCGGCCTATGACGTTTCATAGCGGGCTGTTGGCTCTGCGTCTGGGCCTCCTCCTCTGAACGTTGCCGTTTAGGCGCGTCCGCAGACGACGGAGGAGTCTTTTGCAGGTTGGCCAAAAAATTTTGAGCCCATTTAAGCTTTGCCCGTTCTTCCGGGGTGAGGGACTCAGCTGGCCGTTTGCCTAGCTGCGTCGAAAGTCTTTCGGCGGACCGCCGTTGCGTAAAGGCCCTTCTTGCAGGTGTTATGTGCCTGTGGGGTTTGCCTTGAGTGGCTTGATGCCGAGCGTCGGAACCCGACTTCGAGGTCGCGGCTTCCTTGCTGGCAGAGGGGTGTAAGTCCGAGTGACCCGACGTCATGGTCGCAGTACCCTTTCTTACAAGTGGCACTGGGTTTACTACCTTCTTATTGGTAGCTCCCAAACAGGGGGTTTTGGTCACCTTTTTGGAGACCTGGGCCATGGCAGATTTTGAAGTGCTTGGTTTGAAGTCCAGAGGCACTCCACTGCCGGGTTTATTGCCAACACTAAGTGTTGGTTTATTCGTTGAGCCCTTAGGTGCTACAACGCTGCCTTTGGTGAGCTCAGGTTTCCCCTTGCCCCCTCCAGCGGGTTTATTACATTTGGTGGGCTCAGGTTTCCCCTTGCCCCCTCCTGTGTTAAGTTTGTTACCAGTAACTTGCAGATTTGCCCGGCCTGGTACATTCACCGGACTAATCTGGGACGCAGTAGCGTTCGACTCACCTTGGCCTGTGGCCGACACCAAGGGAGTAGGGTCTCCGGAGATTATTTGGCCCGCAACCGGATACTCGGGGCACTTTTGCTGCTTTGACATTTCTTATAAGGGGGGGGGGGGTTGCATTTTATACTTGCTGCCAAGTGAAAGAAACTGTCAAACAACAACAGACCACCCAGCCGCCCAATGTGGAACAGACGCTGGATGGATTTGCGGACACATATTTGGTGTGGACTTAAGAGAGATCAGAGATCTAAAGCGGACAGAAAATTGGTCTGTAAGCCGCCCCTACTAGGGGAAAACAGACGCTACAGACCATGGGAAGGGTAGTTCTTAGTTCGTGCTCACCAAGAGATATTCTACATGGGTCCTTGCACTTAAGCCCCCGCATCGCGTCAAGATGACCACCCATCGCGGGACAAGGGCATACAAATGCATCAATCTCGATAGGCAGATTAAAGAAGAAACAGTACATAAACATATTCAAAATCTTCTGAAAATCTTAAATGAAATTAGAATAATACTAAACGTGAATTATACACGTCTAACACAAGCACACAAGCGCGGCAGAAGCGTTCTTTTACGACCTAAAAAACAGGCTAATTTATATATCAACAAAAAGAGGAATATATATAAAATTACCAGAATCACTCCAGAAGGAAATACCCGTATAGTTAGAAACTCCAAATATGGCTCAAACAGTAGTAGAATTTCTAAATACAGCTTCAAAGCTGGTTACAGACTTTGATGGAAGATCTGAAAACTTAAGATCTTTTATTGACTCTTTGTCTTTAGTGGACACAATTAAAGGTTCCCACGAATCTGTAGCAGTAAACCTAATAAAAACAAAAAAAGGTAACGCTAGAAACTTAATAAGTAATGAGTCAACTATTATACAAATCATTAATAAACTAAATAATTCCATTAAGGGTGAATCAGTCGAAGTATTGACTGCAAAAATAATGAATACTAAACAAAATAATAAAACAGCTAACAATTATTGCGGTGAAATAGAAAATTTAACAAAATCTTTAGAAAACGCATACATTTCGGACGGAGTATCATGCGAGCTAGCAAACAAATATTCTACACTAGTTGCTGTAAAAGCACTTACTAAAAACTGCACCATAGATAAAGTTAAACTTATCATGGAAGCAGGACAATTCAACAGCATGAACGATGCTGTTACAAAGTTTGTCAACAGTTGCACCGAAGCAACTGGACAACAAAATGCAATTTTATATTACGGCAATAGACAAAACAATAGTGATTTCCGTGGAAATTACAAACAACACCGTGGAAGATATAATTACCCACGAAGTGGTATTATTACCAACTATAATAGCAACAATAACAGAAATAATAATTACAATAACAGAAATAATAATTACAATAACAGAAATAACAGAAACGGACAAAGATTTAATAATAACCGTAGGAACAATAACTACGTAAGAGCAACAGAATCAAATGAACATGGTTCGGAAAACTCCGAACTTCCTCTAAGATCAACACAATAGACAATAGAATATACAATCTAAACCTTAACTTATGTTTTTTCATTAATATCCAAATTAACAATACTAACGGCCCAATATCACTACTAATAGACACAGGAGCAGATATTTCATTAATAAAACTAAAACATTTTGAATTAAAACACATTAACACTAACAAAACAACTAACCTTAGTGGAATAGGACAAGGTGAAATCAAATCAATAGGCAGTGTATTCTTTGATCTAAAGTTCAAAAATTTCCTGATACCCCACAATTTTCAAGTGATACACAATGATTTCCCAATACCATACCATCATAAAAAAATATAACTGCATTTTAGATTTCAATGATGATTATGATTACTTTGTACTTAGACCATTCAATATACATCAACCAATCACAATACCAATTACTAACAACAATTCTGATATAATTTTACCCGCAAGATCTGAAGTTATACGTCTAATAAAAATATCTAACTCAGACGAGGATATTCTAATACCTAATCAAGAAATTGAAACAGGAGTTTTTGTACCAAACACATTAGTAAAATCCAATAAAGCATTTATTCGTATCCTAAACACTAATAACCACATCATTCACATTAGACTCACACAAATAAAAACAGAAAATGCCACTGATTATGATATAATCAAGAATAAAAAATATCATAATAAACATAGAAAATCAGAAATATTAAAAATTTTAAAAGAAGAATTTCCAAATCAATTTAAGGAAACATTAACTAATCTTTGTTAAGAATACAGTGATATTTTCGGTTTGGAAACAGAACCAATAACAACTAACAATTTCTATCAACAAAAGTTAAGGGTAAAAGATACACAACCGGTATATATAAAGAATTACCGTATACCACATACTCACAAGGAAGAGATCGACGAACAAGTGAAAAAATTTATACAAGATGAAATCGTTGAACCATCATACTCAGAATATAACAGTCCAATTCTATTGGTACCGAAAAAATCATTACCGAATTCAGACAAAAAGAGATGGAGACTTGTCATTGACTATAGACAATTAAATAAAAAATTAATAGCAGATAAATTTCCTTTACCGAGGATAGATGATATTCTGGATCAACTAGGCAGAGCAAAATATTTGCTTAGATTTGATGTCAGGATTTCACCAGATTGGTTTAGAAAATGACTCTAGAGATTTAACAGCATTCTCAACAAGCAACGGTTCATACAGATTTACTAGATTACCATATGGCTTAAAAATAGCTCCTAACTCCTTTCAAAGAATGATGACACTTGCTTTTAGTGGACTAAATCCGGATCAAGCTTTCCTTTACATGGATGACTTAGTTGTCCTGGGATGTTCCGAAAAACATATGTTGTCAAATTTGAAAAATGTTTTTGACTTATGCCGTGAACACAATCTAAAATTACATCCAGAAAAATGTTCATTTTTTATGAGAGAAGTAACGTATCTTGGTCATAAATGCACTGACAAAGGAATATTACCAGATGATCGTAAATATTCAATAATTGAAAATTATCCGACGCGAAAAAAACGCTAATAGTGCAAAGAGATTTGGTGCCTTTTGTAACTATTACCGAAGATATATCAAAAATTTCTCTGAATATTCCAGACATCTAACTAAATTTTCCAGGAAAGGAATACCATTTGAATGGACGAAAGATTGTGACACTGCTTTTAAGTATCTAAAGAAAGCAATAATGAGGCCAACTTTGTTGCAATATCCTGATTTTACACGAGAATTTTGCGTAACAATAGATGCAAGTAAACATGCTTGTGGAGCAGTTTTAACTCAGGAATACCAGGGTAAACATCTACCCATTTCTTATGCATCAAAAGCATTTACCAAAGGCGAAAGTAACAAATCGACCATTGAACAAGAGATAACAGCCATACACTGGGCAATAACTCATTTCAGACCATATATATATGGAAAACACTTTCTTGTCCGTACTGACCACAGACCACTTTCTTATTTGTTCTCAATGAAAAATCCTAGCTCCAAATTAACAAGAATTAGACTTGACCTAGAAGAATATAACTTTACGGTTGAATATCTTAGGGGAAAAGTTAACTATGTTGCTGACGCTTTATCGCGCATTACAATAGCTGACTTAAAAGACATGAATAGTAAAACTTGTTCTATATTAAGAGTCACGACTAGATCGATGACCAACAAACTAGAAAAAGAAAAAAATAGTAATACATTAAATAAACAGCATAAAATTAATAAAAATAATAAGCCCAGTATATATGTACCTTTAAAGAACACTGACGTCAGAAAACATTATAAACTAAAGATTTCCCCTGGAAGATTTTATATCAAACGAGGAAAATCTATTGTAACATATATACAAATTAATGATTTGTTTACTAAAGGGAACTTTGACTTAGGACAATTTTTCTCCAGGCTTCAATATGTGGCCCGTAAACATAATATATACAAAATACAAGAGGCACCCACAGAGAAAATTTTCGAATTTATCTCAATAAATGAATTTTAAGAAATGGGCAATAAAATATTGAATAAAATTGAAGTAGCGCTACTAAACGAGGTGACCCAAATTGATAATAAGAATGCCAAGGCAATTCTTGAAATTATGCTGAAATATCACGATGATCCATTAGAAGGAGGACATTGTGGACTTTATAGAACAACAGAAAAAATCAAAAGATATTACTATTGGAAAAATATGTCAAAAGACATATCTAAATTTGTAAAAAGATGTCATAAGTGCCAAACTGCTAAAACCTTTAAACATTCAAAGAGTCCAATGATTATTACACCAACACCTGCAAAAGCATTTGATACGGTGTACATGGATACCATAGGGCCATTTCCAAAATTAATATATGAAAATGAATACGCAGTTAAAATAATATGTGACTTAACTAAATATTTAGTAACAATACCAGTTAAGGACAAAAGCGCTAAAACAATTGTTAAGGCAATATTTGAAAATTTTGTACTTATCGATGGTCCAATGAAGACGTTTATTTCGGACATGGGTACAGAATACAAAAATGCTTTACTAACAGAACTATGCAATCTATTAAAGATTCAAAAACTAACTTCAACAGCTTATCACCACCAAACGTTAGGTACAATAGAAAGAAGTCATAGAACTTTTAACGAATATGTACGTTCATATCAGTAGACAAATCTGACTGGGACGAATGGTTAAAATATTTTACTTACTGTTTTAATACAACACCTTCAACCGTACACAATTATTGTCCATATGAACTAGTTTTTGCTAAACAACCAAGTTCTTTTAATCAATTTAGGGAAGTGGATCGAATTACTTCACTATATAATTTAGAGAATTATGCTAAAGAAGCAAAATTTAGATTAGAATTAGCATATAAAAGAGCTCAACATTTATTAGATATGAATAAACTTAGGCAAAAGTTAAATTACGATAAGGATATAATAGAATATAATTTTAGAATAGGAGATTTAGTATTAATTAAAAATGAAATAGGTCATAAATTGGAGGTTCAATATAAGGGACCGTATAAAGTAAAACATATAGATCTAAGAAATAATGTAACCATAGTTGATATGAAATCAAACAAAGAACAAACAGTTCATAAAAATAGACTTAAGCTATATAATAAATAACATTTAGTACGTCCGGACTACAACTGTAAAATTAAGTATATTTAGTTTTACTTTTCTTTTATATTGAATAAAATATATAGGACACCCTTATACTTAAATCATAATTTATAAAATAAAAGAATGTTCATAAAACAAAAGTTATATGAACATTCTTGTAAAAGGTGGAGGTGTAGCGTGAACTAACTGTCGCTATAACCAACAATGTTTTACCAGTGCATACAGCAGTGTCGAATTGTATTGCCAGACTGCAGCTGGAATGTTTTGGTGACGGTTACTTGACACCCATGCATTTGTTCAAAGGCAACGGCATAAATCACTTAAATAAATCTTATTGCATGCATAGGTGAATATAAGCAATAATAATTATTACAAATCACTGACGAGACACACGCCGCATGTCCACCGTGGGAAACTAAAAGAATAATTTTAACTAATAAAATATACCTTTTCTTTTCGTTCTTATTCTAAGATAGCCTTAAGATTTATTCTCATAACTTGTATATAAGACAATGTATTTTATTTTAAAATTAATTAATTGTCAAACAACTTAAAGAGCTCCTCGCTGAGCTCTAATAAAGTTGGAGCTCCCAGATGAGCTCACAATAAATTAAAATATATAAAACTGGTTTAATTCATTACAGTATAACTCTCGGAATAGCAATATTAGCTCTCTTCTTCCCTTTAAAGTTTGAAGTAACGGCTTTTCGCGCAATTTTAACAGCGGCATTTAAATTGTTTGGTTTTTCGTTTCTCACGAGCTTTAGAGTATTTTTAACAGTTGTTGAAAACAATTTTCTATCACATGCTTTTCTCTTTTTACATTTTTTATTCTGTGATTTTCTGGATTTACGAGTTTTGATATGATTCATACCTAACCCCAACTTAACTTTTGATTTCATAGTGTTTGTTACGAGCCAAGCGTGTGCTCGTTCTTTGAAATCACTATCTTTAGATTGTACTCGTTTCCAAGCTTTTTCAACTAATATTTGATCGGCTTTATGTCTTTTGTTGGTTGGTTGGTTGGTTTACGTGGCTGCCCGCTACACGTAGGCATTCAAGTAGAATCTATATGATTCCTTTTTGAAAGGACCACTACACTCGTCGGTGTCAAACTATGTGGAACCGTATCTAAGTACTCGGATACAGTGATTGATACTAGATCCAACCCGTCGCATTGAGACATCTAATAAGATCGCTTAGTCCTATCTCTGATAAATCTGAAAGGTCCTCTAGTACATGACTGCCTAAAAACTTGTGTCTCGAGATATGCAAAGCCGGACATTCGCAAAGAAAGTGGAAGATTGTCTCCTCTTTGCTTTCTTCTCGACAACTACGGCAGAACTCGTTATAGGACAGACCTATCCTAGTAGCATGTCTGCCAACCGTCCAGTGCCCCGTCACAACTGCGACGACCCTCGAGATGTCCTTGCGGTTTCTGCGTGTTAGTTGTATTGAGCGCTTATAATTATAGCAAGGCCACAATTTCTTTGCAACCTTGCACGTGCTTATATTGCGCCATCGCCATTCAGCCTTATGGAAATAATGTTTGAAGATGCAGTTTCTAATAGTGCCAAACGGCGTGGCTACCGTTTCGGCGCTGGAGGCATTCAGAGCAGAGCCAGCCCTAGCCAGCTCGTCCGCCTGTTCGTTGCCTAAGAAATTGCTGTGTGCTGGAATCCAGATAAGGGTGAGATCAGCCTGATCACCCAGTCTAGATAGCACCCTCTTGCACTGCCCTACTAGGATAGAGGAGGTGGTATGTGATCTTAGGGATAGAAGCGCTGCTTGGCTGTCGACAAAGATGCCGACTTTACCTTGTACCTTCCTGTCGACCAGCATTCTGGCCGCTTCCCTTGTAGCCAGGATTTCGGCCTGGAAAACTGTGGCTTCGTTAGGGAGACGGAAGGAACGTTCTATACCTAGATCATCTGAAAAAACTACAGAGCCGACACCGCAGACCATTCTTGATCCATCAGTATATACTCTGACGTCATATTGTCTAACTATTGTACCTCCCTTCCACTCCCGCCTGGATGGAAATAGGACTTTGAACACCTTATCAAAGTTCAGATGAGGTACAATGTAATCAGTAGATTTCCTCAGCGTAGGGGGTAGTTGATCCAGGATTCTGGCGTGACCATACGACCTTGATCTCCACCACCCAGATGCCGCTAATCTTGCCGCCCTGCTTGAGGATACCGCCAATACATCAAGGTCAATCGGAATAAAGTTAAGTAAAGCATTCAGAGCCTCCGAAGGACTACTACGTAAACATCCTGTTATCCCGACACAGGAGGACTCTGTATTCTGTAAAGCTGATCTACCACGTATTTCTTACTTGTGGCCGGCCACCATACTACAGAGCTGTAAGTCAGTATTGGACGCACGATTGCTGTATACATCCATTTAAGCATGTTGGGGTTTAAGCCCCATTTTGAGCCAAACATCCTACGGCAGGAATAGTAGGCAACCGTTGCCTTTCTAACCCTGTGTTGAACGTTCAGTTTCCATGAAAGTTTTTGATCTAGTATAACTCCTAGATATTTTGCGTTGTCCGATAGGGACAGTTGATGATTCTTCAGCCGAGGAAGTCTGAAGTTCTGTACCTTGGTCTTTGTGGTAAATGGCATCAGTTCCGTTTTGTTTGGATTCACTCCTAGCCCACAGTATGTAGCCCAGTTACTGAGTGTGCCCAAAGCGTTGGACATGATATCGCTAATCACATCCGTGAACATCCCTGAGACCATTATTACCACATCATCCGCATGCATCACAACTTTAACCCCCACGGCATCTAATCTGAAAAGTATTGTGTTAACAACAAGAAGCCAGAGCAAGGGTGAGATCACTCCACCCTGCGGTGTACCTCTGCATGCCCATTTAGACCTCTCGCTGTTACCTAATTTCGCGGTGACATTTCTTGCCCCCAGCTTGTTTATTATCCAGTGGATGATGTAATCCTCTACATCATTGTCCCGGATAGCATTTTGGATGGCTGTCACCGATACATTGTTGAAGGCACCTTCTATATCTAGGAAGGCCGCCAAAGTGTATTGTTTATGTTCCAGAGATCTCTCTATGAAACTTACTACTTCGTGTAGAGCTGTTTCTGTGGTGCGTCCCTTAAGATAGGCATGCTGGCTATTTGAGAGCCTTGACGATCCCATTAGCCGCTGCCTAATATGGGTGTCTAATAGTCTTTCCAATGTCTTTAGCAGGAAAGATGAGAGGCTCATTGGTCGGAAGTCCTTTGCGTCTTCATGACTTCTTCTACCAATCTTCGGAATGAATACGACTCTGACTTTTCTCCAGTTAGTAGGAACGTGGCTAAGAGAGAGACAGAGTTTATAGAATTTAGAAAGCCAGGGGATGATGGAGCTTTTCGCGCTCTGTAACATCTTTGGCATGATGCCATCCGGACCTGGCGATTTAAACGGTGAGAAACTGTCAATAGCCCATGAGATTTTATCCGAGGATATTATCTCATAATTTACAGTCATTTGTTGCCCACTGATAAAGCTGTTCGCACTGTGCACGTCCTTGCAGCCAGGAAAGTGAGTGTTAAGTAGTATGTCTAAGGATTCCGAAGAGGAATCTGACCAGGAGCCGTCCGCCCTTTTTATAAAAGTTGGACAAGAGTGATTCGTAGCCAGAATCCTAGCAAGCCTTGCAGAATTTCTGGTATTATCTATGGACTCACAGTAGTTTCTCCATGAGTTACGTTTGGCGATTTTTATAGTTTTTTTTATATATATACAGCTTATCGCGATAGGGTTTCCACATTTTATTCTCGTAGCTTGTGTTGAAAGCCCTACGTGCCTCCTTGCGTAGAATAGAGAGTTCTGAGTTCCACCAAGCTTTTCCGGGCTTTTGTCAAGGGGCAGGAGATCTTAGGGGCTCTAGTAATAGCCTTGTTGAAGATGTCCACATGGTGTTCGAGTCCTTCTATCGTATTCTCGATCTCTGGTACTCGTTTTAGTTTTTGCTTTAAAATCCCGTTGAACTTATTCCAATCTGTTCTCTTCGGATTTCTAAAGCAATGTTTATTTTTGTTTTGAAGTCTGACTTCAAAGAGTATCCAATTATGATCCGAAAAGGATCTTTTATTGGACACCCTACATTTGTCGATCAGAAATCTAAATTTGGCGTTCGTAAGAGTAATGTCCAAAACTTCATCCCACCCTCTGAATCTGTCCGAGCTCGGAAAGATGAAAGTCGGCGAGTTGCCGGAATTATAAATTGTTAAATTGTGAGAATTAATGAAATCTAGGATATGCTCACCTCTTTCGTTGATTTCACTACTACCTCATATTGTGTGCCTAGCATTGGCATCACAGCATAAGATGATGTCCTCGTTGGCGGCCATAGATGACATAACCGCTTTCAGCTCGTCTGGCGGTGCTGGTTTGTCATGTGCCATGTAGCATGATGCTATGAGGAAGCTTCTGTCTTCGGGCAGCTCGACCTTAGCAACTGTTAGGTCCGCTGAGCTGTGTGCAGAGAAAAATGTTAATATGTTTCTTGGCTATTAGGCATGATCTTGGCTTACCGTATCCTTTCGCATAGAGCACATTGTACGTGGACAAAGGGAACCCCTTTACCTCGGAGTTCGCCACCCATGGCTCTTGCACCACGCAAATGTCGAGATTCTCCTCGGCTAGGAGAACCTTGAGATTATCTGTCGCACACTTGGAGTGCTGCAGATTTATTTGAGCGATTTTTGTCGCCATTCTGATGTATGTTATTCCGTTGCCGGCTCTGCCAGCTGCATACCAACCAGAAGGTTGGTAGCAACCTCGACGACGTCTTCGTCTGTACCAACAGAACTGGTTGGGCGGGTCACCTTGACCTTGGCGTCCCTCACACCGAAAAAAAGCTTGGAACCTGCTTTTTCAACAGCCGTTGCGCCAGGTTCCGTGATGGAGAGGATGAGGCAGGTACCGCTGGTGCCGTGGTCCTCAGTACGTATGACCGACCAGTCATCCATCGGAATGCTAGGGTTCTGAAGCTTCAAACACGTCCAAGCATCTGATTACCCTGTACCCCCGGAGTTGAAACAAGGTGCCGGCTTGTCCTTTTTGGCGATTACGTAATCCATTACGAGCTCCGCCAATTTCGATTCGATGGCCCCCCATTCCGTTATTACAGGAGCAATTTTGTCCTCCTTCTTGTTCACCAGTGCCACTAGCAGTTGGTCTTTAACTACCTCGTTAAAGGGCCTTCTTGTGGTTGATGACGTAAGTGGGGTTTGAGTGGTCGTCTTCGCTGCGACCTTTCTCCTCTTCGGCGATATTTCGCTCTCTGTCTGGGAGCGATTGCGTTTGGTGTTTGTGACTCTGGATGTGCTGGGTATCGAATCCCTAACCTTTAGGTATTCATCTACCACAGCCTGGTATTTCACCTTATCCGCGGCGTCACGCTCATGAGTAACTCCATTCGCAGCATTCTTAGCAATCTTGTCTAGAATGAAGACGGCTTTGGAGTACTCCTCTTTTTCTTAGGCTTGCCCTTCACATGGCTCTCGGACTCGAGTGCCTGTGTATGGGTTTTTTTGGTGGTGCTTGTAAGGCACGTTGTGCAGATAGTGGGGTACTGTGTCTTTTACCCTCTCTATCCGAGAGGCTGACTACTGTCTCCTGGCTGGAGGCAATGAGGTCGTCCTCTGAAGAGACTTCTTCCCTTCTGTGTTTTTGTTTGTTTCTGTTTGTTTTTTCATTAATTTTAATCATATTTTGGTCCCACGAGTATGCCAGTAAGGGGTGTGACCATCCACACAGTGACGGCGTGCGTGGACTAGACAAGAAAAAATTACAACCGGGCCGTGTCTTGGCACCGGAGGGGAGCTGCTATCAACTAGTCTACTTTATCAACTAACTAGCCATTCAGATCCTCGGCACAGCCCCCTCCACCTTGATCTTACAAGTGGGGGAGAGACAGGATGGAATAGATGGGAGGAGGTTGGGGAAGGATGAGGGGTATGTGGTTAACCTTTAGTTGTGAAGGCCTTAACGAATCCTTACCCCAAGCCAGGCGATGTATATACAGCACCTGGATTGGGATGGGAGACTCAGCCAGCACTTAAGCCACTACATCGCGACAAGATTGTTAACCCGGTAGTGGATGTGTTTTGTTAATATTGTTTGTTTTTGAATATGCAATATCGTGTTCCCTACAAGCTGCGTCTAACAAATTTATCCCTTTATCACCCCTCGCTAAACGTTTTTCAAGTTTTGTTCCAGGTCCACAAAACTGATAACCAGGTAAATGCAGTTCAACAGGTAATTTATTTATTAAGTTGTTTACAAAACCACTTCCAAAATTATACTGATTATTTTTAACTCCTTTGCTATAGTTTATACTCATTTTTTTCTTTTAATTATATATAATATACGTTTAATATGATTGACACTAAAAATTTAAATGATTAGGTTTTGTTATATAACAGGAAATTTATATCAAAAACCAGTTAGTTATCAAAATGAGACTAGTAAAGCAAGCTAAGCAAATTGTAATAAGAAATGCTGATGACGCTCAAGACAAGAAATCTAAAATTAAACATAGTACACTTTTACCAAATTCAATACGAGCATTAATTGTGGGTCCCTCAAATTGTGGTAAAACTAATGTTATGATTAGTTTAATAGAAAGTCCCAACGGTCTTAGTTTCAAAAACATTTACATATATTCAAAATCTTTGTATCAACCAAAATATTGAAATTGATAGACCCAATAAACGGAATAAATATTTTTATATTTGCGGAAAATGAGCAAGTTCTAAGCCCCGCTTGAAGCCATCCCTCATTCAATAATAATCTTTGATGATGTTATATGTGGGAAACAGGGGGCTATAAGAGATTACTTTTGTATTGGTAGACATAAGAATATAGATTGTTTTTATTTATGTCAAACATATACGAAAATTCCCAAACATCTTATTCGGGATAATGCGAATATGATAATAATATTTAAACAGGACGAAATGAATTTGCGTCATATATATAATGATCATATTATTGGAGATATGTCATTTAAAGAATTTACGGATATATGTAGTGAGTGTTGGAAAGATAAATATGGATTCATGGTTGTCAATAAGGACGATTTGATTAATAAAGGGCGATATAGGAAAGGTTTTGATGAATTCATACAACTGTAAGGAAGATATATAAATCACTTCATGAATAGTTAGAAAAGCAGTTCACAATAATATATGGAGTAGTTAACAAATATATACATAACAGTTTATAATCAGATAAAAAGCAGGTCGATAGCAGATAGAAAGCAGTTCATATAAAACAGTTCACAATCAGATATAAAGCAGTTCGACATCAGATATAAGCCCGATTGATTTCAGATCGATATGAGTAATAATAAAATATTAAAAGATATTGTTAATACAAGGGCGATTTTAAAGGAAAAACTAAAAAATATTAAATTAAATGAAGTAGAGAGACTTAATTTATTGGAAGATACATTTACACCTATAACAAAAATACAAACCCTAATACTTATATATTACAAGACTATCAAGGTCATGAAATTAAAGATGGTTTTTACGAGCCCGAGCTAATGTGAACTAAATTTCCAGACACATATTTAGTAGAAAAAGTTTTAAAACGAAAAAGGAATAAGGTTTATGTAAAATGGCTAGGATTTTCATCAGAACACAACTCTTGGATTAATATAAGCAATGAATCATAAAAATCATAACAGATGTTATTAATAATTCATTCATTCATCAGTCTTTAAAATGTCAATAACACTCACATTAAACGGAAACTCTTCATATCTTGTTGCAAACTATTTTACACCGATGGAACTAAATGAAAATTATGTTTGTGGCTTAATAAGCTTTGACACATATCATTCAATTCGGAATGTTGATGTAGAAAACAATTTATTTCATATTGGCAATCAAGAAATAGAAATTCCTGTTGGATCAAATGAATTAGCTGATATAGCTGAATTACTAAGAAAGAAATATCATAATCTGAATGAGAAAGGAACTCTTGACATACAAGCAAATTATAATACATTACAAACATACATCAAAAGCACAACTGATTCCATTTATTTCAATAAAAAGAACTCTATCGGCTCCTTATTGGGCTTTAGCGAAAGAGTATTAGAACCAGATATTGATCATTACTCGGATAAAACAATAGATATAACAAAAATAAATACAATAATCGTTGAATGTAATATTGTAAGCGGGTCATATATAAATAACATGTCTGCACATATTTTACATCAGTTTTCACTTAACGTTAGCCCAGGATATAAAATAACAGAGGCGCCATCGAATGTGATATATTTATCCGTGAATTCAAAATCAGTTAATAGTCTTGTTTTGAAAGTCGTCGATCAAAACGGAAATTCAATTAATTTTCGCTGTGAAAAAATATTAGTATGTTTGTGGGTATTCCAATTAGAATCTAATTAGATTTGGCCTCCTTATGGGAAAATATACGTATGGGCATTCTGGCACACCAATTAGAATCCCACTAGATTAGCCTCCTTATCGAAAAAATACACACATGGGCAATCTGGCACACCAATTAGAATCCCACTAGATTTGGCCTCCTTATAGAAAAAAATTCACGTATGGGTATGCTGGCATGCCAATTAGAATCCCACTAGATTTGACCTCCTTATGAGAAAAATTCACGTATGGGGAAAATACACGTATAGAGATACTGAGTCATACAATGAGAAAAATATGATCATTCTGTTACACATGCATTCATATATTTTCCCATGTGTATGCTTTTACAATAAAGAGAAATTCAAATGAGATATTTTTTCGCACCATGTCAATGAGATTCTCATTTGAGTAGTTTTTATTAAAACTATCCAGCACAAATTGATATAAAAGAACATTCAGATTTTTTTGTTTATAAGCGTTTTTCACAGTTACTTGAAATCACATTAAACAAAAGTTAAAGCAGCTTTTCCCATTAAACAAAATGGTAAGTATACGGTTTTATAATATATAAAAAAAATTTTATTTATTATATTGATGCTGTAAAAAAATACACAAATATTTATACATATTATATGATTGTTTTTATTTGATTGCTTTTAGATCTATCAACAGTTAATTAACATAGCCCAAGGAATAAAATCAGAGTACACGAAAATTGATGATATTCCCTTAAATGAACCATTAAAAATTTAAAATTTTGAGTGGAAGGTTACACAATATGGACCCAAAGTCATAGCATATTTGGAGAACAATAAATGGTTTTATCTACCTCAAAGAATGGTTAAATATTTAAACAGAGAGGATCCTTACTTAGACAAAATGAATGAAAAAATTTGGACAATTATTTACAATGGACGACAATCGCCAAATGGTTCTGCAATATTCGAACTAAACTACAGCTAATTTTTTCATAAACATAACTAGTTTTGTAATGTTGTAAATCTGTATATTATAAAACAATAAATGTACATATGTGGTAATGTGAAATGAATCTCGATTATGTATTTATTTTTGCACATGCGTAGACTTGCATTTTATTCGCTTTATATATTTTTTTTTTCATTTTAAGACATGCGTTGGCTTGCATTTTAAGAAAAAGTATAGAACAATTCAAAATTAATTGAAAAGTTAAACATGCATGAGCAAGAAATAAGGTCAAAAATATGCTGCATTATTTCCTATTTTATTTCATTTGTTGTTTTTAATCTTTCTATGAAAAGGTAGTAAAATTTAAACATTTGTTTGTATGGAAAAACTCTTAAGAAAGACATGCGTATGCTTGCTTTCACTTATTTTTGTCGTAGTGTGTGGGTGCATTAACTATTTTTATTGAAGGACACACATTTTTTTCTACTTCAATGTTTTAAAATGCAATAATTTATGAGGCCATAAATCTGGTATGGTATGTTTGTTACTTAAGCAAAAAAAGGTTATGGAAAGGCAATAAAATTTTAAAATCCGTTTCAGGAAAATTTCTTAAGAACGAAAAACATGCGTATGCTTGCTTTCACTTATTTTTGTCGTAGTGTGTGGGTGCATTAACTATTTTTATTGAAGGACACACATTTTTTTCTACTTCAATGTTTAAATGCAATATTAGTAGATAGGTAATTGTGACAATAGACATGCGCGACTGCGCTGCCGACGCATTTTGAGCGAGCCAGTGTTGCCATCCTCTAGTTTTTGTGTGTGTGTGTATAACTTTGTTTGCTTGCCTGTGCTATGTTGGTTGTGTGTGTGTATGTTCTTTTGATTGCCTGTGCTATGTTGGTTGTGTGTGTGCGTGTGTATGTTCTTTTGCTTGCCTGTGCTATGCTGGTTGTGTGTGTGCGTGTGTATGTTCTTTTGCTTGCCTGTGCTATGTTGGTTGTGTGTGCGTGTGTATGTTCTTTTGCTTGCCTGTGCTATGTTGGTTGGTTGTGTGTTTATGTTGTTGGGTGTGTTTCTGTTGGTATCTAGGCGGTGAATTTTTTTGTTGGCAGAGAATGTGTGTATATCTGATTATTTTAGATGAATCGTCATCACAGACGTCACAGTATGTTGGTATGTAGGCAGTGAAGTTTTTGCTGGCAGAGAATGTGTATATATGATTACTTTAGGTGTGTCGTCATCAATGACATCATAGCGGGGGTGTGTGTTTATGCTGTTTGGTGTGTTGCTGATGGAATCGTGGCAGAGAAATATTTTGTTGGCAGAGAGTGTGTTTATATCTGATTATTTTAGGAGTGTCGTCATCACTGACGTCATAGCGTGTGTATGAGAGTGTGTTTGAATGTGTGTTTGTGTCTGTGTGTATGTTGCGATTACTTTGGTATCGTTGTATTAATGAGGTTTATTAGATTTTATATTTTGTCCTTCTATACATATGTATATTTAAGTCTGTTTTTATATATGTATGTTTTTGATTTTTCTTTATGTTTTCATAATTATGCTGACTTCAACATTTATTCGTCATAATTTGAGTCTGTTTTTATATATGTTTTTGATTTTTCTCTATGTTTTCATAATTCTGCTGACTTCAACATTTATTCGTCATAATCTGACTATACAGATTAATATTGCAGTCTTAAATTTTTTTGTTTATTCTATACAGAAATATTTTTTTCTCAAATTCGTTGGTGGTCTGTAAATTGTATTTATAAGTTTCTATTGCAAAGCTCACAAAAAATAATTTTATGCATATGTTAACAAAAATCTGAATTTCGAAATTTTACAAATGGGTCCAAAATCTTATTGTTTTTCTGTTTTGCATACTAACGCATTTTTGTTTATAATTTGAGCTCTACTGTTAAATCAGGCACAATCTTGATTTTATTTGTTTATTTCTTGACAAAGGAATTTGAATTTCACAATCTTGTAAAATTGCATTTATATAGCATTTTATAAAACTAGAAAATTTAAACGATCTGATAAGTTATGATATTTTATAACCCAAACACAAATCTCTACTGATTTCTTTAGAAATATATGATTCCTAATTATCTTTTCGAAAAATAATACAAGACAGAGAATATTTTATATTAATAATACAATTTTATTTTATTTATTAATTTTTCTTAATTTTGATTATAAAGTTTGAAACATTTCATAGTATGAGACTATTAAATTTTCTAATATTGCTTTCCGTAGAAAGTATATAGAACATCTACAAGTGTCAGGTCCTTCCTCACATTTCGGATCATACCACGGACAGCATTTAAAATGTCCTGTGTTGTCTTCATCTTCCATTATATCATATTCCTCATTTTCGTCGAGCATATTTTGGAAAAATTTGATCATTTCCCAATGTTCGTATAGTCTGAAGCTATCAAAATCTGTTATGAATTTATTTAGACTCCTTCTTATTTGACTCATTTTATTAACATCCGTATTAATTTTGTTTCTGCTTACTTTTTCAAAGGAATTGTCGATACTGATGATTTTTTCCTGAATATTTAACCAAAAAGTATCTAAAATTACGTATTATTTCCTTTTCCCTCTTATACTAATTTTATATTATTATCTCTCTCTATCCCCTTTACCCTATCACTATCCCCCACTTATTCCCTATTTCACCATAAATATTTTCTTGGAAGTATCGGAGCTACTTTTAAGTTCAATTACAATTAAAGATTCAAAGTGACAAGATCTCAATCAAAAATGAACTCCGTGAAAAATCTAAAAACAAAATTTAAATCCCTGAAGAGTAAATCCTTAATTCACATTAAGGATCTGGATATAACAGTTAAATATCCTATTCAAAATATATCACGGATAACAGCAAAATATGGACCAACACTAAAAGTTGAGTTGGAAAACAACATAATGTTTCTCCCCAAAAAATATAATATTTTAACAGATGAAGAAATTAAGGATCTCTCGAGTGGATCATTTCAGCTATGCAGAGAAGGAGAGTGTGGCCTAATTCTTGAGAGTGAGATGGATGAATTTTTAATTCAAAATAGCCAATATACCGTTTGGCATTAAAATAAATTAATTCTGTTTAATAAATTATAAATAAAAAAATAAAAAAGCCATTAAAGAGTTTTGTAAAATATAGATGATTATGTGTTTTTATTTAATCTTTCGTAGTTATTTCATAAAGAAATTTAAGACATAAATGACCACAGATTAATGTATTAAAATTCTGATGTTGATTATAGTTGTATTTTATATTTGTACCAAGATATTTGACTACTTCCGAAGGAGGTTGTAAGTTTCCAAAACTGTCGAAATACTCTTTTTCATCGATGTTTTTATAATATGCTACCCAGTGTGTACCAGGACCTGTTGATAAATCTAAATTGATTATTCCACACTCAATTTTCTTTGATCGTTTTGGTAGTGAGTCCAACATGAATACTCCTCTAAAATAAGGAATATTTATAGAAAAAATTTATTAGGTCAACATCTGATAGTGGTCTGTTGGGTAGCATTCTTAAGAGTTTTTTGTCTGTTCTTTATAAACTAAACCATATCCCTTTTTATATGGTTTTAGGTAAAGTCCTTTTCCAACTGCTATAGATTCCATCGCTTTATTATGTCTAGTTGCTTCATCAAGTTGATTTTTTGCATTCTTTGTTGCATTTACAGCCTTAGCTATAGCGGCACCTCCAGTGGCTTGACTGCCAATTGGCCCCAGAGCAGTTAGAATCGGTATTAGGGGCAAAAAACCACCAATTTTTGGAACACTTATTATGCGTGGTATTATAACATGTGATTTTCTTCCTTTTAGTGATTTATTGATAGTTTTACGTGCGATTCTAATGGCAGAGTTAATGTCTAAAGGTTTTTGTTTCTTTAGTATTTTTGTTGCAGCTCTAATTGATGAAGTGAACAATTTTTTACCATTTAATTTGGTTTTCTTTTCATTTTTCTTTTTTCCAACACCCATACCGAACTTCGTTTTGGCTTTCATTGTGTTAGTAACCATATATGCAAATGATTTTTCTGCAAGACTGCTATCTTTTGATAAAACTTATTCCCAGGCTGAATTTTCAAGAATTTTGTCTGCCTGATGTCTAATACTTAAATGCTTATTTTTAGAATAAGTTATAAGTAGTATATTTGTGGGCATTCTGGCACACCAATTAGAATCTAATTAGATTTGGCCTCCTTATGGATAAAATACACGTATGGGCATTCTGGCACACCAATTAGAATCTAATTAGATTTGGCCTCCTTATGGATAAAATACACGTATGGGCATTCTGGCACACCAATTAGAATCCCACTAGATTTGACCTCCTTATGGAAAAAATACGCGTATTGGCATTCTGGCACACCAATTAGAATCCCACTAGATTTGGCCTCCTTATGGAAAAAATACACGTATGGGGAAAATACACTTATAGAGATACTGAGTCATATAATGAGAAAAATATGATAATTCTGTTACACATGCATTCATATATTTTTCCATGTGTATGCTTTTACAATAAAGAGAAATTCAAATAAGATATTTTTTCGCACCATGTCAATGAGATTCTCATTTGAGTAGTTTTTATTAAAACCTAAAATAAGAGTTTTACTATCCAGCACAAATTGATATAAAAGAACGTTCAGATTTTTTTGTTTATTATTGTTCTTCACAGTTACTTGAAATCACATTAAACAAAAGTTAAAGCAGATTTTCGCATCAAACAAAATGGTAAGTATACAGTTTTATAATATATAAAAAATTTTTTATTTATTATATAGATGCTGTAGAAAAAATATACAAATATTTATACATATTATATGATTGTTTTTATTTGATTGCTTTTAGATCTATCAACAGTTAATTAACATAGCCCAAGGAATAAAATCAGAGTACACGAAAATTGATGATATTCCCTTAAATAAACCATTAAAAATTTTAAATTTTGAGTGGAAGGTTACACAATATGGATCCAAAGTCATAGCATATTTGGAGAAAAATAAATGGTTTTATCTACCTCAAAGAATGGTTGAATATTTAAACAGAGAGGATCCTTACTTAGCCAATATGAATGAAAAAATTTTGACAATTATTTACAAAGGACGACAATCGCCAAATGGTTCTGCAATATTCGAACTAAACTACAGCTAATTTTTTTAATAAACAAAACTAGTTTTGTAATGTTGTAAATCTGTATATTATAAAACAATAAATGTACATATGTGGTAATGTGAAATGAATCTCGATTATGTATTTATTTTTGCACATGCGTAGACTTGCATTTTATTCGCTTTATATATTTATTTTTCATTTTAAGACATGCGTAGGCTTGCATTTTAAGAAAAAGTATAGAACAATTCAAAATTAATTGAAAAGTTAAACATGCATGAGCAAGAAATAAGGTCAAAAATATGCTGCATTATTTCCTATTTTATTTCATTTGTTGTTTTTAATCTTTCTATGAAAAGGTAGTAAAATTTAAACATTTGTTTGTATGGAAAAACTCTTAAGAAAGACATGCGTATGCTTGCTTTCACTTATTTTTGTCGTAGTGTGTGGGTGCATTAACTATTTTTATTGAAGGACACACATTTTTTTCTACTTCAATGTTTTAAAATGCAATAATTTATGAGGCCATAAATCTGGTATGGTATGTTTGTTACTTAAGCAAAAAAAGGTTATGGAAAGGCAATAAAATTTTAAAATCCGTTTCAGGAAAATTTCTTAAGAACGAAAAACATGCGTATGCTTGCTTTCACTTATTTTTGTCGTAGTGTGTGGGTGCATTAACTATTTTTATTGAAGGACACACATTTTTTTCTACTTCAATGTTTAAATGCAATATTAGTAGATAGGTAATTGTGACAATAGACATGCGCGACTGCGCTGCCGACTCATTTTGAGCGAGCCAGTGTTGCCATCCTCTAGTTTTTGTGTGTGTGTGTATAACTTTGTTTGCTTGCCTGTGCTATGTTGGTTGTGTGTGTGTATGTTCTTTTGATTGCCTGTGCTATGTTGGTTGTGTGTGTGCGTGTGTATGTTCTTTTGCTTGCCTGTGCTATGCTGGTTGTGTGTGTGCGTGTGTATGTTCTCTTGCTTGCCTGTGCTATGTTGGTTGTGTGTGCGTGTGTATGTTCTTTTGCTTGCCTGTGCTATGTTGGTTGGTTGTGTGTTTATGTTGTTGGGTGTGTTTCTGTTGGTATCTAGGCGGTGAATTTTTTTGTTGGCAGAGAATGTGTGTATATCTGATTATTTTAGATGAATCGTCATCACAGACGTCACAGTATGTTGGTATGTAGGCAGTGAAGTTTTTGCTGGCAGAGAATGTGTATATATGATTACTTTAGGTGTGTCGTCATCAATGACATCATAGCGGGGGTGTGTGTTTATGCTGTTTGGTGTGTTGCTGATGGAATCGTGGCAGAGAAATATTTTGTTGGCAGAGAGTGTGTTTATATCTGATTATTTTAGGAGTGTCGTCATCACTGACGTCATAGCGTGTGTATGAGAGTGTGTTTGAATGTGTGTTTGTGTCTGTGTGTATGTTGCGATTACTTTGGTATCGTTGTATTAATGAGGTTTATTAGATTTTATATTTTGTTCTTCTATACATATGTATATTTAAGTCTGTTTTTATATATGTATGTTTTTGATTTTTCTTTATGTTTTCATAATTATGCTGACTTCAACATTTATTCGTCATAATTTGAGTCTGTTTTTATATATGTTTTTGATTTTTCTCTATGTTTTCATAATTCTGCTGACTTCAACATTTATTCGTCATAATCTGACTATACAGATTAATATTGCAGTCTTAAATTTTTTTGTTTATTCTATACAGAAATATTTTTTTCTCAAATTCGTTGGTGGTCTGTAAATTGTATTTATAAGTTTCTATTGCAAAGCTCACAAAAAATAATTTTATGCATATGTTAACAAAAATCTGAATTTCGAAATTTTACAAATGGGTCCAAAATCTTATTGTTTTTCTGTTTTGCATACTAACGCATTTTTGTTTATAATTTGAGCTCTACTGTTAAATCAGGCACAATCTTGATTTTATTTGTTTATTTCTTGACAAAGGAATTTGAATTTCACAATCTTATAAAATTGCATTTATATAGCATTTTATAAAACTAGAAAATTTAAACGATCTGATAAGTTATGATATTTTATAACCCAAACACAAATCTCTACTGATTTCTTTAGAAATATATGATTCCTAATTATCTTTTCGAAAAATAATACAAGACAGAGAATATTTTATATTAATAATACAATTTTATTTTATTTATTAATTTTTCTTAATTTTGATTATAAAGTTTGAAACATTTCATAGTATGAGACTATTAAATTTTCTAATATTGCTTTCCGTAGAAAGTATATAGAACATCTACAAGTGTCAGGTCCTTCCTCACATTTCGGATCATACCACGGACAGCATTTAAAATGTCCTGTGTTGTCTTCATCTTCCATTATATCATATTCCTCATTTTCGTCGAGCATATTTTGGAAAAATTTGATCATTTCCCAATGTTCGTATAGTCTGAAGCTATCAAAATCTGTTATGAATTTATTTAGACTCCTTCTTATTTGACTCATTTTATTAACATCCGTATTAATTTTGTTTCTGCTTACTTTTTCAAAGGAATTGTCGATACTGATGATTTTTTCCTGAATATTTAACCAAAAAGTATCTAAAATTACGTATTATTTCCTTTTCCCTCTTATACTAATTTTATATTATTATCTCTCTCTATCCCCTTTACCCTATCACTATCCCCCACTTATTCCCTATTTCACCATAAATATTTTCTTGGAAGTATCGGAGCTACTTTTAAGTTCAATTACAATTAAAGATTCAAAGTGACAAGATCTCAATCAAAAATGAACTCCGTGAAAAATCTAAAAACAAAATTTAAATCCCTGAAGAGTAAATCCTTAATTCACATTAAGGATCTGGATATAACAGTTAAATATCCTATTCAAAATATATCACGGATAACAGCAAAATATGGACCAACACTAAAAGTTGAGTTGGAAAACAACATAATGTTTCTCCCCAAAAAATATAATATTTTAACAGATGAAGAAATTAAGGATCTCTCGAGTGGATCATTTCAGCTATGCAGAGAAGGAGAGTGTGGCCTAATTCTTGAGAGTGAGATGGATGAATTTTTAATTCAAAATAGCCAATATACCGTTTGGCATTAAAATAAATTAATTCTGTTTAATAAATTATAAATAAAAAAATAAAAAAGCCATTAAAGAGTTTTGTAAAATATAGATGATTATGTGTTTTTATTTAATCTTTCGTAGTTATTTCATAAAGAAATTTAAGACATAAATGACCACAGATTAATGTATTAAAATTCTGATGTTGATTATAGTTGTATTTTATATTTGTACCAAGATATTTGACTACTTCCGAAGGAGGTTGTAAGTTTCCAAAACTGTCGAAATACTCTTTTTCATCGATGTTTTTATAATATGCTACCCAGTGTGTACCAGGACCTGTTGATAAATCTAAATTGATTATTCCACACTCAATTTTCTTTGATCGTTTTGGTAGTGAGTCCAACATGAATACTCCTCTAAAATAAGGAATATTTATAGAAAAAATTTTTTAGGTCAACATCTGATAGTGGTCTGTTGGGTAGCATTCTTAAGAGTTTTTTGTCTGTTCTTTATAAACTAAACCATATCCCTTTTTATATGGTTTTAGGTAAAGTCCTTTTCCAACTGCTATAGATTCCATCGCTTTATTATGTCTAGTTGCTTCATCAAGTTGATTTTTTGCATTCTTTGTTGCATTTACAGCCTTAGCTATAGCGGCACCTCCAGTGGCTTGACTGCCAATTGGCCCCAGAGCAGTTAGAATCGGTATTAGGGGCAAAAAACCACCAATTTTTGGAACACTTATTATGCGTGGTATTATAACATGTGATTTTCTTCCTTTTAGTGATTTATTGATAGTTTTACGTGCGATTCTAATAGCAGAGTTAATGTCTAAAGGTTTTTGTTTCTTTAGTATTTTTGTTGCAGCTCTAATTGATGAAGTGAACAATTTTTTACCATTTAATTTGGTTTTCTTTTCATTTTTCTTTTTGTTAGTAACCATATATGCAAATGATTTTTCTGCAAGACTGCTATCTTTTGATAAAACTTATTCCCAGGCTGAATTTTCAAGAATTTTGTCTGCCTGATGTCTAATACTTAAATGCTTATTTTTAGAATAAGTTATAAGTAGTATATTTGTGGGCATTCTGGCACACCAATTAGAATCTAATTAGATTTGGCCTCCTTATGGATAAAATACACGTATGGGCATTCTGGCACACCAATTAGAATCTAATTAGATTTGGCCTCCTTATGGATAAAATACACGTATGGGCATTCTGGCACACCAATTAGAATCCCACTAGATTTGACCTCCTTATGGAAAAAATACGCGTATTGGCATTCTGGTACACCAATTAGAATCCCACTAGATTTGGCCTCCTTATGGAAAAAATACACGTATGGGGAAAATACACTTATAGAGATACTGAGTCATATAATGAGAAAAATATGATAATTCTGTTACACATGCATTCATATATTTTTCCATGTGTATGCTTTTACAATAAAGAGAAATTCAAATAAGATATTTTTTCGCACCATGTCAATGAGATTCTCATTTGAGTAGTTTTTATTAAAACCTAAAATAAGAGTTTTACTATCCAGCACAAATTGATATAAAAGAACGTTCAGATTTTTTTGTTTATTATTGTTCTTCACAGTTACTTGAAATCACATTAAACAAAAGTTAAAGCAGATTTTCGCATCAAACAAAATGGTAAGTATACAGTTTTATAATATATAAAAAATTTTTTATTTATTATATAGATGCTGTAGAAAAAATATACAAATATTTATACATATTATATGATTGTTTTTATTTGATTGCTTTTAGATCTATCAACAGTTAATTAACATAGCCCAAGGAATAAAATCAGAGTACACGAAAATTGATGATATTCCCTTAAATAAACCATTAAAAATTTTAAATTTTGAGTGGAAGGTTACACAATATGGATCCAAAGTCATAGCCTATTTGGAGAAAAATAAATGGTTTTATCTACCTCAAAGAATGGTTAAATATTTAAACAGAGAGGATCCTTACTTAGCCAATATGAATGAAAAAATTTTGACAATTATTTACAAAGGACGACAATCGCCAAATGGTTCTGCAATATTCGAACTAAACTACAGCTAATTTTTTTAATAAACAAAACTAGTTTTGTAATGTTGTAAATCTGTATATTATAAAACAATAAATGTACATATGTGGTAATGTGAAATGAATCTCGATTATGTATTTATTTTTGCACATGCGTAGACTTGCATTTTATTCGCTTTATATATTTATTTTTCATTTTAAGACATGCGTAGGCTTGCATTTTAAGAAAAAGTATAGAACAATTCAAAATTAATTGAAAAGTTAAACATGCATGAGCAAGAAATAAGGTCAAAAATATGCTGCATTATTTCCTATTTTATTTCATTTGTTGTTTTTAATCTTTCTATGAAAAGGTAGTAAAATTTAAACATTTGTTTGTATGGAAAAACTCTTAAGAAAGACATGCGTATGCTTGCTTTCACTTATTTTTTGTCGTAGTGTGTGGGTACATTAACTATTTTTATTGAAGGACACACATTTTTTTCTACTTCAATGTTTTAAAATGCAATAATTTATGAGGCTATAAATCTGGTATGGTATGTTTGTTACTTAAGCAAAAAAAGGGTATGGAAAGGCAATAAAATTTTAAAATCCGTTTCAGGAAAATTTCTTAAGAACGAAAGACATGCGTATGCTTGCTTTCACTTATTTTTTGTCGTAGTGTGTGGGTGCATTAACTATTTTATTGAAGGACACACATTTTTTTCTACTTCAATGTTTAAATGCAATATTTTATGAGCGCAGAAATGTGTTATGATGCTTTTGTTACCTAAGAAAAATTTTTAAACAAGGGTGATTAACAGTATATGTGTATGTAGTAGTGCCTCTAGAAAAGTATAAAATCAGCTATTTTTTTGAACAAAATTCTAGTTCTGTGAAATTATTCAACATAGTAAGATTTCTGTGAAATTATTCGACGTGAAAAGATTTATAAAACTTTAATTTTTTTTTTTTTTATTATTCAATGTATTAAGATTGTTTCCAAAGAAAAAAAAATATTTGTGTTTTAGTAAGATTTTAAATTTGTGTTTTAGTAAGACTTTTTAAAAAGAAAAAACTTTTAATTTGTGTTTTATAATTCGAATTCATAACAGGTTAGTAAAAATGATTTTAATATTAATTTTTATCACTACAAATACACAAGAATTCGATCGACATTGTGATATAGACCGTTAAATAATTTTACTATACAAAAAATTAATTTTTTAAACATCTTTAGTGTATTTCCAAAAAAAATTGTGATATTATGGAAAGAATAGCAACCAAGCTAGAATGCTCAGAATGTCAAAGAGCTTTTCAAAGTGAGGAAAATTTCAGGGAGCATGAAAGATCTCATGCTTCGAACTCAAAAAAAAGTGTTGTAAAGCTAGTAAAAAGTGCTTTTAAAAAGAGGCTTATAACACTAGAATATGAAAATAGTAATGAAGAATGTCTTCTACCGGAGATGCTTATGAAGGAAGCTGAGGAACCGTTAAAGAGAGAAGTTGACAATTTCTTAAAGGCTAATGATGCTCTTAAATTTAATATGGAGATATATGGATTATATGCTCGCCCCAATGTAAATGACTTAGAAAATACCCCAATAGAGGTGAAACATTTTCAAACGAAAATGAAGGAAATTTTCCATATAGAAGAGTTTGCCGATGAATATTGTTATAATATTCAAAGAATATTAACAAAAATGGAAGATTTTCAAGAGCGGGATAGTGGTTGGACTCTAGTTCAACTTTTAAAACTTCATATAAACCTAAATAGATACCAACCACTAAAAGGTCCCAGTTTCATTCCTCTCCCAAATAAAATAAAGTTAAAAAAAGCATGCATAAATGTACAAAACAATGATGAATTTTGCTTCAAATGGGCAATACTATCAGCCTTAGCAACCCATAGAAATTCTCAAAGAACAAGCAGTTATGGCGTCAACATTGATGAACAACTAATTTCCTTTAACGGCTTTGGCTTAAATTTTAGTGGCTTATGCTTCCCACTAAAAATAAAAGATATAGAAATTTTTGAAACTAATAATCCGAATATTAGTGTAAATGTCTTTGGATATGACATGGAAAAAGACTTGATTGTGGGACCCTATTATAAAACAAAAGGAAAAAAATCTAAACATATCCAACTTTTATTTATGCAGAAAAAAGTTGAGGGAAACATAGTTTCACACTATGTTTATATAAAAAATATATCAAGGTAAGTGTTATGATTACGAATAAAATTATAAATTTCTTTTTAGTTTTCTTTATTATACTATTTTTTTATTTATTCATACATCCATTTTGTAATTTTTTCAGATTCATTAGAGCTCAACAGACAGCTCATCATGGAAGCATTATCCTATGTGATGATTGTCTACAGAATTTTCACCATGAACAACAATTAGAAATTCATAGGCAACATTGTAAAAAACAAATTGCATATACACCACAAGCAGATAAGTCTACAATACAATTTAGTAATTATAGTAATAGTATAGATGTACCGTTCGTAATATACGCAGATTCGGAATATATTCAAACTTGCATTCCGTGTGGTGATATTTCTTCAACAACATTAGTTGATAGACATGTGCCCTATGCTATATCATATTTCATTAAATGTACTTTTAACGACAATTTAAATAAGCTATGTAGCTTTAAAGGTTTAGATTCACCTACACTGTTTATAGAGAGTTTAATTAAAGACGTAAAATATTTAAGTAATAATTATTTATCTATAGTAAAACCCATGCTACCCCTAACAGAAGAAGAAAATTTAGACTACCATTGGACCAATATATGTCACATTTGTTCTAAAGTTATTTTAGATGATTCAAAAGTTAGGGATCATTGTCATATGAGTGGGAAATATAGAGGCGCTGCACATAGTTTGTGTAATCTTAATTACAAAGTGCCAAAATTCTTTCCAGTAATTTTCCACAATTTTTCTGGTTATGACTGCCATTTATTTTTGAAGGAGCTAAATAATATAAATGATGGCCCTATAAATATTATTCCACTCAATAAAGAGCTTTATATATCTCTCTCTAAAACTATAACTGATGAGAATAGTGCTAACATTGAAATTCGATTTTTAGATTCCTATAGATTTTTACCAGCAAGCTTAAATGATTTGGTTGAAAATTTAGCTAAGCAAGATTTAAAAGTAGTAAAATCAATATTTGGAGAAAACGAAAGTAAATTTAATTTGCTTATTAGAAAAGGTGTCTTTCCATACAGCTATTTAAATACTATAGAAAAACTTAAAGAAACTTCTTTGCCGAATATAGAGAGCTTTTATAATAAATTAACTGATGAAGACTGTTCTCAAGAAGATTACGCCCATGCTAAAGAAGTATGGAGCACGTTTGATTGTTCAACTTTAGAAGATTATTTATTATTGTATTTGAAAACTGATGTTTTGTTGTTAACAGATGTTTTTGAAAACTTTAGATTTATTAGCAAAAATATTTATAAATTAGACCCCTGTCATTACTATACAGCCCCAGGACTTTCTTGGGACGCGATGTTAAAAATAACAGATATTAAATTAGAGTTGTTGATAGACATAGAAATGATTCATTTTATACAAAAGGGGATAAGAGGAGGAATAGTACAGTGCTCTCAACGGCATTCTATTGCAAACAACAAATACATGAATGATTACAATGAGAATCTACCATCTAAGTATTTAATGTATTTAGATGCAAATAATTTGTATGGTTGGGCAATGTCTGAAGCGCTACCAGAAGGTAATTTTGAGTAGGAAACAGATATTGAAAACTTTTGTCTGGATAGTATACCAGAAGACTCAGCTACTGGATATATATTAGAAGTTGATTTGTAGTATCCATTACAAATTCATGATATTCATAATAATTTACCTTTTTGTAGTGAAAATAAAAATCCTCCAAATTCTAAAGAAAAGAAATTAATTGTTGATTTAAACAATAAATATGGATATGTAATATATTATAAAAATTTACAACAATGTTTAAAACATGGTTTAAAGTTAGTAAAAATTCATCGAATTTTGAAATTTAAGCAATCAGCTTGGTTAAAGCCATATATTTCATTAAATAATTTACATAGAACTAACGCCCAAAACACGTTTGAAAAAAATTTCTTCAAATTATTAAATAATGCCGTATACGGTAAAACAATGGAAAACGTTGACAAGCGTAAGAATGTTAATATTGTTAATGAGTGGGAAAGCATGGGTAGGAAAATGGGTGCTCGTGTCCTTATTGCCAAACCAGAATTTCATTCATTCAGCATATTTGAGGAAAATATGATAGCTGTGGAGCTAAACAGAAGTTATTCGTTTTATAATAAACCAATTTATTTAGGATTTACAATACTAGAACTTTCAAAGTGGAAGATGTACAACTTTCATTAGGTTATATACTACCAAAATATAATATCAAAGCAGAGCTGAATTATATGGATACCGATTCGTTCATATACACAATCGAAACTGATGATTTTTATAAAGATATAATAAACGATATTGATGGAAAGTTTGATACATCAGATTATGAAGCGAATAATAAATTTGGTATTCCACAAAAAAATAAAAAAATATTAGGCATGATGAAGGATGAAAATAATGGTAGGGTAATGAAGGAATTTGTGGGGTTGAGAGCGAAAATGTACTCATACAAAATGGAAGATATGAATGAAGTCAAGAAAGCAAAGGGTATAAAAAGTAATGTATCTAGAAATTTAAGTTTATTAGATTACAAAAACTGTCTGTATAATAAGAAAGTATATTATAGAAGTATGTATACTTTTAAGTCAAAACTACATGTTTTATATACGTCTTTAATCAATAAGGTATCTTTAAGTTATTTAGACAACAAAAGATACGTGTGCAATAATAGTGTAAAAACCCTTGCTTGGGGGCATTATCAAGAATCATTTATAAACGATAGCAATGACGATTTTCTAATGGAAATCGATCATATAGACAATCAAAGGTCACCTGATTGTATAGACCAATTTATAAATGATTCTGCTGACGATAATTTGTTAATGGAAATTGATTGTTAATTTTTTTATATTTTTATTTTTTTTAGCTTTGGTTAGCACATGAGTTAGACTCAGAACCACCGGGTCGATACATATTAGTTGTCGATTCTATATGGGTGGACACCTCAGGCTATGTCATATGCTAGCAATTACTATGGACACCGGTGATGAAAATGGAAGTCGATAATTAGAATCTGACTCCCAGAAATCACTAAAGTCCAGAGCAAACGCTGATATTAGCGTGTGTCTCAGGGATTGGTAGATCTATCCCAATGGTGGACTGAACAATCAACTACTGAGACACGAAAGGAGGGGAACCGAAAAGGGGTCCCGTTACACTTGTGGACTGCTTCGATAACAACCCCTCCCACATATTTAAAATATTTATTATATATTTATCAATATAATAATATAATATTTATTTATTAATATTTATATATTTTACAACTGAATTCAAACGATTATAGTATGAAACAAAAAGAAAAAATTTAATAAAATTTTAATTATGTATTTATGTTTAAATATAAAAATATAACTATTTGTGTTTTATTTATTTCAAATTATATTTATTGAATAAAAAATTTAGACATAGGTGACCACAATTAAATGTATTAAAGTTTTGTTTTCGCTCATAATTATATTCAATAGGTCTCATTAAATAATTAACTACTTCAATTGGAGGTTGTAAGTTTCCAAAGCTATCAAAATACTCTTTATAGTTGCGATTTTTATAATAAGCTACCCAATGAGTTCCAGGACCCTGAAAATTATCTAAATTAACAATACCACATTCTTGAAGTAATGGTTTTTTAGGTAAACGGTCACGCATAAAAACTCCTCTAAATTTACTTAGTTGTTTACCATATTTCATCAAATCTATATCAGTTAATGGTCGATTGGGTAGCTTATCTAAAAGTTTTTTGGAGCTGGCTTATAGTACAGACCATATCCAGATCTATATGGTTTTAGATATAGACCTCTTCCCATAGCAATTGATTCCATGTGTTTATTATGTCGAGTAGCCTCTGCTAGTTGTTCTTTTCCATTTTTTATATCATTAACAGCCTTAATAATAGCTGACCCACCTGTAGCCAAACCTCCAAGTGCTGACAAAGCTGTTAGGATTGGAATAATTGGAAGAAATCCACCAATTTTCGGCATTGGTATTAGCTCTCTTCTTCCCTTTAAAGTTTGAAGTAACGGCTTTTCGCGCAATTTTAACAGCGGCATTTAAATTGTTTGGTTTTTCGTTTCTCAAGAGCTTTAGAGTATTTTTAACAGTTGTTGAAAACAATTTTCTATTACATGCTTTTCTCTTTTTACATTTTTTCTTCTGCGATTTTCTGGATTTACGAGTTTTGATATGATTCATACCTAACCCCAACTTAACTTTTGATTTCATAGTGTTTGTTACGAGCCAAGCGTGTGCTCGTTCTTTGAAATCACTATCTTTAGATTGTACTCGTTTCCAAGCTTTTTCAACTAATATTTGATCGGCTTTATGTCTTTTGTTAATATCGTTTGTTTGTGAATATGCAATATCGTGTTCCCTACAAGCTGCGTCTAACAAATTTATCCCTTTATCACCCCTCGCTAAACGTTTTTCAAGTTTTGTTCCAGGTCCACAAAACTGATAACCAGGTAAATGCAGTTCAACAGGTAATTTATTTATTAAGTTGTTTACAAAACCACTTCCAAAATTATACTGATTATTTTTAACTCCTTTGCTATAGTTTATACTCATTTTTTCTTTTAATTATATATAATATACGTTTAATATGATTGACACTAAAAATTTAAATGATTAGGTTTTGTTATATAAGAGGAAATTTATATCAAAACCCATTTAGTTATCAAAATGAGACTAGTAAAGCAAGCTAAGCAAATTGTAATAAGAAATGCTGATGAAGCTCAAGACAAGAAATCTAAAATTAAACATAGTACACTTTTACCAAATTCAATACGAGCATTAATTGTGGGTCCCTCAAATTGTGGTAAAACTAATGTTATGATTAGTTTAATAGAAAGTCCCAACGGTCTTAGTTTCAAAAACATTTACATATATTCAAAATCTTTGTATCAACCAAAATATTGTTATCTAAAGAAATTGATAGACCCAATAAACGGAATAAATATTTTTACATTTACGGAAAATGAGGAAGTTCTAAGCCCGCCTGAAGCCATCCCTCATTCAATAATAATCTTTGATGATGTTATATGTGGGAAACAGGGGGCTATAAGAGATTACTTTTGCATGGGTAGACATAAGAATATAGATTGTTTTTATTTATGTCAAACATATACGAAAATTCCCAAACATCTTATTCGGGATAATGCGAATATGATAATAATATTTAAACAGGACGAAATGAATTTGCGTCATATATATAATGATCATATTATTGGAGATATGTCATTTAAAGAATTTACGGATATATGTAGTGAGTGTTGGAAAGATAAATATGGATTCATGGTTGTCAATAAGGACGATTTGATTAATAAAGGGCGATATAGGAAAGGTTTTGATGAATTCATACAACTGTAAGGAAGATATATAAATCACTTCATGAATAGTTAGAAAAGCAGTTCACAATAATATATGGAGTAGTTAACAAATATATACATAACAGTTTATAATCAGATAAAAAGCAGGTCGATAGCAGATAGAAAGCAGTTCATATAAAACAGTTCACAATCAGATATAAAGCAGTTCGACATCAGATATAAGCCCGATTGATTTCAGATATAAATCAGATCGATATGAGTAATAATAAAATATTAAAAGATATTGTTAATACAAGGGCGATTTTAAAGGAAAAACTAAAAAATATTAAATTAAATGAAGTAGAGAGACTTAATTTATTGGAAGATACATTTACACCTATAACAAAACCTTTGAAAAAGATTATTAGAAAAATTGATGATTATCAATCAGACAATTTATTAGATGATACATTTAAATCTCTAACGAAACCTTTAAATACAAAAAATGCTGATTACCAATCAGATGATTTATTGCACGAGTCATTCAAAGATATAACAAAACCTTCAAATAAGAAAATTGAAAAAATTTATGATTATCAATCAGATGATTTTCAGTCAAATGATGATGACATAACAGATTCACAACTTCCATCACTACCATCCGATAATAGCTCTGATAATTATGACGATGCTGTAGCTTATGATCAAGAAGCGTTAAATGGTAGTAAAAAATCGTCACTAGCGGAAAATATAGAATTGCTCCTGACTAACAAAACGATAGATAAAGTTTATGGTTTCAACATAGATGAAAGTGGAAAATGGCGCTATGCAAATAATGTGCTAAATTTTAATGTGGATAACTCAATTCAAATAGGGAATTTAACGTGGAAAATGACTCCAGGATTATTTGAATTATTATTTCATTCAAAACCCCTACATTACAATAAAAATGATTTAAAAAAATATAAAGAAATTTTAATAAGTATTTAATGCACATAAACGACAATATCAATCAAAAGCTCAAATTAAAGGTACACGAGCGTTCAAATATGTTCGCATAATAAAAAATTTATTTAATACTAAAACAAATGTTTTTACGAAAGGTAGTGGATTATCGCTAAAATCTGTAGACAATCGTAAGCCTAGCTATATATATTGGGATGACCCGAATGAATTAGTTGACAGAATGCGTTTACTTATTTCATCGGAAAGTGCTGGTCATAATAATCACAGAAATGAAATAATTTCCATCATTGAAGAATTAAGAGAAGCTAACATAATATATTAAAAATGAGTTATATAAATAAATTTGGTGAAAGTTCAATTAAGCATAATCTAAATAACTCGAAGTTAAGGATATCCCAATACAATTTAGAAATCAATAACATAACAAAAGATATAGAAAAGATATATACTACTATAAAGATTATAAAGGATCAGTTCCATGATATAAATATGAACCTCTCCAATAAAATCGAAAATAGACTAAATGAGATTGAAGCCTATATTTTTAAATGGATTAGCATAGAAGAACTTAAAAATGAATATGACTCACAATTAAATATTATTAGGAGTGATATAAAAATATTACAAGAAAACATAAAAAAAAATATTGATGAAGATGTTGCACTTATTGAAAAAGCTGTGAAGGGTCAAATATACTCTTCAAATAAAGACTTTATAAAAAATATAGAAGAAAGATTTAATAAAATTGATGATTTTATTTTTAAACGGATTGATAAAAACACTAATGTGGATGATATGAAAAAACGAAAACTTGAATGGCCTAAAATTAAGACGGCTAAGTAAACAAAACTTTATAAGATATATATATATATGAGAATGACATAGAAAAAATAATCATATACAAAATGAACGAGGATAAAAGAGAAATAGTTAATGAACTACACAAACAAGCGCGAAAAAATTTTAAAAGAAGACGAGTTATAATGAAAGGAATTGATGATTTATGGCAAGCTGATTTGGTTGAAATGGGGAATTATGCGTTATATAATAATGGATATCGTTATCTTCTAACAGTAATAGATACCTTCTCAAAAAAAGCTTGGGTTGCAGCAGTAAAAAAGTGTAAAGAGTGTAGCGTATGCTATGAGGAGTATTTTCACTAATAACAATCGAAAACCAAGAAATTTACAAACAGATGATGGTAAAGAATTTTTCAATAATCAGTTTCATCAACTAATGCAATCAAACAAAATTAATCACTACTCAACATATAGTGTTCTAAAGGCATCCATAGTAGAACGATTTAATAGAACTTTAAAAGGAATGATGTGGAAAGAGTTTAGCTATCGGGGTTCATATAAATGGATAACCATATATCAAGACCTTGTTGACAAATATAATAACACATATCACAGAACAATAAAAATGTCACCTAATGAAGTGAATTCTTCAAAAGAAAAATTGTTATTGGATACCGTTTACAACAATTTAAAAATATTTAAAAAACCAAAATTTAAAGTGAATGATAATGTTCGAATAAGTAAATATAAGCATACATTTGAAAAAGGTTACACACCAAATTGGACTACAGAAATATTTAAAATTAAAACTATAAAAAATACAAACCCTAATACTTATATATTACAAGACTATCAAGGTCATGAAATTAAAGGTGGTTTTTACGAGCCCGAGCTAATGAGAACTAAATTTCCAGACACATATTTAGTAGAAAAAGTTTTAAAACGAAAAAGGAATAAGGTTTATGTAAAATGGCTGGGATTTTCAGCAGAACACAACTCTTGGATTAATATAAGCAATG